>OY744616.1:1549609-1572109 GCA_963556255.1 Allolobophora icterica | reverse complement strand
TGCTATTCAAACTGATAAAATTGCTTTTTGAAGTAATATAATAAAACGTGGTGGTTTTGTATGCATAGCCTTACAACTTGCCCATCATGCTGATGATGAAAACTTGATAATTTATTCGCGCAATAATGAAATTGCACAGTAGAAACGGTTCCATGAGTAATTGTTCTGCCTACTGAATTGTATTTTGGTTGATCCCTATGAACTGACCACAAACAACTTCGCGCTTAATGAGAGACTTTAATCCCATACGCAGAGGTCAATTAAAGGCGTCTGCTTCATTCACTACTAGCTGGTGAACCCGGCGTTGCCCGGGTTTCGGAGGTTTTGGGCCGGGACACCATGGTAGCGGTGAAATGGGGGGACGCGAAGCTGCTTAACCCGGCGTTTTGGGTGTTTCAATCCCTCTAGCGAATAAGCAACAAAACACTGCTTAACCCGGCGTTGGACGGGTTTAGTTCAGTGAAAGTTTTAATCCCTCTAGCGAATCCGTACTGTAGCTGTTTAACCCGGCGGCGCCAACTGGCGAGTGAAAATAGGTGGAGTGTAAGATTTTTTACCAGCTAAAAATGCATTGCCCGGGTAGGTTTTGGCCCGGGAGACCATGGTAGCCGTGAAAATGGGGGACGCGAAGCCTCACACTGGGTGTGTAATGCCCACCCCGAGACAGTAGTGAAGGTTTGGAGTGAAAAGGTCGAAAGCTGTAGAAATGCATCGCGGTCAAAGATCGCTGTGACAGAGAGACAGACAGAGTCTTGTCTTTATTTATATAGATAGCGCAATATTGTCTTTCTCAAATCTCAATGTGTAGCTGTGAATATAATTGGACATTTTTGAAGCACCTCTTCCATACGCTCCAAACGCTTTCTGAAATTGGCAAGTGCTCATTTATATAGCGCCACCCGAAGAGATACCTAAAACAATAAAACAACCATCGAGCAAAATGGTCTTAACGCGTCTGCGGAAAAGAGGCAGAGAAGCTCATTTTGTAGGATATTAGGCAGCTTGTTCCAGCAAAATGGTGTAACTTCTTGTTAAGAGTAAACGTTCATCGGCTAGCAAAGTTCAGATAACGTGAAATGCAACCAGTCTCTAAAGTCGCCACAGATGGCATTGATACCATCATTTTCTGCACACGTTAGCGCCACCTACCAATGTAATTCATCGTAGGTGGTAGCAAACAAGATGTCCAGAAAAACATTAACACATAGCATATTGAAGTTGTTGAGTGGACGATTCCACATCGTTTACGAGACATCCCTTTCTGATGTGCTTCGCACCTTAATGGGATGTTTTGTAAGATACGTGTAATTCTGTTAGTGAAGTATGCTGAGTTTGATGCACGAGATAACAGGAGTGATGGAATGGCCTTTATCTAGAAGTTCGACAACTACACTTTTCATGTGAGAACCAGGAATTCGAATCCCTGGCGTTATCCCAGCTGGCAACCACAGTTTTTACTAATTGAAAGAGCTTCAATTCATACCTTATATTGTTCTCAATTTCAGTTTACCGAATTACTTCGGTCTCGAAGTTTGATCCACCTCAATGTATCTTCTTCAGAGTGATGAAGGTAAATAACCTAATCTACGTATTATGTTACTACCCTAAAGCAGCGACTATACGAGCTTACGAGGACAGCATTCCGCACGATCTGATCATGATAACCGTAGTAGAAGAGATTGAATGGCCTCGCGAAATGGTTTTCATTGAAAACACAAACACTTTATACGTTAGTGACTTTGGATGCAAATGTATCTGGAAGATTGACACGGAAAACAATACAGTTGACAAATGGTTGTCGGAATTAGGCGATGAATTATGTCTATCAAAAGCCAATGACAATCATCTACTTGTGCTGAGGCGCTTTAATGGTGTGCAGTTTCTGGAGATTTACGATCAAGACGCGAAATGTCTAAGAAGTATTTCACTTCCCAACGACTTCTTAGGTCCATTCTATGCGATTCAGAAATCTGATGGCGAAATCATCGTCAGCCACGACTCAAAAGAGAACAACGGCAAGTGTGTAAGTTTCTTTAGCGCTGATGGCAATATTACCAGGCAGTTTAGGCTCAGAGAAACAGTTGGTTTCAAGGACGTGAAAATGTTTTATGATGAATACAGCCGCATGCTTTTTACGGTTGAACGGATCAGTGGGAAAGTGCACATGTCTTACGATAATACTGGTATCCATAACTTAACTGATCTTAGTTTCATCATCAGCAACAGCTCAGAAGAGCGATCTAAACAGGTTGTAAGTTTCCAAAGGGCTGATGGGAGTATTTTCAGTCAGTTTACAATTGGAGATAAACGACCTTATAGGCAGTCTGCGCGATTGCTTTTGGAAACAGAGAACAATAGTTTTTTGGTGGCTGATAATGTCTTTGGGAACATATATCTATTTGAGTCGAAAACTCTTAAGTGGAGTCGAATTATTCGAATACAGCATCAGGAATTGTACTACGACGCAAAGAAAAACCAGTTCGTTGCGCGGTTATACCCAAATGTGCATATTGTGACTTTCAAAATAAACTAACACGAAAATCAGTCAGGAATGCGGAGCATCTGCGATTTCTTAGACTCGGCTGAAGAATTCGCATGTTTAGTCAGCTCCATCGCCATCTTATCCTCACACACAACATTTGGTTACAGAAGCGTTTATCAGTGTCCAACCTACATTGATATTTAGTTGTGTTCAGCTGACATTAGTGTCCTTGAGTATAATGGCGCCAATGACCTGTCATTCGTGCAGAGGATACTCATATCATCAGACACTCACGATGTGGATTTTTATTTTTGTTGTATAACTTTATTGTTTTCATATAATCGGTGATATCTGTAATATGACTTCTTGCCATCAACGTCTGCTTATGGAGAAAACAAGCAAAAGATCGTATGTGGATGAGTTTATTTGCCAGCATTATCTAATTATATCGATTGTTTACACTCTAACAGAGCTCTAATAGCATATGCATGACTCTTGCTAGAACACATTTTCAACAGAGCCTGGGAGAACCCAACTGCAAATTTCCGTATTCTGGAAACAGTATTAGCTCCATTTCTAGTTAACACAAGGATGAAATGGTTCTACTGCAGTTATTTGAGTGCAACTGTTAGTGACTACATACTGTACTCAGAACTTCACGTGGAATAGTTGACAGACAATAGAATAGCTCACCTCCTTCCTGGATAACAGAAAAATTAGGCGCCATGTAAATGTATTACATTGCATGACATTGCACAACTCCTGGGAGTCCGTTGTAAACAGTTTTTTGGTTACTAGAGCATAATTTTTGGTTACTAGAGTATGATTCCGATAATTTGTTTAGTTATGCCTGATTGTTTAATTTTTAATGTTCAATTGGTTTGATGACTCATTGTTTCCATCTGAATAACAGAGCTAAGTTTTTGCTAAATACTTATCCAGTGTCTGTAGATCCGCATCATATTCTATTAAAACATTATATCACAGTATGTCCTCGGATCTGGAGGAATATCATTTCTTTACTGACCTGAAAACGGGTTGTTTTGTAGCGCCATCGGTTGATGCCTTGTGCATTAGACACCGACGCGTTGGAAGTTACTAAATGCAGTAACAATAACCATAATTACCCATGTTTCGATACGAGATCGTTACAGGACCGATACGGTTCCAAAAAACAGGGGCTTTTAAGGTCGTCGTAGGCCCTAGGCACTCTTGCATTCGTAGACCACAAATCAACTGACAATTTTGCGTTTAAAGCTAAACGCTTTCACGTCGTTTCTTGACATCATGTTTAATCATGATTCGCGTAAGCACCCAGTTTTGATTTTGAATTTCAATCTACTTTTCGTTATATTGATTATTCAATATCACATTTTTAGATTTTCAGACTTTCGTAGGCCCCTGAAAGTTTCGTAGGCCCTAGGCACAGTGCCTACTGTGCCTAGTGGATAAGACGATCCTGCCAAAAAATGTTCATTGGCATGCAGTACTAGGTTGTTTCTCTAAATAATAGCGAGCTGATGATTGACCTATTCATTGTTTATCGAAACTCAGACCCTTTGGAGAACAACCTGAGAACGCTGAATGTTTTTGCTGATCTGAGAAAGATGGACAAAGGAAATGAAGAGCGAGGGAAGAAGAGATGGAAGGGAAGAAATAAAAAGAGTAAGAGATGGAAAGGACAGACGAGAGGTAGAGAAAAGAAGGAAAGAGTTGGTCACACAGTAATAAAATCACATTGGGACTGGAGGTATAATTGGAAGAAAGGAAAGGAGGGAGCATGGATGGTCGGAGACAGGAAGAGAGAAAAAGATGGGCTGGAGGACAAAAGTGCGGAATGGAGACGTGGAAGAGAGGATGGCACAGCGGTGAGGAGCTAAAGTTTCGCTCAGGAAGGACATTTTGCCAAACTAGCGTACAGATGACCGCCATTATTCTCGGCGTTCTGATGTGCTTGAAGAAGATCTCGGCGGAAGTTAAAGTCCGACTCACAATTAGTGGATTATATGACTCGACCATAGGACAGTTTCTCAGAATTCTCCGTATCAGTCAATCCGCTTTATAATAACACAACAGACAAATTTAACAGACAGGTTTCACAGTGTAGATTTGAGTGTCTTTAATGGGATACCCCCAAGGGAGGAGTCCCGCTAGGTGGGGCACCCCGAGTTCGCTGGCAGAACGTATGATATGTAGGCTACATGGGCATAAGCTTATACTAATCTTAACTAAGGAAGTGATTTTTAAACTAGATCAAGATATCTTGGTCATATACAATAATATACAGTGTAAAAAAAAACTATGCAACACAGCAAGATGTAAATTTGGTAATGCCCAGTATCTCAGTATCAGCAAGATGTAAATTTGGTAATGCCCAGTATCTCAGTATCAGCACAGTGTACTAGCACAGTGCAAGACAATGAGTTTGACAATGGATAGCTCCTAGTTGAATTTTCATTTATGGGGAGTGGTTATGACAATAAACCAAGGACTGACTGTGAGCTATGATCAGGTAAGGCACGGGCTGGTTATTGAGAATGAATGAGGTGGGACTTTAACAATGACTTGAACCTGCTGATGGGCAGGGCGCAGAAGTTATTTCAGTTGGCAAGGCGTTCCATAATCTCGGACCCAGACATTTGATTGAGAACAATTTGGCGTTAACGCGAGCAAATTCTGGGCGATAGTTTGATGCATTACGTGTGAAGTGTTGGTGGATCGAGGTGCCCATCTCAAAATAAGAGGCCATGGAAGGTGGTAGGAGTTTGTGGTGAAAGCGGTACATGAAGAGAAGACTTTGAAAAGTATTTATTTGGGGTATGGTTAAAATGTTGTTGTTGCGGAATAAGTGTTTGGTGCTAGCCTTCCAGTGGGTGTTGAATATTGTGCGGAGGGCTGATTTTTGGAGTTTACCTAAGGGATCTAAGACCGTTTTGTAATTGGCTCCCCAGGAGATGTTACAATAACAGATGTATGGGAAAATTAGGGTATAATAGAGATCTGATAATATTTGTGATGGGAGACAGTAACTGATTCTTTTCAATACGCCTACGGTTTTTGCTACTTTATTCGATATTAAAGTAATGTGGACCTTCCAGTTTAGCCGGGAATCAATAAAAGAACTTTCGCCCGAAGCGGCGTCAACCATTCAGTTATCCACCAACCACCGAGATTTATAAGACTCGCCTATTCGTAGTGAGTGTTATTGATACAGTATATTTTGTTCATTGTCTCTATAGAACCGTGCTGTCCAACACGCAGCCTGCGGACTGATTTTAAATGGCCCGCCCGAGCTGAACACCAATCGCAAATAAACAAATTGCAAGCACAATTCAAAGCCAAATATCTCACTTAAAACGTGCTTGAACGTTTTTATTAACTTTTTGCCACTGAACTATTATAAAGCATGCCATTCATACATGCTATTATTCACTGATTATTGTATAATTATTGCCATATAAAATTTTGATACAGTAAATATACAGTAAATAATTGTCAATAAATTTTAGTCGTTGATTTTGAGTTTACTGGTGCGGCCCTCGGCTTCAAGAATAATTTTTTCGGTTGCCCGCGGGTCAAAAAGGTTGGGCAGCACTGCTCTAGAATCTCTGAAAGGTGCATTGTACGAGCCAATACATAACTATAATAGTTTAAGATGTGGGTCGTTGCCTTTGGCATGTTCTGTTTTTGAGCGTGATCTGTTTCTGTGGAACAAGTTCCCTCCACCTTCAACGGGACACAGCGAGTTCATTTTATTTGCGATGGTAGATATAACGCATGCACATTGCACGCGTCAATACATAACTATATAGTTTAAGATGTGGGTCGTAGCCTTTGGCGTGGTCTGTTTTCTCACAGCGAGTTCGTTTTATTGCCTGCGATGGCAAATACATTGGATATCTTTCAACTGGTGTCAGACTAAACTATTGATACAATACCCGCATTGTCTAAAGAAACTGGGAACCTATACTTCTACGAGAAGCCAAATCTCCGATGGCAGCGGTTTCAAAGCGGTCTCCATCCCCTCGCTGTCCATTGGGTCTTTGCCTTCTCAATAACTACCCGTGGTACGCCACTGGGGAACGAGGCTGTACGAATTGCTGTCGGCATTCTCTCTCTCTCTCTCTCTCTCTCTCTCTCTCTCTCTCTCTCTCTCTCTCTCTCTCTCTCTCTCTCTCTCTCTCTCTCTCTCTCTTTCTCTCTCTCTCGATCTGTCTGTCTGTCTGTCTGTCTCTGTTTCTCTCTCTCCCCCTCCCCCCTCCCTGTCTGTACTTCAATCCATATATATATATATACTAGCTGGATTACCCGGCGTTGCCCGGGGTTATAAGTTTCAATCCCTGCACACCCACCACCCACCACCCCCACCACCCCCACCACCACCACCCCCACCACCACCACCCCCACCATCCATCCCCCACCACCACCCCCACCCACCCCCCAACCACCCCCTCCCCCACCCACCACCCCCCACCCGCCTCCCCCATCCACGACCTCCCACCCCCACCATCCACCCCCCATCACCACCCACCACCCCCACCCTCTCCCCCCCACCCGCCTCCCCCACCCACGACCTCCCACGACCCCCACCCCCACCCCCACCCCCACCACCACCCCCCACCCACCACCCCCACCCCTCCCCCCACCCGCCTCGCCCACCCACGACCTCCCACCACCGCCCAACCAACAACCCCCACCCACCACCCCCACCACCACCACCCCCCACCACCACCCCCAAATTGACTTACCAACAATAAATTTCTCTTCGATGTTTGTTACACGTGCATGCATCCAATGCAGTAATCCTAATGTCACTGCAGGGACTGCATCCAATGCAGTAAGCCTAATGTCACTGGAGGGACGGTAATTTTCCTATCGCTTGGGGCGATGTTTTGGCCGTTTTTCACCATGGTAGCGGTGAAAACGGGGGTCGCCAACCCCTCCACTGGGTGTCCGAAACCGAGGCCGATACAGTAGTGAAGGTTTCGAGTGAAAAGGTGCAAAATTGTAGAAGTTAAGCCCGGTCAAACAGACACACACACACACACACACACACACTTTCTTTATGTTCTCTGCCCACCGGCAGGTTCGTATGACCAATGACGCCATCGTTCTCTGTCTTGTGCTCTTCTCTTCAGTCCACTGTACCCTTCTTCTTTTGTCATCATCCAGTCTAACAGCATTGCCCTCGGTCTTCCTCGCGTCATTATCCCCTCCATCCTTCCTTCCATGATGTCTCTTAGCAGTGTCTCACTCCTTAGGATGTGCCCGATCCATTTCCTTTGTCGTCCGCGTATAGTACTTATGAGTGATCTTTGTTCTTCTACCATTTGCAGGATTTCCTCGTTCGTCCTCCGTTCCACCCAGCTAACTCTCTCCATTCTGCGCCACACCCACATCTCGAAGGCCTCCAATCTTTTTATGTCGTCCTTCCTCATTGTCCATGTCTCGGATCCGTACAGAACAACACTCCACACCAGTGTCTTCACCATTCTCTTCTTTAGATTCTTGCTTAAGCTTCCTCTCATCAGCTCTCCTCTTTTGTAAAATGCATCTTTTCCCATGGATATTCTTCTTTTTATTTCCTCGTGGCATCTTGCATCATCTGTGATCACACTTCCTAGATAGCAAAACTTCTCCACCTGTTCTATTTCTTCTCCGTTTAGTGTGATCTTTATTGTTTGTGGTGTTATACCGCTTCTCTTGCTTATCTTCATTACCTTTGTCTTCTTTACGTTTATTTTCATTTCATATTCCAGCGATACCGTATTTAGACGATCCATCATCCTTTGTAAGCCCTCCTGGCTAGTTGCCAGCATCGCCTGGTCATCTGCAAATCTCAATACCTTCACCCTTCTTCCTCCTACCTTTACCCCCTCCTCCATATCCTCTAGCGTTTCTCTTATGATCTCTTCTATATAGATGTTGAATAGTATTGGTGACAGTGGGCATCCTTGTCTTACCCCTCTTCCTATTTTTCCTGGTTCTGAGTACTCTCCATCAACTCTTATTTTCACTCTTTGTCCCATGTATAGATTACCTATCAATCTTCTTTCTCTCCAATCCACCCCTTTTCTTCTCAGTATTCCCATTAGCTTTCTCCAGTCTACTCTGTCGAAAGCTTTTTCATAGTCGACGAAGCAGATATATATGTCTTGGTCATGTTGGATGCTTCTTTCTGCTATTATCCTCAATGCTGCTATCGCATCTCTTGTCCCCTTTCCCTTTCTAAACCCATATTGGTCCTCTCCCAAGCAATTTTCTGCTTCCGCCTTTGTCTGCAGTCTCTTTGTTATAATTCTTAGCAGGATTTTTGATGCATGTGTCAGAAGGCTTATCGTGCGATGGTCTTCGCAATTTGTTGCATTCTGCTTCTTCTGTATTGGTATAATTATTGTCTGCAGGAAGTCCTTTGGCCATTCTCCCGTGTTGTAGATGTCCCGGCATAGTTGCACCACCTCGCTCATTGCCTTCTCTCCAAGATTTCTGAGTATTTCTATTGGGATGTTGTCAATTCCTTCCGACTTCCCATTCTTCATGTCCTTAATTGCAGCCAAGACCTCCTCTCTCATCACCTCCGGACCCATGCCGTCCTCCACCTGTGTTTCTTCCTGCTTCCGTTCTTGTTTCCTCATTTCTTCCTCGATGCTTCCACTTCCTGTGTACACACACACACACACACACACACACACACACACACACACACACACACACACACACACACACACACACACACACACACACACACACACACAGAATTCTCGCTTTATTAATATAGATATATCTTTCTCTCTTTCTTAATCGATCTGTCTCTCCCTCTGTGTCAGTCAGTCAGTCAGTCAGTCAGTCAGTCAGTCAGTCTGTCTGTCTGTCTGTCTGTCTGTCTGTCTGTCTGTCTGTCTGTCTGTCTGTCTGTCTGTCTGTCTGTCTGTCTGTCTGTCTGTCTGTCTGTCTGTCTGTCTGTCTGTCTGTCTGTCTGTCTGGTCTCACTCTCTAAGGCGGAAGTCATTGGAGGTTGTCTGGTCGGTGGTGCAGACGACCTTTGACCCGAGGACCACATGACTGCCGAGACCGACGACTGAAGGCGCCAGATGTCGATGCGTCATTACTGCTTCCGGCGGAAAGTTCACAGACAGGAAATAAAAAGAGAATCGGAGGAAGGAACGAATCGAATGACCTCGAATCCTTCCTTTGAAATTCAATTACGACCGCACAACCACTGTCTGCGTCGTCATCATCATCATCATCCTGATCATCAACGTCGTCGTCATCATCATCATTGTCATCATTATCATCATAATCATCATCTTCATCACCGTCGTCGTCATCATCATCATTATCTTCATCATCATCACCGTCGTCGTCATCATCATCATCATCATCATCATCATTATCTTCATCTTAATCGTCGTCATCATCATCATCATAATCATCATCATCATCATCATCACCGTCGTCGTCATCAGCATCATTATCTTCATCATCATCACCGTCGTCGTCATCATCATCATCATCATTATCTTCATCTTAATCGTCGTCATCATCATCATCATCATCATCATCATCATCATCATCATCATCATCATCATCATCATCATTGTCATCATAATCATCATCATCATCATCACCGTCGTCGTCGTCGTCGTCAACATCATCATCATCATCATTATCTTCATTAAAATCGTCGTCATCATCATCATCATCCTGATCATCAACGTCGTCGTCATCATCATCATTGTCATCATTATCATCATAATCATCATCTTCATCACCGTCGTCGTCATCATCATCATTATCTTCATCATCATCACCGTCGTCGTCATCATCATCATCATCATCATCATCATTATCTTCATCTTAATCGTCGTCATCATCATCATCATAATCATCATCATCATCATCATCACCGTCGTCGTCATCAGCATCATTATCTTCATCATCATCACCGTCGTCGTCATCATCATCATCATCATTATCTTCATCTTAATCGTCGTCATCATCATCATCATCATCATCATCATCATCATCATCATCATTGTCATCATAATCATCATCATCATCATCACCGTCGTCGTCGTCGTCGTCAACATCATCATCATCATCATTATCTTCATTATAATCGTCGTCATCATCATCATCATCACTATCGTCGTCTCATCGTCGTCATTATCACCACGATCATTACAGATGGAATCGATGGACCTCATCCATTTCACCCATTCATCCGTCCCTCGGTTTGTCAGTCCATCCATTCATCCACCCAGTAAGGCCGTCCATAAATGACGTACGTCCAGATGGGGAGGGGTTAGGCTTGTGTGACGCCATTTGACCACCGTCGTTATTATAAGCTTTATGCACGACATTGATTTGTTGGTTCTGTGACGAGAGGAGTGGGGTCAATTTTGTGCCAAAATAGTGTGACGTCAATAATGGCCGAGCCCTATTCCAGCGTTTCCAAAAGTGTGTTCTGCGGAACCCAATAGGGGTTCCGTGGGAGCTTGGGTCGGGACCGCCTCTGAGTAGAGACCTTGAAGGGGCGCTATATAAATTTCGATTGATTGATTGATTGAAAATTTTCAAATCGAAAAGGTTCCGCGGACAAAAATATGATTGGGAAGCAGTGAATTAATCCATCTCTCTGTCCATCAATTCATATAATCTTTTATATCCATCTGTCCAACTTTCTCTCTCTCTCTCTGTCTCTGTCTGTCTGTCTGTCTGTCTGTTGTCTCTCTCTCTGTCTCTCTGTCTCTCTGTCTGTCTGTCTCTCTGTCTCTGTCTCTGTCTCTGTCTCTGTCTCTGTCTCTCTCTGTCTCTTTCTCTCTGTCTCTTTCTCTCTGTCTCTGTCTCTGTCTCTCTCTTTCTCTCTGTCTCTCTCGCTCTCTGTGTCTCTGTCTGTCTTTCTATCTGTCTCTATCTCTTTCTCTCTGTCTCTCTCGCTCTCTGTGTCTCTGTCTGTCTTTCTATCTGTCTATCTCTGTCTGTCTTTGTCTGTCTGTCTGTCTGTCTCTTTCTCTCTGTAAATATATTAGTCAGTAAGTCAGTCAGTCTGTCTGTCCGTCTGCCCGTCTGTCTCTGTCTCTGTCTGTCAGTTTGTCTGTCTGTCTGTCAGTCTGTCTGTCTGTCTGTCTGTGTCTGTGTCTGTGTCTGTGTCTGTCTGTCTGTCTGTCTGTCTGTCTGTCTGTCTGTCTGTCTGTCTGTCTGTCTGTCTGTCTGTATGTCAGACAGTCTGTCCATTTATCACCGCCATACGCATCGATGAGCCTGTCATTTGTGGTCGACGGTGTGTTTTTCCGTTGTGCGTGGCTCCCTCTACCTCCTTCCTTCCTTCCTTCCTTCCCTCCTTCGTCTGTCTTCTTCTGCCAGACGTCGACCGTCCTCTGCCAATCAGTGTCCATCGTTCAGAGAACAGAAGCCGGAAACTCGAACACACCTCAGCGCTGTCGCTTTCTCAGCAGATCACTCGCATCGTCAGTTTGTGCTGACAGTCTGTCAGTCGGTCAGTCTGTCAGTCAGTCGGTCAGTCTGCAAATCAGTAAGTCGGTCACTCTGTCAGTCGGTCACTCTGTCAGTCTGTCAGTCGATCGGTCGGTCAATCAGTCGGTCAATCAGTAAGTCGGTCACTCTGTCAGTCGGTCACCCTGTCAGTATGTCAGTCAATCGGTCAGACTGACCAGTTGTCAGTTGACTTGAGCTGTAAACGCGACTGTTGCCCTTAACGATATTTAGAAGCCTCTTGCGGTGTGTGAGCCATGCAGACGATTTCCTGGAGATTGCTGATAAATTGTTCCCCACTCAGGTGAGTAGGCGTTCGTCTCACAATAATCTAATCTAATCTAATGACTTCAGTCGAAGATCGCTCAGAGTGAAATCGGAATTGAAAATCCTTTGAAATGGCTAGATCGATATTCGATAGATCAGAGCATATTATAGAAGCCGAACGACGATGGGTTTGCAAGTGGAAAGAGAGATGAGGTCTAGATCTGATTAATAATGTAGTAGTAGTAGTAGTAGTAGTAGTAGTAGTAGTAGTAGTAGTAGTAGTAGTAGTAGTAGTAGTAGTAGTAGTAGTAGTAGTAGTAGTAGTTGTTGTTGTAGTAGTAGTAGTAGTAACAGTAGTAGTAGTAGTAGTAGCAGTAGTAGTAGTAGTAGCAGTATTGAATAAGCAGATGCCTTGCGTTTGAGGTTACTTTATTGATCCCCAAAAGCTTACAAATTTAACACACATCAAGTTCATATCAAAAGGCGTCAAAGGGAGAAATCAGAAGGAACCATATGCTATGTAGAGTCGCCCAAATACAAAGAAATGTTGTACAGGTGGTAGTATCCATTGTTACATTCTTGATTAAAAAGTATTATGCTAATTCTAACAATTACATAAATTTTAGTTACTTCTATTATTGTGCCCAAGATAATATTTTAAGAAGATTTATAAAGCTCAAGTTATAATATATGGCCATAGACACCGTGAATGTGCTGAGATGGACCCTCGACGTGTCGAAATAATTTATGAATTCACCTTGAAAGCGCCGGTGGCTGGAAAAAGAGAATAACATGTTTTCATTCGTTATTATAAAGAAGGCGATTGGAGACTAATGCGAGTTCTTCATTATCATCCTAATTTCTTCTCCATCTCCTATTTCTTCTTCTTCTCCTCTTCTCCCTTTCTCTTCGCATTCTCCTTTTTTCAGGTTCTTCTTCTTGTTTCTCACATTCTTCCTACTCCTCCTTCTCCTTCTCCTCCTCCTCCTCCTCCTCCTCCTCCTCTTTCTCCTCCTTCTTCTTCTTCTTATTATCATTAAAATTCTAGTTCTTCTTCGTCTTCATCTAATTCCTCCTCCTCCTCCCCTCCCTTCCTCATCGTCGTCGTCGTCCTCCTCTCTTCGTCCTCATCATCATGTTCTTCTTTTTCCTTTTCCTCTTCTTCTTTTTGTTCTTCTTGTTCTTGTTCTTGTTCTTCTTGTTCTTGTTCTTCTTGTTCTTCCTCTTCTTCTTCTCCTTCTTCTTCTTCTTCTTGTTCTTCTTCGTTCTTCTTCTTATGCTCCTCCTCCTCTTCCTCTTCCTCCTCCTCCTCTTCTTCTTCTTCATCTTTTTCTTCTTCTTCTCATTTATATTATTATTTTTTAAAGCCGGAGATAAAAGTAATCCCCGAGGCTCAAAGAAACTCTGCGAAGAGCTTGGTCTTTCTTGACTTAACGATCATCTTCACCGGTCAGTTGTGTAAAGGTGCCTCGTTATGCAATGGCATTAAATCGTCTGCAAATTGACAGACGCTGAAAAGGATAGCGAGTTCTCCGAAATCATTGTCAATCGCCGATTCTGACAGGAACTTCCGGCCTTGGGAATAGACGGAATCCAGGGTTTCAAGAGCCAATGGAATAACATTTTGGGTAGTGGGGGTTTGTGCATACTTTGTGATCTTCCTGGAAGCTGCCATTTCTGCTGCTGCTCCGGGCGTTAGGTATGTATCCGAGTTCGCACAAGTGTCTACACTGGTGGCGTCCCAAGTCATGTATTTACCTCTTGATCACTGGACAAACGTTGCTCCATCTGGTCTTTCTTTTACCATCGCTTTGAAACAAGCCTTTGATTGGTTCTTTGGTGCTTGGAACTTAGGAATACGATTACGGCGCGACTACACAATCAGTGGTAAACACCAAATTTCTCAAGCGCTACTCTGAAGCTAAGCGCAAAGCAACAGCATATTCACAAGCGCTGCATCAAGTCAGAGGGTTGTCTAGCGCTATCAAGTTAAGATTCAAGCCCGGTTGCCAGAGACACCAGAGGGAGGAGGGAAAGTAGGAGATGCTAAGGCGAGATTCGTTCAGGACGAGACGCTTGGAAGGCGGAAGATCGGACGGATCATGGTGGGCTCAAATTCTTAGGAAATTGATCAGGTAGGTCTATAAGGACGCAAGTCAGGGCAGACACATGTCAACCAGCGTGTAGTCATTATGCGAGGAATTGTCATTTCTTTGCTTCGAATTCTGTCGGGCCATAAAATAATGGTCGAGCCCTAGCAACTGATTTCTATTCCGCCCTTGTCTCATTTTCCTCTATCGTTGTCCAGAATTGATCGTCTTAATAGCCTTTGTTAGTTACCCGTTTCTTTCTATTTCCTTTTCGTACAGTTAACGTTTATATTAAGTCCAATTCTACCTTCTCTTTTTTATTCTATTTTCTATTTTTTTCAGCGTCAGGGACAAATTATGCAAACATTAGTAACGCCTCTCATTAAATTGCGTCCGCCCCGCTGTACAATACTTTTAATTGAGCTACCTATACGTAGATATTGAGAAGTAAAGAAAACAGTTAAGTAGGCAAAGATAGGGAAGAATACAGTGACAGCGTCAACAGAAGAGATTGTTGACAATCTTTACAATTAAATTTACATTTACGTTTATATTTACAGTTGAGTTTAAGTTTACCTTTACATTTTTGATATTTTACGCTAACGATTACATTTACGTTTACATTTAAATTACCGTTTACATTTACGTTTATACTTGCATTTGAGTTTGCATTTACATTTTTATATTTATGTCAACGGTTACATTTACGCTAACAGTTGAATTTACGCATATTTGCATTTAAGTTTGCATTTACATTTACATTTTAATATTTACGCCAACGGTTACATTTCTGTTTACATTTAAATTAACGTTTACGTTTACGTTTATATTTACATTTGAGTTTACATCTACATTTGAATTTGAGTTTATGTAACATTTACTCTTTTTATATTTACGCCACAGGTTGCATTTACGTTAACATTTTGCTTTTACGTTTATGTTCGTTTTAACGATCTACATTTTGCATTTTACATTCACCATTTACATTTACATCTACATTAATATTTACAGTTACATTAGTAATTACTGATTTAGGCCTGTTTCGCTATGTTAATGTTGTTGTTTTGAATTTGCTTCATCCTTTCCTTTATCTTTAACTCTGTCTGTCTCTGTCTCTGTCTCTCTTTGTCTCTCTCTGTGTCTCTCTCCAATTCTCTCTCTATCTCTAAATACCAATAATTTCCAATCTTTCTCTACTTCCTCCTTCTCTAACTCTCTCATTCCTTTTCTTTCGCCTTTCCTTACTGTCATCCTTCTTCTCCTGTCTCTGTTTCTGTCTCTGTTTCTGTCTATCTCTGTCTGTCTGTCTCTTTGTCGTTGTCTTTCTCTCTGTCTGTCTGTCTCTCTCTGTCTCTCTGTCTTTCTGTCTCTCTCTGTCTCTCTGTCTGTCTGTCTCTCTCTGTCTCTCTGTCTTTCTGTCTCTCTCTGTCTGTCTGTCTGTCTGTCTGTCTGTCTGTCTGTCTGTCTCTCCCTCCCTCCCTCCCTCCCTCCCTCCCTCCCTCCCTCCCTCCCTCCTTCCCTCCCTCCCTCCCTCCCTCCCTCCCTCCTTACATATGCAGAAAATAGTTTAAAATACGTAACAAATTCTTTCTCTCCTTCGCAGAAAAATATCTTAATAATAAATAAACAAATCGCACATGTTGTTCAAAGAAGAATGATCAAACTAATAAAACTAATAAACTAATAATTATAATTATTAATTTCTGTAGCTCTGTCAACATATAATTGTTATTTTTCTTTCGCCGAACAGGACAAAATCGCCCCAGTGACATTTGAAAGTCATCCGCCGTTCCGCAATCACCCTTCCGTCGTTGACTGGCTGTTCCACAGTCCTCCCTCCGTCTCGGATTCTCACTCTTCACCGCCTTCGCTTTTGTAAAGGGATCTTCTCTCTTAGGGGTCTCCGCCTCTTCCCTCTCTGCACACCTGATAATTCCAGATACCTTCCGCATCCTTACCTGTCTGGGTTCGTCTTTCCAGTCAGACACAAAGAGCTGTTTCCCTGCTTCATCAGGACAGGTGAGAGAAACGACGTCATCTAATAATTGTCGACAAATCAATTCCGCGGAAGAATTTTAGAGTATCGGATGATTTTTGACGCTTGCAGAAATTGCACAAACTGAGTTAGAAACAACGGAACTGTAACAGAAGGGTTACAGCTTACGGTTACAGCTTTCGGAAACAGCTTACAGTTACAGTTTTATGGTTACAGCTTACGGTTACAGCTTCCGGCTACAACTTACTGTTCCGGCTACGGCTACAGCCACAACTTCGGATTGTAATTTATTTCCTTACGGTGGCGTTACAAGAAACAAATCTTTAGAACTTTTAAGAACACAGAGCTATATGACAGGTCAATTTATCAAACGTAACGCTGTATAAATATTGTTTCGGTCATCATACAAATGTAATTCTATTCGGGTTTCTGTAACGTCCAAACTTAAATTTCGGAAAGTTACGCTCAATTTACGATAAGTTACAACGTAAGATTACAGGTGGCGTCTGACTTGCCCTTTGTTTACGGCGTGAAGGCTTACGATGTAAAGGCATATGGTTTACGTTTAATCCAGAATTAGGAAAGCCGACGTCTAGCAGTAATTAATACGCTTTACGGTATAAAGTTTTCCTGTGTTAAAGATTACAGTGGTTACGTTTTTCGGTGAGGCAGATTACGGTGTATGGGACACCGTACTACAGTGCTAAAGATTACACCATAGAGGTTTACACAGTAACGGATTACAGTGTTACGCGCTACCGTGTAACAGATTACTGTATTAGGGATTAGTGAAGAACAGATTACAGTGCGACAGACTACGGTGTAACGTCCTAAGGCGTAACGTATTAAAGCGTTACAGGTAACGTTGTAGAACTATATACTGAGCCACCGCAGAGGAGAAGCGACTCCATCCGATCCTCCGCCTTCCAATCTTTCTCGTCCTCAACGAAACCCGTCGTAACAGCTGCTCTGCTTCCTCTCTCTTGTTTCTCTGGCAACCGGACTCGGACCTCCAGTGGACATCGATCTCTGGACAACCCCTCGGATACGACGCAGCTCACGTGGAATAAGCGTATCTTTAGAGTAGCGCTATATAAATTTGAAGTTCACGATTACGATTGAACCATGTTTGTTGAGAACGAAACGCTCCTCCCACAGTTCCAGTGGAACCTCTCCCAGCGGAACAACAACACCCTCTCCGCGCCATACCTTTCAGCCGAGCTGCCCCACTGGTGGACGCCGGTCATCGCCGTCATCTACCTGGTCATCTGCCTCGGGGGACTGATCGGCAACGGCCTCGTCATCGGGGTCGTCCTCCGCGCCGTCCGCGTCAAGTCCGTGACGGACGTCTACATCGCCAACCTGGCCGTCGCCGACCTCTGCTTCCTCGTCGGTCTCCCCTTCCTCGCCTCGACGATGCTCCTCCGTCGATGGGTCTTTGGATCGGTGATGTGTCGTCTCTTCTACATGCTGACGTCGATCAATTGGTTCACCAGCGTCTTCACCCTAGCGGCGATGAGCGCCGACCGTTACCTGGCTGTCTGCCATCCGGTGCGGGCGATCGCCTGTCGCACCCCCTTCGTCGCCGGCATCGTCTGCGCCTGTATCTGGTTCGTCTCCCTCCTCGCCATGTCGCCCATCGTCGTCTACGCCACCACGGTGCCCCAGCCCCACAACCGAGCCCAACACTCCTGCACCATCCGCTGGCCGTACGGACAACGCATCGCTCCGGAGCACGCGTTCCTCGGATACGCCTTCGTGCTGGGATTCGCAGTCCCCATCCCGTTGATATCCCTCCTCTACGCCCTGGTAGTCGTTCGTCTGCGAACCGTCGGGCCAAAGCGGAAGTCACGTGACGGCGACACGGCGCCCCGGAAGCACCACAAGGTGACGCGACTGGTGTTCAGCGTCGTCGCAGTCTACATCTGCTGTTGGCTGCCATATTGGGTTTTCCAGATGACGCTGATGTTCGTCGACATGCCCGGATGGTGTCACTACGTCTTCCAGATCATCATGCTGTTCAGCTACGCCAACAGCTCGCTCAACCCCCTCCTCTACGCCTTCCTCAACGACAACTTCCGGTCGAACTTCCTCGTCGCGTTTCGCTGTCGGAAGAACGCGCATGCGCACGGCGATACCCGGATGTCTCGGATGACCGACCGGAAGCGAACGATCGAGACGCGATGGCCCGACAAGGACACTTCCGTTCGACTGGCGAGCGAAAAGGAAACTAGCGAAGTGGGAACGATGACCGTTGTGCGGGCGAAGGGAGTGGCGGCGGGCGATGATCAAAGGAGAAGATGCCAGAATGTTGTTGCAAGACAGAAGTCGGAGGAAACGGAGGCACGGGAAACTATGCTCTAGGATGTTATCCGAACAGCTAATCTAATCTGTTGTAATCTGTTCTAATCTGTTCTAATATGTTCTAATCCAATCTAATCTGTTCTAATCCAATCTAATCTGTTGTAATCTGTTCTAATCTGTTCTAATATGTTCTAATCCAATCTAATCTGTTCTAATCCAATCTAATCTGTTCTAATCTGTTCTAATATGTTCTAATCTGTTCTAATATGTTCTAATATGTTCTAATCCAATCTAATCTGTTCTAATCCATTCTAATCTGTTCTAATCCATTCTAATCTATTGGAACCTGCAGAAACCTAGAGATTACGATTGCAATTCGTTGTATGTAAATAGCATCTATTGTCTGTACGTGTTACAGTTATGTTAAATTATGTGAACGTGAGTGACGCATCGAAAAATAATGTGCGCTTGTACAGTGTGTATATTGTGTGTGTATTGTAACTGTAATTAGTAACTTGTGTAGTGGCGGTGTCTAATGCACAAGGCATCAACCGATGGCACACCAAAACCAAGCCGTAATCAGGTCAATATCCAGAAGATCAGTCCCTAAGACAGTGTATATACGAGCAGATATTTGGAGGGATATGAAGGCATGGAAATATAACCAGCTTCATGTGGTAGTAAAATTGCATGGCCTGTGGATGCACAAACGCATTGAGTATAATAAGATCCTACTACTTATTCGTTATTGCCTTGTGGTCTCTGCTCCATCTTACCTAAGGTAGTTGTGTGCATCGGTCTCATTCATTCTGGCCGTAGATTTCTTCGGTCTGCTGCACAGGGTGACCTGGTTGTTCCCAGAACACATCCACAGCGCAGCATCGCTGTGGTCGGTCCAACTTTCTGGACTAGATTGCTTAGCATCCTACGACATGAGCTCCTTAGTCTTTTTTTTTACCTCTTTTCCGTAAGCGCTTCAAGGCCATTTACTTCGAGCCTGGTTTTCCATAGTCAGGTCGGAAGCGCCTCTGATGAGATTTGATGCAGTGGTGCTACATAAATATGTGATTTTTTAATCACGATTACAATGGCGTGATTGCATTGTTCTGGACTATTGCGGTTACTCCATCGCAAATTATAACATTCGAATGAGGAAATGGGTCTCTGCTGCGAATATTAGCCCACGTTGCATAACAATGTTGGTCCCATCCTCTGTGGGTCCATGGTAACTTCACTGGATTGAAACAATTATAGAACTATATATTTGTGTTTGTGTGTTTGTGTGTGTTTATATACAGTGCTTGTTTTCTGCCGGAACGTTCCGGAACGGCGTTCCGGCACCTTTTCAGCTATTAAAAAATAAATTAGTTATTTTAATAAAAATTGTTGTTTTAATTTTAGTTATTTTATTAAATATTTTAATTTTAAACCTCACCCCCGTTTTTCCTCAGGCTTCGCCCTCGATTTAGCCCTTCCATACCGGTATTTGTTCAGTTCCGAAAGCTTTTATTCTAGAAAAAAGCATTGTTTATATAATGCATTAACGTCTTATGTTGCATGATCAAACATCGTCCTCACCGCTTCATCTCAAGTATAGCGACGTTGATATATATATATATATATATATATATATATATATATATATATATATATATATATATATATATATATATATATATATATATATATATATATAAACGACGTTGATATATATATATGTATATGTATTTATATATATATATAAACGACGTTTTTATATATATATATATATATATATACGTCGTTTTTTAGATATATATATATATATATATTTGACTTTATGTCATATATATGTCACTTAATATGTCAATTATTTATGCAGCGCTTACGTGTGCGTAAGGTTTCTGTATGAGTTGAAAGCCGCACAGCAAGGTCAGCGCTGTCTCCGATGCATTAACGTTTTATGTTGCACGATCAAACATCGTCCTCACCGCCACATCTCAAGTAGCAGCGACGGCCGGAAAAGCGACCGAGCTAAAACATCACGAACAATGGCGGCCAACGACGCCCGAAAAAACGTCGAGCGATTACAAGGACGAGTTGGTTAGGGGCTGTCATGTATTAGCGATGTATGTCTTAAAAGAAAATCTGCGGGAGCTATTGTCTCGGTGGTTGAATTAACATAACATAACGTAACATGTGGCAAGGTTTTAAGTCGTTCAGAACACGTGTAGACTGTGTTAGAACCACTGCAATTTAACCTGGAACGTTGAATCCTTCCAAGCTTCCTCTTAAAAGTTGTGATAGTGTCCACTGAGACAGCACTATCATCCAAAACATTCCACAAGTCCACAGCTCTTAACATAGCATAACAAGGGTTTTAAGTGGTTCAGAAGACGTGTTAGAACCACTGCAAATTAACCTGTAATAGTCAACAGTACATCTCTACTAGCTTCCTTTAGAAGTCATGGTAGCGCCCACAGAGACAGTGCTATCGTCCAAACCATTCCTCAAATCTACAACTCTTGCACTGAAGAATTTCTGCCTTGCTGTTAATGTGGTAGATGTGCACCAGCCTAACCTTACCTTCCGTTACCTGGTGATACATTGGCTTCCTGTTCAGCACGGAATCTCTTTCGAATTGGGACTCGTGGTCTACTCAAACATTGAACTGTGTTTCAAATCACGGTGTTTGAAATCAGTCCATAGTTCTCAGTCTTGTCACTGTTCGACGCAGTCATCCAGTTGCCTTTCTCTGCTCATCACTAAGCCTAGAACTGTTCTTGTTCTTGCTCTCTCCCTGTGTCTGTTCGCTCTACTCGGTCGCTTTTGTCATTTCGTTCTCAACTTAAAACTTACCTCTTTCAAATTGCTTATCCACCATAGGCTGCCTCTCTGTCTTACGGACTGACCTTCTGGATTTTGACCTGATTACGGCTTGGATTTGGTGTGCCATCGGTTGATGCCTTGTGCATTAGGCACCAGCGCTATAAAATTTCTAATTGATTGTTGCAGTTTCTCTTGTCTTACCATACCTTAGCAACTGTGCCTCCTCATATATATCCTCCCATACCTTATCATAGTAATCTAACCGCTCCTCAGCTTATCTAACCTTACCTTTCGATCTTTGGATGGCTTACCTAACCTTATCTACCCTCAGAAACTTACTTCGTCTTATATTGCTTTACCTAAACTTAACTCATTACCATTATCTAACATTAACCTGAAATTCATCATACCTTATATCGCATTTACGTGAATAACTGTCAGTTCGCATGCATGTCCAGATTTGTTCAGTCTGTGGTCGAAATGCTTTTGCGAGTGGTGTTGTAAACGTGAGTGCATTTCAATGATTAAATGAATAAAATTTAAACTGACTTTGTCGTATGAAACCGTATTTTCCTGGTTTTCTGTAGTTAAATCTGGAGTGCTGACTCTGAAGAGTCTCTCTTGAAGGACGCTATGTAAATCTATGACTACAGTCACAAGACGGTGACGTAACTCACTATTTCTGGATCATTACGATAACTCCATTGAACATTACAACCCTTAATTGAGGATTTATCTTTATTATTAATTAATTAAGTTTGTAACGCAAAGATTTGTAATGTGCGTAAGGAACGTGACCTTGCTGTCTTGGTTACCCCAAGTGTGTTGACAGTGTCTGCGAGATCGATGTTGGACGTGAAGAGAGAGAGAACGCAGGCGTTGGCGTGAACCGAACAATATTGCCTCAGACTTATCTCGATTTATGGTCAAACCATTGAAACAGAACTGCGCATACAAAGATGAAAGGCATTCCCCAAGTTTTAGTTTACCACACAGATCTCTCTCTCTATCCCTCTCTATCTATCTATCTATCTATCTATCTATCTATCTATCTATCT
>OY744616.1:1517109-1542109 GCA_963556255.1 Allolobophora icterica | reverse complement strand
CTCAATCACTTATGGTGTTTGAGAAATAAGACAGAAATCTCACAACATCATTGTCATTTGAGAGGCAATTCTGAGTAAATCGCAGTCTTCTAGTTAACCAACAGTCTTTTATGTTACTTTCATGCATGAAGTGTAGGTCCGATACAACACTGCTATGACAGATTTTGAAAATTTCACAAATTGCAGAGCTGTTAGTGTATTCTAAGGAATTTAGCTCGCTTTTGGTAGGGTTGACAGCTTCCATTCCATAGAGGAGAAATGGTTTACAGTGGGCACTAACCAAGTGTAACAAAACAAGTCCACTAAATTTGTGACACTTGCTATACAAAGAATTAAATGACATGTAAAACTTAACGCGCATTTCATGCATACTAATTTTAAAAGACTTGGCTACAACCAGAAAACAACCCAGATATTTGAGCTTGTTCACATAACTGATCTCTACTCCGTTAACACATATTACGGAACTGTGAACTGTGACACTTGCTATACAAAGAATTAAATTACCTGTAAAACTTAACGCGCATTTCATGCATACTAATTTTAAAAGACTTGGCTACAACCAGAAAACAACCCAGATATTTGAGCTTGTTCACATAACTGATCTCTACTCCGTTAACACATATTACGGAACTGTGAACCAATCCTTACGACTTGAGATTTGGCAACATTTATCTTCATATCAATACTTACGAGCTCAACAGAACAAATGTCAACCATAGCTTGGAGGTCACAGAGGGATGCTGATATTAAGATAAGGTCATCTGCATACATTACGCACCCCAAGTATGTCTCCCCAATTCTACACCCATGGTTAGATCGACTTAGCTTTTCAATTATCTCGTTGACATAAACAGCAAACAGAACTGGAGATAGAACACACCCTGCCTAACACCACAGGTCAGAGTTATCATGTCTGATAATATACTGTCCCACCTCACAAAAGCTGCACTCAGACTATACCAGGTTATAAGAGTGGTTAGAACTTCACGAGGAACCTGTCTGTCCATTAGCTTATTGAACAAAGCATAGTGATTCACTTTGTCAAAGGCTTTTGACATGTCCAATGGGGTGCGTAGCGAATCGCCGAATCCCGAATCGCCGAAATGGTATAACCGCCGGATCGCCGAAACTATTTTGTGAGGAAAGCCCGTATCACCGAAAATGCTGTTCGTAGCGAATCGCCGAATCCCGAATCGCCGAAATGCTACTACCGCCGAATCGCCGAAACTATTTTGTGATAAAAACCCGTATCGCCGAAAATGCTTTTCGTAGCGAATCGCCGAATCCCGAATCGCCGAAATGGTATTACCGCCGACTCGAGGAAGAAGGTTCCAGGAATGGGATACAGTACACTGAATAGAGCATAATCGAGTAGGCCCTATTTGTGTGTACCACCTCCTGCGCCCACGATCGAGCTCATGACTTAGAAATACCCAACGCTGATAGCTTGACTAGAAAAAACATTCATCATCGGGATGCTCTATTATGCAGCTTAGTTTGCCCATTGAATAAAAATCAATATTAACGGGATATGTTTGAGACAAATATTAGCAGTACTGTCATTAATAGCTTAGCAGTCATATATAAACTGTCTAAACACGTATAATTTGCTGCAGGGCCTACACCAAAATGTATAGGTCAGTATATACTATAGTATATACTGACCTATACATATATATGTAGTATATATATGATGTAATATCTTACTGCGTACTTGTCAGTTTGAATTAATAAAGATTATTATTATTATTATTATTATTATTATTGTTGTTGTTGTTGTTGTTGTTGTTGTTAATGTTATTATTATTATTATTATTATTATTATTATTATTATTATTATTATTATTATTATTATTATTATTATTATTATTACTATTATATACGGGTCAGTGTAGGCATGGACGCAACATCTTTACTTTCTGCCCGCCAGATTCTGTGCACTAGCTTTCGGGATATCGAACTCTCATCACTTTCGGCGATTCGGGATTCGGCGATTCGGGATTCGGCGATTCGAGTCGGCAGTGGTTTTCGGCAAATCGCCCGCTTGGTAGAAAACTGCTTTCGGCGATTCGGCAGATTTGGATTTCGGCGATTCGGGATTCGGCGATTCGAGTCGGCAGTGGTTTTCGGCGAATCGCACGCTTGGTAGAAAACTGCTTTCGGCGAATCGGCGGATTTGGCTTTCGGTGATTCGGGATTCGGCGATTCGAGTCGGCAGTGGTTTTCGGCGAATCGCACGCTTGGTAGAAAACTGCTTTCGGCGAATCGGCGGATTTGGCTTTCGGTGATTCGGGATTCGGCGATTCGAGTCGGCAGTGGTTTTCGGCG
Source organism: Allolobophora icterica (assembly GCA_963556255.1). Taxonomy (NCBI): domain Eukaryota; kingdom Metazoa; phylum Annelida; class Clitellata; order Crassiclitellata; family Lumbricidae; genus Allolobophora; species Allolobophora icterica. The sequence goes on along the minus strand of OY744616.1, from coordinate 1,539,778 downwards.
AATCGCACGCTTGGTAGAAAACTGCTTTCGGCGATTCGGCGGATTTTGCAGTTTAAGGGCTTTCGGCGATTCGGGATTCGGCGATTCGGGTAGACCCCGTCCAATGCACATAAGTTGACAGTGGACCTGTAGCGGATGTCCCTTTCATCACCCAAATACACTGAATGTATAGAATAGCGCTATATGATTTGTGTGTATGATACAAATGATTTATCATAGTTATTGATTGGTATTAATTGTTTAATTAATTAACCAGCACGTTAGACCAGTACGATAAGGATAATTAATAATATAGAGTTAGGGGGCAAGTTAGAGGGTTTGAGAGTCGTCAACCGCAAGATGCCAAGATTCTATTGGCCAATATGAAATTACTGGTTAACTCAACGTCGATCGTCTGCTTGGTGACGTGGCAGAGTGGAGTCGGTTATTCGCCGCTGATGGCGATAGTTGGTCGTGGTGAAGCTACGACGTTTGACTCAGGAAGAGGCAAACATTGGTGATAGAAATCGTCAAATGTTCACGTTAGTCGTGTAGAACAGAATACATTCTGCGATACGGTGAACTTGAGATCGAAATCGGTCGACATTTAACAAAGTTAGTATTGAACGATTAAAAACTGAAGTTGCGAGTGAAGATGCGAGCATAGCGTCTTCAAGTTACAGTTCGATACGTGTATAACTACGAGCTAGTGATATGAACGATTGAACTTCGGATCGACAAGTAGTTTCGAAATAAAGAGACTAAAAATACTTGATCGAACGTTGGCTTTCTGGGAACATCCAGAAAGAATTCTACGCGGAAATATCAGACTGGCACATACCTGTGTTGTTCTGAATACGGACGAGGAGATCGGGAGATAACTCTTCAAATAAAACTTCGATCAACGGGCGAAGGACATTGTTGGTGAACTCGTCAAACGAAAGCCAAGAAGGAACTCCAATATGGTGCACTACCTCGGGAGGGTAATTTAATGTGCTTATATTTAGCCTAGATATATAGAATATTTAAGATGCATACGTGCTGGTCTTAGGTAAGATAGGTTTAGTCTAGACTAGAGGATTGTTTAGGCGTGATCTATTATTGAACTGTGAAATAACTTGCATTGATTATATCGTTATAATACATATAATGACAAGCACAGGTCTTGTAATTGACTCTACAATTGAATGATGCATGTTATGAATTGTTGATGGGGCTCTGAGCAAATGAAAATATAAAGCAACGAGGTATTAGATCCATACCAGTCCCTAAGAGATAACCAAACAAGGGGCCTATCTGCTAATAAGGTTATTAGCGATAGTAACGTTACAAAACTGGGTGGCTCGACACGGGATTAAAATAGGATCCGTTTTAATTAGAATCAGGGATAAATTACCTGTAGATAACGAGTCTAGTTCAGTTGGTAGAAACATAGAAATTTCCAGTATAATAGATTTGACCGTAGCTGCTGGAACTATTTTCGGCAGGTTAGTTGTAGTGTGACGTAAGCATATTCAATTAGAAGGAATTTGATTAGTCGAGGTAAGGTCAGGTGGTGACCTCTGACGTTGACTTGAATTGCTATTGGATAAAAATAGGTCGAGTCAGGTTAATTTTTGAAGTTTGATAGACAAACTGGAAAATTTGTAGAAGCGAGTGAGACGAAGTATATATAACGCCAAGTTAAGATACTACCTCACAAACATGGCGGCCGAGTATCAGAAATGGCTCAAAATTGCAACTGAAATGGGGGTCCAAGGATCAGAGGTGAAGGATTTCATCCAAGCCAGACTGGAGGAGAGTAGATTAGAGAAAGTGAGACAAGACGAGACCGAATTAAGGAAAATGCAGCTAGAGTTTGATCAGAAAAAACTCTCAGAGGAAAGAGAAATGAAGAAACTCTCAGAGGAGAGAGAAATGCAGAAACTCTCAGAGGAGAGAGAAATGCAGAAACAGGAGAGAGAATTGAAAAAACTCTCAGAGGAGAGAGAAATGCAAATGAAGCTAAGGGAGCTTGAGATTCAAAAGGAGCTTAAGTTGAAGGAGTTAGAATGTAGACTCCAATATGACAGTCAACGAGAAGACAGGATGAGTAATGGCATAGACAGAGGAAACATGGAACAATGCAATGGAGTGAAGTTTCTCAAAATGCCAACATTCAATGCAGATAAAGATTGCCTCGATGCTTACCTACTTAGGTTCGAGAGGATGTGTGTCACTTATAGTATACCAGAGAATTTGTGGTCTTTATCTCTTGCGAGATTTCTTGAAGGCCAAGCCTTAGAAGTTTATGAACGGATGAACGCAGAAGATGTGCAGAGTTATGAGAAGCTTAAGCAGGAGCTTTTGCAGCGTTTTAAACTCTCAGAATCCGGATATAGAAGGATGTTCAAAATGGAAAGGAAAGAGAAAAATGAAAGTGTTGGGCAATTCGTGGAAAGATTAAAACGATATTTGAGACAGTGGAGGACGATGGCGGAGATGGAAGAGAGTTACGAAGGATTAGAGGCATTAATACTAAGAGATCAATTTTATGTCACCTGCGATAACGAGTTGAGAAGATTCTTGAAAGAAAGAGGAAAACTCAGTCTTAGTGAGATGATTATCCAGGCACAGAATTATCTAGAGGCGCGCGAAGAAGACGAGAGGAGAGGGTTCAACATAAACAGGAATAAACAAGGTAATCAGAAGAATTTTATTCGAGAGTCAGACCAGAAATATAAGGAGAAACAAAATGCTGGCCCAGTTAAAGCAAAAGATTATCCAAGTTTTAAGGATAGGAGTCCATTCCAGAATGACTGGCGATTCCAAGAGTCGAGAAGAAACGACAATGGTTACAAGGGGCAAGGACAGGGCTGTTTCAAATGCGGATCAAAATCTCACCATGCTATAAACTGTGATAGAGTAATTCGGGAAGACAGACCTCATAAGGTTGCCGCAATGCAGTGTTTCGAAGGAGAAGAAGAGATGATGGAGGAAAACATGGAAAAAATAGCGTGCTGTTTGATTGAAGGGCGACCACTGGAATGGTACAGCAAAATGAAAGGTGTGACCGTAAATAAAAGACCAGTAGAAGCCGTGTTCGATACTGGCGCGAGTTGTTTGGCTGTTAAGGAAGAGTTTGTAGAACCACAGCAATTTACAGGTCGTAGTAAGAGTTGTGTTTTTGCCAATGGAGTGAAAGGAAAATTCCCCACGGCAATGATCGAGATTTCGGGAAAGGAATTCAGTGGTAGAGTTGAGGCTCTAGTAATCCGTGGTTTAATTACAGACCTCATCGTTAGTCCTAAAATCCTCCACAGAGATAAAGATTTTAAGCGTGGACTGTTGGAACCGAAGCACATTCAAATCAGTGTAGCAATTCAAACTGATGACGTCATGGCGGGAAATGCGCCAGAAGAAATGATAGCGTCTAGCGCATCGTCAAGGACGACTACGCTAAAAATAGACAGCTATAAAAATTCATGTGAGCCATCTGAGGATGAAACACGTGTGGAGACGGAATATATTACCGCGCGGAATGAGAACACGTCGAAAGAAGGCATTATATTTGATTTCAGAGATGAGCCAGAAATAATTGCCACATGCAATACGAGGTCGAATAAGGAAGAAAATACGCCTCGTAAAGAAAAACCATTGAAATGTGGAATATTACCAGATCTTAAAGTTAGAACGGAAGAACTCGTAGAGTTACAGAAGACAGACGAAACCCTGGATAAATACTGGAAATTAACGGATGGTTCACAAGAAAACATGGAAGAGAAACCATACAGAGGTAATCCATCTTTCATAGTGAAGAAAGGTCTGTTGTATAGGAGGTATAAGGAAGGAGTAAGTGATGAGGTGAGATTGCAATTAATGGTGCCGAAGAAATTAAGAGAAAAGGTAATGATGGTAGCGCATGGAGCTTTGCTATCAGCTCATCAAGGTATAAGACGTACTTTGAACCAGATTACCACGGCATTTCATTGGCCAGCAATACACGGTGATGTCAAGCGGTTCGTGTTGAGCTGCGATGTATGTCAGCGTGCTATTGGTAAACAAGGTGCGTCAAAGGCACCATTAGGACATTTGCCGTTAATAGATGTTCCCTTCAAGATGATCTGCGTCGATATCGCGGGACCTATTGAGCCGAGGTCAAGTAGGGGAAATAGATACATTTTAACAATCGTGGATATGGCTACTCGATTCCCAGAAGCGATCCCGATGAAGGGAATAAGTACAGAAGAGGTGGCAGATAAGCTATTTGAGTTTTACTGTAGAATGGGCATGCCCGAGAGAATCCACACAGACAGGGGAAGCCAGTTCACTTCTGAGTTGATGCTAGAAGTGAACAAATTGTTATTAATAAGGCACACGATGACGTCACCCTATCATGCAATGGGAAATGGACTAGTAGAGCGTCAAAATGGAACGATAAAGTCCACACTGAAAAAATTGATTATAGAACAGCCGAAAGAGTGGGACCGTTACTTGACGCCTTTGCTGTTTGCACTAAGAAATAGTGTGCACGAGGGACATAGGTTCAGTCCATTTGAATTAGTGTATGGAAGAAGTGCTAAAGGACCGATGAAAATACTTAAAGAGTTGTGGACCCGAGAGCAAGTTGAGGACGAAGTCCGAGATGAATACACTTACATGATAGATCTCCAGGAGAGGATCGAAGAGACTTGTAAAATAGCACAGAAGGAGATTGAGAAGACACAAGTTAAGAATGAGAGGTATTATAACCAAAAGGCGAGATACAGAAAGTTCGACATAGGAGATCAAGTGTTACTTCTACTTCCAGTTAAGACGAATAAGATGATGTTGAACTGGATTGGTCCCTATGTGGTTAGGGATAAAGTGGGAGAATTTGATTACCGGATAGAAGTGGCGGGGAACAAATTGAAAACTTATCATGTGAACATGATGAAGAAATACAATGAGAAGGGATCGGTGATAGTTGAAGAAGAGGAGAGATTAGCCACGGTGGTGACTGTGGTCAACGATGGTGAAACCGAGCAAGAAGAACTGCTAGAATTATATAACGGAACTCAAAAGGAAACATATAAGGATGTGCAGATTGATCCTAATTTGGGAGAAGATAAGAAAAAGGAATTGAGGAGATTATTAGAGAAATATAAAGACATTTTCTCAGATGTTCCGGGAAAGACAGATTTAGTAGAACATAGGATAAGAGTGACATGTGATGTACCCGTCAAGAGCAAGGCTTATCCAACGCCTTATGGACTTCAAAAGGAAATTGACAGAGAAATTGAGATGATGTTGGAAAGTGGAGTGATTGAAAGGTCGACGGCGGCTTATGCAGCTCCACTGGTAGTGGTGAAGAAGGCAGATGGAACAAATAGATTATGCTGTAACTATAAACAGCTCAATAAAGTGACTATCTTTGACCCCGAGCCAATGATGTCAAATGAAGAAATCTTCAATAAACTGAGTGGTAGCAGTATCTTTAGTAAATTCGACTTCTGTAAAGGATACTGGCAGATTGTTATGGAACAGAAGTCTCAAGATTTGACTACGTTTATCTGCGCCAACGGATTGTTTAAGTTCAAGGTCATGCCGTTCGGTTTAGTAAACAGTGCATCTAGCTATAATCGAATGATGAGGAAGTTGTTGGAAGGGTCGAAGCACTTGGAAAGTTACGTGGACGACGTGCTAGCCCACACTAAGAATTGGGATCAGCATAAGAGAGTACTAGAAGAGTTTTTCATCCGAGTCAGAAAGGCAAAACTCACTTTGAAACCCAAGAAATGTCAGTTGGGATATGAAACGGTAGATTTTTTGGGACACACGGTGAGTGGAGAAAAGATTAAGCCCAAGGTAGAATCAGTAGACAAAATAAAGGAGATGCCGAAACCTAGGAATAAGAAACAAGTGCGTAGTTTCTTGGGTGCGGTGAATTACTATCGGAAATTTATTCCTCGATGCGCCGAAATCATGAAACCCCTATCGGATTTGACTAGAAAGAAGGCAAAAATAGTGGTTGACTGGACCAGTGAATTGGAACAGGCATTCCAAACTCTTAAAGTTGCCCTGTCTGAGGCGCCTGTCTTAAAGTTGCCGGATGTAGACTCAGAGTTTACGGTGCGAACCGATGCCTCAGATGTAGCTTTAGGATGTGTTCTAATGCAAGAATACAAAGGAACACTTCACCCAGTGGCATATGCAAGTAGAAAATTGAGTGACAGGGAAAGAAGATATTCAGTCGAAGAAAGAGAATGTTTGGCAATGATTTGGGGAATTCAAAAATTTAACCGCTACCTTTATGGTAAAGAATTCTTGATGGAGACTGATCACTGTGGACTACAGTACCTTAAAACTGGTAGTATCAGGAATGCCAGGGTAATGCGCTGGTACTTAGCACTGCAGAATTATAGTTTTAAAGTCAGGTACATTAGAGGAAGTGAAAATGTGATAGCTGATTACCTTAGCAGAGGTCAAGAATAGGTTGAGAAGACAAATTAGAGAGTATGTAAATAAGTAAAGTTAGATGTGACTTAATGTAATATAAAGAAATAGATGTTAGAGGAGTAGTTTGTTTGAATGTGTAGTATAAGAGGTTAGTTGGTTAAGGCCGATACTTAGTAATGGAATTAGTATAAGATATAAATGATTATATATAACAGTTGATATAGATAAGTGATTTGTGTGATGGTTAAGGACATAGATTAAGAAATTTAGGGTAAATATTCTAGTGAAGGGGATTTAGTTGTAGCGGATGTCCCTTTCATCACCCAAATACACTGAATGTATAGAATAGCGCTATATGATTTGTGTGTATGATACAAATGATTTATCATAGTTATTGATTGGTATTAATTGTTTAATTAATTAACCAGCACGTTAGACCAGTACGATAAAGATAATTAATAATATAGAGTTAGGGGACAAGTTAGAGGGTTTGAGAGTCGTCAACCGCAAGATGCCAAGATTCTATTGGCCAATACGAAATTACTGGTTAACTCAACGTCGATCGTCTGCTTGGTGACGTGGCAGAGTGGAGTCGGTTATTCGCCGCTGATGGCGATAGTTGGTCGTGGTGAAGCTACGACGTTTGACTCAGGAAGAGGCAAACATTGGTGATAGAAATCGTCAAATGTTCACGTTAGTCGTGTAGAACAGAATACATTCTGCGATACGGTGAACTTGAGATCGAAATCGGTCGACATTTAACAAAGTTAGTATTGAACGATTAAAAACTGAAGTTGCGAGTGAAGATGCGAGCATAGCGTCTTCAAGTTACAGTTCGATACGTGTATAACTACGAGCTAGTGATATGAACGATTGAACTTCGGATCGACAAGTAGTTTCGAAATAAAGAGACTAAAAATACTTGATCGAACGTTGGCTTTCTGGGAACATCCAGAAAGAATTCTACGCGGAAATATCAGACTGGCACATACCTGTGTTGTTCTGAATACGGACGAGGAGATCGGGAGATAACTCTTCAAATAAAACTTCGATCAACGGGCGAAGGACATTGTTGGTGAACTCGTCAAACGAAAGCCAAGAAGGAACTCCAATATGGTGCACTACCTCGGGAGGGTAATTTAATGTGCTTATATTTAGCCTAGATATATAGAATATTTAAGATGCATACGTGCTGGTCTTAGGTAAGATAGGTTTAGACTAGAGGATTGTTTAGGCGTGATCTATTATTGAACTGTGAAATAACTTGCATTGATTATATCGTTATAATACATATAATGACAAGCACAGGTCTTGTAATTGACTCTACAAATGAATGATGCATGTTATGAATTGTTGATGGGGGCTCTGAGCAAATGAAAATATAAAGCAACGAGGTATTAGATCCATACCAGTCCCTAAGAGATAACCAAACAAGGGGCCTATCTGCTAATAAGGTTATTAGCGATAGTAACGTTACAAAACTCATGACTTGTAAAGTAGTCCACTACTGCTCTGACTGCAAGGATTGCATGTGAACATCCCAACCCCTTTTTGAATCCAAACTGCAAGTCAGAAGTGTAGAAATAGCTGCCATAATGCTCAAGTATACATATTTCAAAAAGTTTAAATAAATTTGAACTTAGTGCGATCGTAAATATTTGCCTGGAATAAAAACTTGTGCTTCGTCGATGTCTGATGATATGCCTAACCTCTGCATTTATATAACTAATCAACAAAATTAACGTCAGCTGAGCTCAGATATATTAAAACGGTAAGAACAGTTATAGCCATTTTCTGTAACAAGATGCTGTTTGCAAGGATAAGATAACGAGGGAGATGACTGACCATAGGTTGTCATAAGTCGAGTCTAAGAAATGTCGTCAATGATTCAATTCACGACTGTCTTCAGCGACTAGTATTTGTTCAATGCCAAAATTTTCACACCGTATTCATGCATAAAAATGATCTGCTTTTTCTTTGTGTCGTAATTTCGTAACTGATGAATCCGTGATATGTAGAATCTCCAATAAGGCGGTAATCGACCAATTTCACTCCAATTTACACTTTTCGTGTCAAATAGATATAAATTTCCAAAGAAATTGTCTCCCATCAAAAGATTATTGTTGTCCGTATCCCAAAACAACTGAAGGATCTGCCAATATAGGATTTTGTCGATCGTAAACTGATCGACAATACTCCCATTAGCGCTTCGAACACTTAGAACCTGTTCAGAGCTCTCATCTGAGCTGTTGCCGATGATGACACTAAGATCAGTTAGGTTCCAGTTTCCAGTACTCTGATCAGGCACATATACGTTCCCACTGAACATTTCAGCAAAAAAAGGTAATCTAGAGTTGTTTCTATCCCAAAAGAATTGCACATCCTTGAAACCAACTGTTTCTCTGAGCCTAAACTGACTAAGAATTTGTCCCTCAGCGCTTAGGAAACTTACACACATTCCGTAGCCATCTTTTAAGTTGTGGCTGATGATGAATTCTCCATTTGGTTTCTGAATGGCACGGAATTCACCTGTAAAGTCGTTAGGAAGTAAAACATTTCTGACGAGTTTCGCTTCTTGATCGTAAATCTCCATATGGGGAAAGTATTCAGAGACTTTCAGCACCAGTAGATGATTATCATTGGCTACTGATGAAGTGAACCAATTGTCTAATCCTGACAACCATTTCTCAACTGTATTGTTTAACGTGTCTATCTTCCAGATGCATTTGCAATTTCCATCACTAATGTATAAAGTAGGCCTATTTGTGTTTTCAAAACCAACCATATTTAATTCAAAGAAATCGATGCTGAAATTAAATGTTATCTCATCCACGATAATTATCATTAGCAGATCGTGTGGATTGCAAACGTCGTAGACTTGTATTACTAAATCAGGATAATGAATACGACTGAGACACAGTACGTAGATGAGGTCAATCACCTTGACCAAACTCAGAGGCAAACAATAAGGTGTATCAAACTCTGAGACCGAACTGATGGTGTATGCTGCAATTTAAAACAATAGAAATGCCAGTTTATATTAAAGCAAAACTACTTAACCCTCGGGCTACCAAGGGGGGGGTGGTTACCACCCCCCCCTACGTTTTTCTGGAAAAACTTTTTTTGCACATGGAATATAATTTTGACATTTTAGGTAGCTGTAGGGGGTCCATTTGCGCAAATTTTGAGGTAAAAGTCGTGATGATATCCCACGCCATAAAAAAGTTATACCCGATATAGCCTAGGTACCACTTATGAAATCAGGAATTTCTCTCGTCAGCTGTTAGCTGTTGTCGACTATAAAGGTATTCATTATTCTTTCTGGAAGAGAAACAACTATGCCATTCTTTAGAGGGAATTTAGGGTTATATTTACTTGCTTAGTTATTTGTCTTTTGATAACCGGAAGTGATCATAATGAATAATAATACGCTTTTTCAGTGTGAAAATCACTGATGCAATATCACAACGTAAACCGATATGGTTGGGTATGGGGAAGGGCTATAAACAGTTGAAGCAGAATACTAACAGAGTAAAGCAGTGCTGTGAAGTGTTCAAGAAGCCGGTTTGCAGGAAGCATTCGCACAAAACAATGAAAGTAACTTGCAATAACTGCAAGGACCACTGACGTTTTTTTTTGACTGCCGGGAAAAATTACATAATTTCTTGTTTCATGTTTTCATGTTGATATAGCTGCACGCCTTTAGGTTTTGTCTGTAACTAAAACAGACTTTGGAATAGTTTGTATTGTTGAAAATTAAGCCTCATTATATTTATTATATTTAGAATATTCTTGGATACATAGTTCATTTTCAAAACCCACATCATTTATATATTTTTGTCCAGGTATTTACGTAACAATCGTAATTGTCTATGGGCATATATATATACACACACATATACCGGTAATAATGTGTGTGTGCATATATATATATATATATATATATATATATATATATATATATATATATATATATATATATCAGTCTTGCGTGTCGATGTAGGGCCTTACGTCATAATATTAATTGATCAATAGTACAAATTGTGTGCGATAATATCAGATATCGTTAAATGGACCGGTGCCTTTGTTAAAAACTATATAATTTCGAGATGCATTCATATATTTTACAACTAAATATACCATTCTTTTCAGAAATGAATGCTGAATCAAATGCTGTATTACACGATATGATATCTTAAACCAAACACGAAATTCCGGGGGAGGGGGGTGGTAACCACCCCCCTTGGTAGCCGATGTCGCAAAAAAACCTTGGTAGCCTGAGGGTTAAAGACCGATCGCCAAGGTCTAAGGCAAATGCATTGGCAATCAACCAGAATACTAAATGAATTCATGGTAGGCTATACTAAGTATTATTAACCTCGTGTGGAAATGCAAATTATTCATGTGACTCATGAGCTGACTTGCGTGCATGAACTACTATTCACTCTCAGTTATTCATTCATTAAGCGCCTGCCTGAGACATACAGCATACTCTGAAGCTAAAGAAAAGAGTTTGAAGGTGTTGGGTGTATGCGATTTTAGTTCGTTTACATAGTGCTGCGGATGTTATCGTCGAGAAACTACGAACAGAGTTACAGCCATAGACTCCAGTTGGGAACATAATATTCAGCCTGTGCACGCCAATGACAGCTTTCCGTTTGGTAATGGATGATTTTTTTAATGTTACTGCGAACATTCATCATTCCAAATAGCGTACAGAGGGCTTTTGTTCAATTTCTTTTCACTTGACGCTTCATAAATGTCTAATAATAATTTCGTCACTGATGATGACACTAAGATCGTTTAGCTCATAGTCTCTAGTATTCCTGTCAAGCACATATATACGTTTCCTCTGAACATTTCAGCCACAAAATGAATATAATGGTTTCTGTAACAAAACGAATGAGCTCTGCTCTGAAACCAACTGTTTCGGTGAACCAAAACCAGCGTGAGATTTGTAGAAAAGAGACTGGGGTAGACATTGATGTGGAGTTGAATATTTTATCCATAATTATTTGCAAACTGAGAAAATTCAAAAATGCAATAGAAAGCTCAAACTCCTTAAAGTGATTTATTAGTGTACAATTCATATGGTCACAAATCTCACAATAAACCAGAGCATTACTTTATTAGTAACCCACAAAGCGATTTGTGAAAGAAATCTATATAAATAAAGCAAAGACTCTGTCTGTCTGTCCCTCTGTCACAGCGATCTTTGACCGGGATGCATTTCTACACCTTTCGACCTTTTCACTTCAAACCTTCACTACTGTCTCGGGGTGGGCATTACACACCCAGTGTGAGGCTTCGCGTCCCCCGTTTTCACCGCTTCCATGGCGAAAACGGGCGAAAACCTCTCAAAAACCCCTACTTCTTAAAAATTCGAGTCGACCTATTTTCATTCGCCAGATGGAGCGACCCGAGAAGATTCTATGTGTTTCAACGAAAATTCTCTGTCACCGGCACGCATTTCTAAAGATTCGCCAGATGGCGCAGCCGTAGAGATTTCGCTTCACAATAACTGGTGGTGGTGGTGTGGTGGTGGTGGTGGTGGTGGTGGTGGTGGTGGTGGTGGTGGTGGTGGTGGTGGTGGTGGCGGCGGCGGCGGCGGCTTATAACCCCGGGCAACGCCGGGTAAACCAGCTAGTACTAAAATATAGGGTGACACGAAAGTTCGTTCACCGTTTTAAAAATGCGTTGTCTCAGTAACGGCTGCATATTTCTTTATAATATTTTATCAGTACATACATCAGTCAAACGAAAGATACTGATAAGAATTTGATTATGATCCGGTCCGTGGTTGCCATTATTTATAAGAAAATGTAAAGACCACCAGTTTTTGCGGAAAAAACTGCGTTCATCAAATTAACACAGTAAAGGAAATGTGTAGCCTCGTACACAATAAGACACTGTTGTTACCTAGGACATACAGACGTAGGCTATTAGCGTACAGTATCTCCTTTCTGCTTAATGACAGCACTGACTCTATCCAGCATAGACTGGATCAGCGTCTGAAGTGTCCTAACTGCTATCGATCTCCACGCTCGTTGGAGGCGACGTTTGAGCTGATCAACGTTTTTTGGCTCAGGATCTTTATAAACGCTGAGAGATAAAATACTGCACAAGTTCTCAATAGGAGGGAGGTCCGGAGAGTTGGGTGGCCAATCCTTCGGCTTTATGTGTGACGGGAGGTTGTCGTCTAGCCACTTCGTCGTCACAGCTGATGTATGACAGCGTGCACCATCCTGCTGAAATACTCCTAGATCATTGTCAAGAAATAACTTTCGTTGCATGACACTGCCGTTGTCATTTTCTCTCTCGAACGCTGGCTTCACAATCTGTTCGAGAATGTTGGTGATGTCATTAAGCAGAAAGGAGATACTGTACGCTAATAGCTTACGTCTGTATGTCCTAGGTAACAACAGTGTCTTATTGTGTACGAGGCTACACATATCCTTTACTGTGTTAATTTGATGAACGCAGTTTTTTCCGCAAAAACTGGTGGTCTTTACATTTTCTTATAAATAATGGCAACCACGGACCGGATCATAATCAAATTCTTAACAGTATCTTTCGTTTGACTTATGTATGTACTGACAAAATATTATAAAGAAATATGCAGCCGTTACTGAGACAACGCACTTTGAAAACGGTGAACGAACTTTCGTGTCACCCTATATATGCACAATATAATCACACTAGCACAACTGAGGGGGTTGGAAACGACTCTTCTGCAGTGCAAGGAAGACTTAACTGGGGAGGTCCTAAGAAAGACTAGGGGTTGAACCCCCAAACCCCGAAAATTCCCACCCTGGCCAAAGCTGCCTGATAATATTACGACCATCAGCGCATAAGAAACTTCTGCATATGCCATTGCAATCTTTTAGGTACCGGTAGCGTATGACAATGAAATCTCCGTTACGTTTCTGAATTACACCGAGCGGACCTAAGAAGTCGTCATGGTATGAATAACGTCTTACAAGTCTAGATATAAAATCTCGAGATATAAAATCTCTTCAAAGTCCTTGAGCACCAGCAGATGATTGTCATTGGCTACTGACAACCGTAACCAATTGACTAATTCCGACAACCATTTTCAACTCTATTATTATTATTATTATTATTATTATTATTATTATTATTATTATTATTATTATTATTATTATTTTCTTTTTTTTATACCCGAGGTATTTATGATCCCTCAGGTGCAAGATACTAATTAATGGTGTTGACTCTGGAGTGGCCGTCCTGGTCAAGATCCGGGAGAACAAAAGTGCTGTGGAAGGCGACTGCGTTGAAACGTTGAATTACAACGGACAGGCGCTGGAAGAGATAGCTGGTTTCCCTTGGGTCTCCCGAGATTTGGCTTGGGAGACGTCCAAGGTCAAAGAGGAATGCCAGTCCCGCGGCGTTAGCTGGTCCCAAGGTTTCAAAAGCCAATGGGACAAAATGGTAGAATTGCATCAATTCAGTGTACTTAGCGTTTTTCCTGGACTCAGCCAGTTCCGCTGCACCTCCCGCCCGAGTGGAGGTTGTAGGCAGATAAGAGGGAGCTACTGTGTCTGCCACTGTGACGTCCCAGGTCAAACATCGACCCTAGCGCCAATTATTATTATTATTATTATTATTATTATTATTATTATTATTATTATTATTATTATTATTATTATTATTATTATTATTATTATTATTATTATTATTATACATCTGTATGTATGTATGTATGTATTGTATGTATGTATGTATGTATGTATGTATGTATGTATGAATGTATGTATGTATGTATGTATGTATGTATGTATGTATGTATGTATGTATGTATGTATGTATGTATGTATGTATGTATGTATGTATGTATGTATGTTTAAGTGTTTGTATGCGTGGTGTGTGTATGTATGTGAGAGTGTAAGTATGTCTGTGGGCGCATGCATATATGTAGGGTTGTGAAAAGGTATGAGTGTTTCCAGGTGTATAAATAAGTTGAAGCGCTTGGACGCAAGGGGGTTCAAGTGTGTATATGTGCGTATGGGCTAATGGTCACGAAATTATGTATGTAGGTGACTGCTCATGAATAAGCTGGGGTCTTCCCTGAAGCTAAATCCACGGAATTATTATAAACCTTTACAAGACCGATCACAGGTGGTGCTATCTTGGCGGTAGTTAAGTACTAATTAAGAACAATGAAACCATTGTACAACGATGGTTACACTTACAGGCTTTAGTTAAGTACTGAGTTATCACTGTATTAAGAATGATGGCTGACTGACTGCTTTCCACTTACTGTACTACTACCCAGGTGGCCCTGTTAGCGGGGTCACTTGACCCCTTTGGGGCCTCCTGTGTAGCCAGACATTGGGTTATAAATAATGTATGTTTTGCTTTATCTGTGAAAAATTTGGTTACCGAATAAACATATGGAGAGGGGCTATCACATCATATCATATTAACCGTCTCTAGGCCTATCATTATTCAGATGCAGTCTGCAGTCTTCTATCCATGAACGCATTTATAAACAGCTCGTGTTTTCAAGGGCAATCGTGTTCACAGGACATTCAATCTTGTTGATCGATTTCTGTGTCAATTCGACGGACTATTTTGTCCAAATGCAGAATTTGCTCTGTAATTTCGAACATGTTGGAGTTTCCTGGCGCTTGGTTTGAATACCGGACTTGTTTGTCGTTTCTGTAGAGAATTTTGTACTTTTAGAAGGTATTTTTCCGCAAATCGCCTTGGCCTGCTTGATTGCATCAGACACAATCGGGCATTTTTGTCTCGCTGAGGACGAGCGACGCTGGTCATAGGGGTGACCTCTAACGCACTATCTCTTCTAAGTACACTTGGCACCTCGACGCGTCATCTTCTACCATCGATGGACTGCTCGGCGGCAGCATCATCGTGTGCTGCAAGCGCTATCACCCGTCCAAGTATCCGAGTGGGATCGGCACTGGTGATTCGGGGGGGCCCGATAGCGCATTGGATAACATCTGGCATAGAGTGCGAGAGGTACAGAATTTTGTACTTTTAGAAGGTATTTTTCCGCAAATCGCCTTGGCCTGCTTGATTGCATCAGACACAATCGGGCATTTTTGTCTCGCTGAGGACGAGCGACGCTGGTCATAGGGGTGACCTCTAACGCACTATCTCTTCTAAGTACACTTGGCACCTCGACGCGTCATCTTCTACCATCGATGGACTGCTCGGCGGCAGCATCATCGTGTGCTGCAAGCGCTATCACCCGTCCAAGTATCCGAGTGGGATCGGCACTGGTGATTCGGGGGGGCCCGATAGCGCATTGGATAACATCTGGCATAGAGTGCGAGAGGTACAGAGATCGAGTCCCATAGGCGGACATGCTTTGTAGGCTGCAATTTGCGCCATGTATTGCAGGCTGTCTCTTCTGTTAGTAGTTAAGGTTTATCGCATAACATGTACATGTACAGCGCAGTGCGTTTGCAGGCGCTTAATTAAAGAATAAATATTATTATTATTATTATTTTACAATTTTCTGTGCACTGTTAATTGGGCTCATTCTGTGTCCACCCCTGTGATACTAGTAATGTAATTTATCTGAACTTATCTGAATATTGTTTCCTCAATAACAACGAACATCACTTTAATTAACAGAGGAAGCGCCTCTAATTACCTTTGGAGAGGCTCTATAAAAAATGCCCAAATATAAAATACAGTTACAATCGGAGAACAGGACAGACATTTTGGGGCTAAAGTGAATGAGATTCAAGTCCCGCTTTTCACAAGAAATTGGTCGCTGTTGTTCGCTAGATATCAGCCACAATATAATTCGGTTAGCAGAGACATACAGTACCCTTGGACTGACTTTAACCGACGTGCAATATGCTAATCTACTGTGCAATTTTATCATAGCGCGAAGAAAACTGTCAAGTTCTTATGATCAACCGGTATCTAAAGTCAGATCGTCATGTTGCAACCTAATGCATTGCCCTCAGTTCAATTAGACATTTTAGGCCTAATATTACTCATAACATCATTATAAATATATTATTACATTATATCCTGCAAAGGCATAATTTTACTCTAAGTAACATTGTGGTCATTTTGAAAAGCTTTCGGAATTCTACCTTCTGATATTTTCGAAGCTTGAGTTGATTTCAGTGCGTCATCTGTTGTCATGGCGACAGTGGATTCTCCTGCGACGTCGGTCGTTGCTTGGGATTTTCTGTTAGTGACTTCAGTGAGTTGTTTGGCTGTTGAGATTGGTGTTGTAGTGTAGAGTGTAGTGCTAGTGTCGTGGGTAGTTTTATTGCTACACGTAGCTTCTGGTGATGGGTCATCTGCAGTGTGTAAAGAAACTCGAGTGTTTGTAGCTTTTGGTGCTGCATTTTCTAAAGTAGTCAAAGTAGTTTGAGTGTTTAAAGTGGATTCTTTGTCAGGGATCTTTAGTGCTGTTGATCTTTCATTTGCCAAATTATCGGTCGTTCTTGTGAAGCAAGTGTTCGTCAATTGACAGTTTGCATGACTCAATGACTCTTGGTCACCTACCGCAAAAAATATAGATAGATATATTAACAGATGGTTTCCATCATCTCAAATGTTTAGGTGAAAGATACTGGAAGCCCCGATCATGAAAACAATATAATTGTATATTCTTTATTTTGGCTGACGCATAATCCATCTGTTATGGGAACAAATCGGCTTCGCGAACTCGTCCCTGTGATCGTACGTGTAATAGGTTACAAATAAAAACTGAACATCAAGGCATCAATGCTAAATGATGCATCCCTTGCCAATCAAAAGTCATTCCTAAATTTAATCACATTGCAGGTGTACGTATTTTATTAATGCTATCTCTTTGTTTCAAAACGGGTCAAATATCAACTAGGTAAAACATTTCGTTGTAATAATTATAATAAGGCCTATTTATGTCATAGTAACTCGCTTAAAGAAGAATTTCAAAAGAATTAAACTATGAAATAATTTACTTTTACCTCAAATTACGACAGAGCATAAGTGTCTAATGAAGAACTTTCTACTTACTGACTGTCAGCTTCAAAAAGACGACGAATGAGAAAACAAGAACTTGAAACATTTTGCTAAGTCTTAGTCGTAGTGCGAATCTTTAACTGTTGGCGTTCTATAGTAAGTTAGTCAAGACGTTCACGACCGAAATCTTTGACTAAAACTAATTCTATTTCTTTGGAGATTCTTACTTTATACAGAAAACGATAATTCTTCTATCAATTGAAATGTAATCCCTGGATTTGTGTAGACAGTAAACTGAATCGCCAATAATAATTCCTCGCAGTTATATTCTGAGCGTGGCCGAGACTACAATGTTTCGTCACCCACAACTGTTTGTCATTACAGAAGGAGATTTTGAGTTAATATATTTTACTAAAAACTATAAAATATTCTATTATTCGCGTTGGTTCTAAATTTATCAGATATGATATGATATCGTTTCCTTGTAAACCTTGTCTAAAGTCGTCATGAGTTTAATTAAGCGATACCCAAATAAATATACAGGAACTTATACAGTGCGCTCTATGTCACGAAGTTATTCCAACTGATATGAATAAGCTGGTGCCCTGCGCTTAGCTTTGGAGTTGTAATTTAAAAAATTTGGGGTTTGCCATTACGATTAGTTTATGGGAATATAAATGTTTGATTGGCTATTTGTGCACTAGTGTCTGCGATCACCAGAGATTAAACTGTATGACGAAGTGTTAGTTGGCGATTTCATACATGTGTATTGATTTAGTTTTAACTTTCACCAGTCAAACAACGGTCATTGTACTTGCCATCAAAAACAATTAGACGATGTCGTTATTTAAACACACCAAAGGCAACGACTGACGTCTTAAAGTCTCTGACTCTGTAACATACTAACAGTTTATATGTAGCCTATCGAATCGTACAATGCGTCTTTCACAGCTTTGAGTGACTTGAGGGCATGATAGCCAATTGGTTGGGGCGCTCTCCTTGTGACGCAGAGATCCTCCTCCCTCTGACACGGTTACTGGATAGGAAGGTTGACCGAGTCCTTCACTAAAAATTGCTCAACGTCATCGATTGAGACTTCAATACCATCTAGCGCCACTAAATAAATTATGCATTTAACCCTCATGTGGCAACCTAGGTAAATTTACCACAGAGCGGTTTTCCACGCATAACTTTTGTACGGAAAGGGATATTCAAAATTCCTATGGGGCATTTTCTTGAATTTGTTTTGCTCGATGTTTAAGTATTAGCCTACTGGCATCATAAACTACGACGAACTGGCGTTTCTTTTTGTTGTGAAACAGTCTAAGGACATCCGCAAAGTCAAAATAGTTTCACAAAACGACGAATTAGATTCCAGTTTAGAGTTTTCGGTTCAAACATATAGCCTATATATGTATGCCCTATAATACGTGATCCATGGCTTGAAAATGTCAGTTTCTAATGAAGCACTAGTATTTAAAGTCCGATTGCCACGTTCTAAGGCAAATACATTAGCAATCAACCAAAACATGACTAAAACGCTTTACGTAGAATTATACTCTTGTTGAAAATCAATCGTAAATTCACCTTTGATAATTCAGTCTCGTGATCTGGTTTCAGTGAATTATCTGTTGTCATTCATTCGGTTATTCATCCAATCAGAGCATTTAAGTAGCGCCACTTCGAGAATTATAGGCTACCTTGAAACACTTACATCCCAACTTTTTATGGATATTAAAACGATTTTCCGGACACCTTTGTTTACAGTTTTTGTCTATAATCGTAATTGAAATTTTAACTAAAAACTTAAATGGCCCCATATTTAACGGTGAATTAATCAGGAAAGTTCTCTGCGCCAGTGAATATTATGTTAAACTGCAGGAATTTTGTCAGTGATGAAATCAATGCACAGAAAGCAAGGAAGAGTCTCGTCTACCGGAAAAGGTTTCTGCCATCAATCAAATATATCTGTTCGTCAGATCGACTGCCGGCTATTTCTAAACACCTCCGTAACAAAGGAAGAGAAAAATTAATGTTGTTCGTGAGGGGATAAGATTGTGAGGGAGGTGAATAACTAGGCGACAAATTAGCATAATTTATATCGCTCACAGTGTCATTGGTGTGTTGAACTAGCGTGCACAAAGGCTTCTCTGTCACCAATTTCAAGGGCATGAGATGGAACCAATGTGTGCTGTGCTCTACACGGTTTCCACGTGGAAATATGGGTCCCATATGGGCTCCACGCCGCTCACTAACTTTGCGTCTAGTCAGAGTAGTTGTTCATGGATATTGCATGAAAGAATACGAGTCGGTTACAAGGAAACTAGAGACGGAATCAGACAGAAGAACTAAAACAACGGGATGCATTTATGTTGAGAGAAATGGGTGGGGTCGGATTGCATTTTTCAGCACAGTCTTTAATTAGTTCAGTCATGGGCGTACGCTTTTTTTTAGGGGGCTGAATTTTTTAAGGGGGAAACAAGTTTTTAGGGGGAAATGACTTTTTGTATAGAAAATATGTGCATAGAAAAAACTTTAAATAAATAATGATCAAGGAATTAATCTAAACAATTAAGTGTTATCTCTCATTGAAAATCATTTTGGGACTGTTGCAATAATCATAATAATCAAAACAATTATTTTAATAAAATATTTGCAAAATCCCGGGGCAAATGCCCATTAGGCCCCCTCCGGACGTCCATGAGTTCAATCGGTCTGACACATAATCTCATATTTAAGTCACTGGAAAATCAAAATATGTTCAGAAGTTCAACTATTTCGCAATATGAGTTAAAAACTGACAGAGCTGCGTGTGTTTAAACAGCTCAGTCATTCTATGTGAAAAGTAACAATTCAGCTTTACGGTGAAGGACAATCTTACTGATAACGATCTGGTTTTGGTGTTCCATTGGTTAATGCCTTGTGCATTTGATACCGGCGCAATGACAATTCTGCTTCTCTGACGTATTGAATTTCGTCAGGACTTAGCCTTCACGCCGTTCACACTAGCAGGGTTGAAATACTAGAGCTTCATGCGCAGAAACAAGAGCCAGCCCTCAAGACGGCAATGTGGTATTAATTTGCATCTATCTTCTGAACACTCCCAGCGAAGTTTTAAAATAGTAAGCAGTAGTTGGTGTGAGATACATATTGCTTCGGAAACTAATTGAAGATATCTTATTTGATCAGAAAACAAACCTGTTTAGTTTTGTCCAACTGTTTCTTATTAAATTTTGTGTGACTGTGTAGGCGTAACTGGATTCTTGAAGAAACAACGAGGCTCTGTGACAAAGAAATTGATATGGTTTATAGGGCCTACTCTTGGAAGCCAAAAACCGTTAACAGCGGACAATGAAGTAGTGTAATGTAATGTCGACACACATTTATTTAGCACCAGTTCAGTGAAACTCTTAGCAGCATGATCGACTAACCATAATAATCCACTGTCAAGAAAATTAAATCCATCCTCTGGGATATACTGGATGGTTTTTGGGTGCCGACAGAGTGAATTGATTAGAAAGGCCGACAATTTTATGTCTGCTGGTGACCCATTCCACATGAGAAAGTCAACCACGCCAATGCTCTAATGTTCCAAATGGGACATTTCATATTGCACTAGTTCATGTTTTTTGATCATTTTTGTTTTAGCCTAGAATAACGGTATTCAACACTTCAAGGCATACACTGAAAGTTTACTTTGGCGAAGGAGTAGTAGCCTACAGTATGACAGGACAAGAAATGCTTCGTTGTCCCTAGTAAGACAATAAAACCTGTCACGTTAAAAGACTTTGTTATATGAAATTTTTTTACACCTTTTAAACCAGACTATTTGCATTAATGAGTAAATGTCTGCAATCCACAGTCTTCGTAGAGAAGAACGCCGAGGTCGTTGCATATACGTTGTTGTTCCATATACCTAGAAACTCGTTCGTTATCCTGTCTATTATCTTCTCTTGACTGACGTGAATTAAGCTACATTTACTTCGTATTTGGATTCCTCCTCAGCCGATGGATGACATCCAAGTAAGCATTTCAGCAGATGTATCATACTGGTAAAAACAGTTATAGACAATTATTCTCTAACTATATGTTGTTACTGAGGAAAAGATTGTGATGGAGGCGATTGACCAAACGTTCTCATGAGCCGAGTCTAAAAATGTCGCCAATGTTGTCTATGTATGATGGCCTGTCGCGTTTAGACTTCGTAGAATGTCCAAATATATATTCACTATATAACGAAAAAAGCATGAGCTGCGTTTTCTTTTTGTCGTAATCCAATTCGTTACGAGAAAGGTCACAAGAAATAGAAAGCAGTTTGAATTTTCGAGTAAAGTAGTTGAAAAGACGTCTGTACAAAACTCCGCATGTTGGAACCACAACTAGACCATAGATGTCTGTATGATCCAGGATCCAGGAAAGAATATACTTACTTACTTACTAACTTAACAATTTCACAAGGGAAATACATCCTTCATCTTTTACACCTAACTGACTGAGAATATGTCCATCAGTGCATATACGATACTTAAAAACATTCTGAACCTGTCTTTTTCTAAACAGTGGGTGACGATGAATTCTTCTTTAGTTTTCTCAATGGCACAGAATGGAGGTCTGTAGTCTTTGGGAAGTGAAATATTTCTCACAGGTTTCGCTTCTTCATCGTAAATCTTGAAAAAAGGCTGACTTAAAAACCCAGAGGCAGCAGAAAGAGGTCGACGGATGAGATCACAGAGAGAACGAGGCACTTGGCCCTGGAAAGCTCGAGAGGTTTAAGGAGAAGGATATAATTAAACTGGATACGCGCAGTAAGCGGAAGCCAGTGTAAATGCTCCACAGACATAAAAGCGAGATAAGAGAGTATCGTGGGAGGCGGGCAATCAGGAGAACAGCTGCGTTTAACACCGATTGAAGTGGAGACAGACGGGATTTCGGAAGACCAATCAGTAATGAATTACAGTAATCAATGCGTGAGCAGATGAAGGCATGCACCATGGAGGCGAAAGTGGAGGAAGGAACAGAACGCCGGACAGCACAAAAACGTCTTTGATGATAAAACTGGACCGAGAGAGACTATAGAGTCTGATGTGGTTAGCAAACGAAGGAGTAGGCTTTAATTGTCAAGTCATTATATACGTTCCATTCCACTAAATTTCATTTCTATGCATTCCATTCTATTCATTCCATGCCATTACACTCCAATCTATTATATTCTATTCCTTTGCATTCCATTCTATTCCATTCTATGCTATTATATTCCATTCTCTTCTATGTTATTCCTCCAATATGTTCAACTGCATTCTATTCTATTTTAAAC
>OY744616.1:1499609-1512109 GCA_963556255.1 Allolobophora icterica | reverse complement strand
ATAGAGCTACTAACAATAGCATATTGTCATTATTGTGCGCACAGTGTGCTTTTACTAATACATTTTTTGCCGTCCATAAATTCTTAAACCTTAATAATTATTATTATCATTATTTCGCACATTAAGATTCAGATATTTACGTTTAAAGGTTAACATTTAAAGGTTCTCATTATTGTCATTAATATTTCATATTTTACTGCTTAGCCAAAAATTGCGTCGACGTCCTGGCGCCAGTGACGCTGTACAGATAATTATAACTGAGGACATAACACCACTTGGACTAACGCTAAGGGAGCAGTAGACGTCAGAAATGACCGAGGACAGTGTACATCATTTATTCGTACCCATCGCCGCCAAATGGCTGGCGTCAGGAACTGATGATGATGATGATATATCATGTCTAACATATGTTTAAAAAATGTGATTGTTATTAAAGATTTGTGGAACGCAACTGCAGAGAAGCTGCTGTGAACGATGTTAGGTATAATGGCGAGCATGGAGAACGTTCATCAATTAGCAACCATTGTTCAGTTACGCCGAGAAGAGTCACCAGTGGCGAGCTCACGCATACGTGTAGAACCATCCCATGCAATGGATTCCAAAGCATAGCGCTGAGTGACGACGGCAAGATATCGGCGAGATAGAAGTTACTAATTATAAACAAACAAGTAAGTTGCTACCTTTGCCATTGTTAATGGTTGGACTCTCCATCTGGAACAATTGCAGTACAACGTAATGAATATGATATATATATATATATATATATATATATATATATATATTGTGGAGTATACAAAATATATACATAGGGGTCTCAATATATACCAATACATACATATTTATAATTTATATAAAAATATATATATTGTTACAGTTATAGGTACATTAATATATGTTCAAACATATATATTAATACATGAATATATATATTTATACATGTATGTTAATGTATTTATATATATATATATATATTAAATAATTAACACACATATATAAAAACTCATATAAAAATTAATATATATTATATATATATATATCAATACATATTATATCAGTACAATTTAATATACTACTACATTTATATATATATATATATATATATTAATACATATATATTTATGTATCATCAGTAGGCCTATAAGTAGATATTGAGGTCGGTTGTTAATTCGCCTTCTGCGTCATTTCAGCGGATTATTTCGTCTAAATGGACGAAATCTGACGCTGTGCAATGACATGTTGTCGAGGTTGCGTGTCGCAATAATACTATTGTTCTCTTTGATCTCGGATTCAGTAATCTATAACGGTTTTATCGCGTGCTGTCTTGCGACAGAAACGGATCATCATCCATAGACGACGTTACGAATCAACAATATAAACATAAATGTCATGATGTCACGAATGAAGTGAACAACTTTCGATATGCTTCTCTCATTGGCCGCATCCGACTAATGAATATTCATGACCAATGACGTCAATGTTTAGAAATGGCGACATTTTAACGGAATTAATTCTAACTTTAAATATACTGTAAACGGCTGCTCTTTTAAACTAGCGGCTTAAAATGGGCTTAAAATAATTTACTTAAGTGGCGAAAACGGGCTTAGATTAATTTACTTAGGTGGCAAACAGGCTGAAACGAACGAGCTTCACGGGTTTTCACAAAGTTTTAAACAAAGTAGATCATCATAAATTTCACGCACATTGGTAAATACATTTTCAAATTATTTTTAAACCGTCTTAGGACGGGCAATAATCTAGTTAATAATAATTAATATTACGCAGAAGAGGAAGAAGAAGAAGAGAAGAAGAATGCGAAGAAGAAGACTGCGAATCAGAAGAAGAAAAAGAGGAAGAGGGAAAGGAGGAAGACGAACACGAAGAATAAGACGAAGAACAAGAACAAAAACCAGAGGAGCCAAAGAGTCTGGGTTTCATGCAAGGAACAATTTCTACGACGAATCCACCTGGCCTTAAGCTAACCCTGAGGCAGCCATGGGTATGTAGTATTTGCGACTTCATTTTTCTTAGCCTCGGCATATGAGGGTGGGTGGCAAGCCCTATGCCTCGCCGCCCCATCTTCCAATCGACAGTGTACAGTCAGTGAGGTCATCTATGTGCTTCCCTATTTCGGGTTTGGCAGGCCGCAGAAATCTTCGGTCCAATGGTCAGGGTAAACTGGTGGTTGTTCTCTTTGCACGCAGCGTAGAACTTTTTGAGTGGTTTTGCTATCTACGTGGAGCAGACCCCCTTTGGATTCACCTGGAATGACCTCCCTTTCTGAAACAGACTCCTTTTGGATCCACCTGAAACAGACTCCTTTTGGATCCACCTGGAGTAGACTACCTTTGGATCCACCTGGAACAGTCTCCCGTTGGATCCACATAGAACAGACTCCCTTTGTGTCCGCATGGAACAGGCTTCCTTTGGATCCACCTGGAACAGGCTCCTTTGGATCCAACTGGAACAGGCTAACTTTGCATCCACATGAAACAGACTCTATCTGGATCCACATGAAACAGGCTCCCTTGGATCCACATGGAACAGGCTACCTTTTGAACCACCTGGAATATGCTCCCTTTGGATCCACTTGGAACAGGCTCCTTTGTATCCACATGGAACAGGCTTCCGTTGGATCCACATAGAACAGACTCCCTTTGTGTCCGCATGAAGCAGGCTCCCATTGGATCCGCATGGAACAGGCTCCCTTTGGATCCTCCTGGAACAGGCTCCCTTTGGATCCAACTGGAACAGGCTAACTTTGGATCCACATGGAACAGACTCTATCTGGATCCACACGAAACAGGCTCCCTTTGATCCACATGGAATAGGCTACCTTTTAAACCACCTGGAATGTGCTCCTTTTGGATTTACTTGGAACAGGCTCCTTTGTATCCACATGGAACAGGCTTCCGTTGAATCCACATAGAACAGGCTCCCTTGGATCCAAATGGACCAGGCTCCCATAAGAACCACCCGGAATAGGCTCCTTTTGGATCCACATGGAACAGGCTCCTTTGGATCCGCATGGAACAAGCTCCGTTTGAATCCACATGGAACAGGGTCACTTTGGATCCATCTTGAACCTGGAACAGACGCCCTTTGGATCCACCTGGAACAGACGCCCTATGGCTCCACAGGGGACAAACTCCCTTTGTATCCGCATGAAGCAGGCTCCCTTTGGATCCACCTGGAACAGGCTCACTTTGGATCCACCTGGAACAGGCTCCCTTTGGATCCACCTGGAACAGACGCCCTTTGGATCCACAGAGGACAGATTTTCTTTGTCTTAGCTATAGGGATTCTGCATGCTCTCTCTGCACTTGGAAACTGTTCTTTTCCACAGGGTTGGGAAGAGTGTTCCTCCCAACACTCATCCGGATAATATACGGATTATACGCTTCCTTTATTGAGCGTCGTAAACTGCGGCCAGATGTTGCAAGGCAGTTTTACAATGTACAAATACCAATATAAACCACAGTGTGGTACACCATAACACGTTGCTCTCTCTGTCTGTCTCTCTGCCTGCCTGGCTGTCTCTGTTTGTGTGTCTGTCTCTATTGAGCGTCGTAAACTGCGGCCAGATGTTGCAAGGCAGTTTTACAATGTACAAATACCAATATAAACCACAGTGTGGTACACCATAACACGTTGCTCTCTCTGTCTGTCTCTCTGCCTGCCTGGCTGTCTCTGTTTGTGTGTCTGTCTCTATATATACATATATCTGTCTCTGACTCTCTCTTTCTGTCTCTGTCTTTTCTGTCTCTCTGCCTGTCTCTGTCTCTGTCTCTCTCGATCTCACTGTATATTTATATATAAGTGTGTGTGTGTGTTTGCGTGTATGTGTTTGTGTGTGTGTATGTGAGTGTGTATGTGTGTGTATGTGAGTGTGTGTTTGTGAGTGAGTGAGTGAGTGAGTGTGTGTGTGTGTGTGTGTGTGTGTGTGTGTGTGTGTGTGTGTGTGTGTGTGTGTGTGTGTGTGTGTGTGTGTGTGTGTGTGTGTGTGTGTGTGTGTGTGTGTGTGTGTGTGTGTGTGTGTGTGTGTGTGTGTGTGTGTGTGTGTGTGTGTGTGTGTGTGTGTGTGTGTGTGTGTGTGTGTGTGTGTGTGTGTGTGTGTGTGTGTGTGTGTGTGTGTGTGTGTGTGTGTGTGTGTGTGTGTGTGTGTGTGTGTGTGTGTGTGTGTGTGTGTGTGTGTGTGTGTGTGTGTGTGTGCCTGCACGGTGAATGTGGATCAAATCCGCGGGCTTCATATTAATTCCTGGAAGCGCAATCTTCTTCTTATCATCGTTCTACAGGTCGACCATTGATTATCTGTCCATCTGAGCCAGCCACATGAAACTCACTGAAACCAGTAGACATGGCTAATATGGCTATAGCAGAGCCATCCGAGCCAACGGTCATATGCGCCGATGAAGACGGATTAGAAGACGCTGGAGAAGGAAGGGAATGAGGAGGAGGAGGACGACGACGACGACGACGACGACGACGACAAAGAGGAGGAGGAAGAGGAGGAGGAGGAATGGGAAAGAGGAGGAATGGGAAGGAGGAGGAATGGGAAGGAGGAGGAGGAGGAGGAGGAGGAGGAGGAGGAGGAGGAGGAAGAAGACGGAGAGGAGTAGGAATGAGGAGGAGAAAGAGAAGGAGGAGGAATGGGGAGAAGGAAGAGGAGGAGGAAGAGAAGTAGGAATGGGAGCAGGAGGAGGAATAGGGAGAGGAGTTGGAATGAGAAGGGAAAGGAGGAAAAGGGAGAATAGGAGTAATGAGGAAGAGGAGGGGGATTGGGGAGTAGAAGGAGAAGGATCGGAGAGGAGGAGGAAGAGAGGAGGAGAAATAGGAAGAATGAATGGGAGAAGGAAGGGAAGGACAAGAGGGAGGAGGAAGAAGAAGACGAGGAAGAGGAGAAAGATTGGAAAGGTGTGAAAGAGAAACATGAGGGAGAGAGCAGGAAAAGTAGCATGATAAGGGAAAGGAGTAAAAGAGGGATACGAGGATAAGGAGGAAAGAGGAGGGACGAGAGGAAGTGGAGGTACAGAAAAAAAGGAGGAGTAAAGAAATAATAAAGGAAGAAGATGAGGGAGAAGCAGAAAGAGTACGATAAGGGGAAACGGAAAAGCAGGAGGAGGAAGAGGAAGAGAACCAAGGAGGCGGAAGGATTGGAGAAGCGGGAAAGCAGAAGAGGAGCAGTATGAGGAATAATGACAGTGAGAGGAATAATGAAAGTGCCAGGAATAATGAAAGTATGAGGAATAATGACAGTATAAGGAATGACATTGAGAGGAATAATGACAGTATAAGGAATGACAGCAAGAGGAATAATGACATTTTGAGGAATAGTGGCCTTAACGTAGGGTCGTATACTAGTCGGCAACCACCTGCTGTTTTCGGCGCAGCTGGACCGTGGGACAGAAAGCATCGTTTTAAGGCCTTGTCCTGTTTATCAAAGAAATCAAGGTGCAGGCGGAAACTCATCGCGTAGAATTAATGGAGCAAAGCTACTAAGTGTGTTGTTTTGATTCTAAAACGTAAGCGAATAACAGAGGGAGAGAGAGAGGGAGGCAGGCAGGCAGAGTGAGGCAGGGAGGTAGAGAGGCTGATACCAGGCAAGCATGCATGCAGGCAAAGAGGCAGAGTGAGGCAGAGAGGCAGGAAGAAGGCAAGCACACAGGCAGGCAGAGAGGCAGAGTCAGGCAGTGAGGCATAAACGGATCGATGAACTGAGGGAGAGACGGGGGGAAGAGTGAGGTACCTGTAGACAGTGTCTGCAGTATTTGAAGGAGACAAATCGAGATCGGTTGACATATTCTGCGCAGCCAGATTTATTCCCAGTTTCTCGAGACCGTTGTTTAAACCACAGGGATCATTCCATTTCCGCGTCGGTCGACCCCAGCGGAGGAGAAGCGACAGGGTCAATGGAGTGACCTCATCCGTCATTGACTGAAGGTGGCGCTCCAGTCTACGGACCAACAGGCGATGAATGTCCATTCCAAGCACACCTGGTGTAAATAATGTTCAACCGAAACTGATCTTACCTGACCATTCCTGACCTTGGTTGACCTTACCCGACCTTTCCTGAGTTGACCTTTACTGACCTTATCTGACCTTACCTTACCCGATCCTACCTGACCTTAGATGACCTTACCCGACCTGACCTTTCCTGACCTTAGATGACCTTACCTTATCCGAAATTTCCTGATTTGCCTGACTTTACCTGACCTGACCTTTCCTGATCTGACCTTTCCTGACCTTATCTGACTTTGCCCTACCTGATCTTACCTAACCTAAGATGACCTGACCTAATCTGACCTTTCCTGACCTTAACTGACCTTACCTTACCTGACTTTTCCTGACCTTACCTTAGTTTACCCGGTAACTGCTTTGTGCCATTTAACTTCAACTGTACACTTCAAACCAGCGCTCAATAATTAAACCTGTTTCTGAAACCGGAATTGCGGTAACGGACAATCTCCTTGAGCTCCGTCTCGGCCGAATTATTATCCGGGGGATCATCCGAAAACCGCTGGACACCGCCCGATTCCGGGAAATTCCGCCCACCCACCAGCAGGAACTCTATTTAATCGCGCAATGCCACAGGGAAGTGCACAGTCTTCAGACTATGACCGACTTACAATTGTCATTCGCCAGACGTTTTGGTTTACTGTTTCGCAACAAGCGAGGAGAAAATGTCTACAAATGGCTGATGGGATTATGTAAGATAGGGTTTCAAAGAGATCTGCTGTTCAAATAGATGAGAATTCTCTTCTGATAATGGTTCAGACTATATTGGATAAGACACTTCTAAGAGTTGGCTAACCAACGCCACCGATAATAGTTATTATTATTATTGCGGAAATTTTCCATGCGCTCAAGATCAGACAGAAATGCTAATCGCATCCGCGGTTAGTCAGACGTCAGGTGAAGAGCCAGAAGGGATTATGTCCCGCTAGGTAGGGCCCTCTGTTATTTTTATTGAAGCGATGGGGACAGTAGAGGCAATAAATTGCGATTTAAATGACATCGGCAATATCCAGATGTTTGAAAGCCACCGAGAAATAATGAGTTTTGATGCGTTTCTTAATGGAAGAGAAGATTTCGAGCATTGGACAAACATTGGTAGTTGGGTCCATTCCTTATTGAATGTACGAGAGCCCATGATCGAGGATCAACCAAAAGACCTATACTCGAGGATCGCAGACTGCGTGGAGGAATGTTAGCAGAGAGTAGTGGTTGAAGGTAGGTAGGTAGAAGTCTTTTAGGAGTTGGTCAAAAAGCGGGACGCAATCTGAGATAGCATGACGTACGTTATCATCATCATCATCATCATCATCATCATCATCATCATCATCATCATCATCATCATCATCATCATCATCATCATCATCATCATCAGCAGCAGCATCATCATCAGCAGCAGCAGCAGCAGCAGCAGCATCATCAGTTCCTGACGCCAGCCATTTGGCGGCGATTGGTACTAATAAATGACCTCCATTGTCCTCAGTCAATATTATTGTCAAGTACGCTGATCCCCTTATACTGTTAGTCCACGTGATGTTATGTCCTCATTTATATTATCTATCCAGTGCAGTCTTGGCCTGCCTTTGTTTCGTTTTCATCCGAATCTTTCATTGTGTGGGACATCGGTCAACGAGGTCGAAATATATGTGGATGCTAACCTCAAGTTTAAGATGGTCTGAGGCAATGGGAGCAAGGTCAACGGTAAGGATGGAAACGCATCGGGAAATATACTTTCTGTGCGAAACAGACCTGTGGACTAGAGCGAAAAATGCGAAATGTACGGGCAATGTGCCAACTGTAGCATCCCCTCATGGCTAGTATGAGATAATTTGATCAAATAGAACGGCTAGTTCCTTTTCACCCATTCCAATTTATAATTCGCCATAGGGTAAATAGTTCGTTCACCCTACCGTACTTCATCCATTTTTAACACATCAGGTTGGTCGCTTTCTTCTTATATACACAAGATGTCAGTATACACAGAGAAATTATCTTCTCCTCCTCCTCCTTCTCATCTTCCTCCTCCTTCTGTTTCTCCTCCTCTTCCTTCTGTTTCTCCTCCTCTTCCTTCTGTTTCTCCTCCTCCTTCTCCTTCTGCTTCTCCTCTTTTTCCGTCTCCTCCTTATCCTTCCCTCTTCCTCCAAATCCTTCTCCTTCTCATTTTCCTCCTCCTCCTCCTCCTCCTCCTCCTCCTTCTTCTTCTTCTTCCTCCTCCTCTTCTCTTCTTCTCCTCCTCGCCGCCTCCTCCTCCTCCTCCTCCTTCATCTCGTCCTACTCCTCCTTCTTGCCCTCCTCCTCCTTCTTCTCGTCCTCTGCTTTCTCCTTCTTCTTCTTCTTCGGGCTATTTGCCCTGAGGCAGGTTCAAACGTCCGATAATGCCACTCCTCTCAGTGCAAAGCTTCTTATTTAATCCTCCTCTATCCTTCCGTCGTCCACTCCACCAGCATCTGTCCGGGTCTTCCTCTTGTCCTCCTCCACTCCACTCTTCTCTCAACGACGGTTCTCAAGAACGAGTCCCTCTCAGGACATGAACAATCCATTTTCACTGTCGATCCCCTGTTGCGCAATCCTGGACTTTCTTCCACAAGGAAAGGCAGCTCCTTAAAATTACTCCATATATCCGGTTGCATTCCTACCCACAGATGTCGGTCCGCTTCTTTTGTTACGCCTGTTATTAAATATGACATTTGAAATCGCCATAGGAAATTTATACCTCGCAAGTATAATTAATCGTAGATTTTCTTTCATAAATATAATTAACCCAATGCACTTGTTATGCAAACAAGTCCAGACATTTCCTGACCGCCAGAGGGCCACGCTCAAACTATTACGTCACTCTGTCCTCGTTTCTCCCTTAGATTTATATATCTTCGTTAATTTGAATATATCATTATTCACAGCAACCAGGAAAACAAGGAAATCGGTCGGAAAAATCTCTGCACGTGCCGAAATCGAAGACGTTGTTTGCGGAAGCGTGTGATAGGATTCAAGGGATATTCGCAATAACAACATATCCGCGTTAATGCGTCAAAATCACGGAAACGCGTCCGACACTTCAAAGAACGGCTCACGATTCTTAATGAGCGATAATAGGGAACCATTATGACCCGCTAAGCCGGTCCGATCAAGTTACCTTCTTCGATTTACCTGCTAGTTTTACCGTCGTTGGTGTTTTCGCACAGTCGTCAAAATCCAGGCCGGCGTTCTTTGTTGAAGAAAAAGAAGCTGTTCTTCCGAAGAACGAACGTGTTCTTGTGTTCCTTGCGTGTAAATTATACGTCAGAATATCTGTTTGCAGATAGGTCCTCCTGTAGCCCTCCCAAGGTCCACTCAGCCTATCATTCGCGAGATGGCGCGTGTGTGAAAATTAGATGTAGGACGTGATGGGCGCCTTGCAATTCAGCCGTATACAGTTACAATTCGACTCCTGTAATAACTTGTGATCATCTGTTCATACTGATTTGTAATCATACTGCGTAATTATCAGTTTGAAGATATCAAACGAAGATTATTACGTGGAACCCTCCTCAGGCAATGCTAAGGAGCAACGATTAGCTACATCGATATGAATATTAAAGTAAACCATAATAACAGTTTCGGACGGAGAGGTAATGGAATTTTCCTGTAGCGACTGAATTTCTATCAGACAAAAGAGAAGGATGGTCGACGAAGTAGTATGAGACCCGGAAAAGGCTTCTGAAGTCTCTCCACATGCTGAACATGATTGTGGAGAGACTTCACTTAATTCTGTTTCCCTTGAGCATTGCCATTATTCTAATCCAGTCTCAATTTTAATCAAATCTAATCATTGTATATAATACTAGTATCGTGTAATATAATCGTAAACGTAGACTCGAAATTTCTAAGGCGCCACTCGAAAGCTAAGCGCAGGGAACCAGCTTATTCACGGGCGCTGCGTCGAGTCAGAGGGGTCGGCTGGAGGATAGTCAAAAGGAGGTCCGAGTCCGGTTTCCAGGGGTCAGAGGAGGGAGAGTAGCTGCTAAGGCGGGCATCGTTTAGATCGAGAATTGAAAGGCGAAGGTTCGGGGAGTCGGAGTATGAATTCTTAAAGAGGTGAGACTTCAGTTTTGAAAGGAAAGCCCGAGGAGATGGATAGAGGAACATGATGAGGAGGAGGAGGATGCAGGACGGGTTGCAATGATGATGGACGAACCGATAATCTGCGAATTCAGAGGGAAAAGGGACGGAAATCCGATAGCTGCGGAAACATCGGATTAGAAAGAGAAAAGATGGAAAGCGGCCTAAATCCTGCCCTTAATCGGATGACGCACTAAGCCATGCTGTGCCGGTTGCCTTCCAAGAACGTATCGGGTTTTCTCCGAGAACTCCGAACGATGGCTCGTGTTCCGCTGAATAATTGTAAAGACAAGACTGCGGCCGGGTGGAATAAAGATGATCTTCAAGGTGAAATTGTATCAGCCTGATGCTTCTTTCGTCATCTTCGTCTAACACTGACCAGTAATTTACTTCTCTCCTTCACCTTCTCCTCTGCGTCTTCTTCTTCCCTTCCTCCGAACACTCCTCCTCCTGTTTCTCAACCTTCTTCCATCATCATCATCATCTTCATCATCATCATCATCATATTGTCATCATCATCATATCATTATCATCATCATCATATTATCATCATCATCATCATATCATCATCATCATCATCATCATCAACGCTGTCCTATTCTTGTGTTTCTTCTCCTTTTCTCCCCATTTATACTACTCTAACTTCTCCCCCTCCTTATTTTTCTACTTCCTCCTATTCTCTTCCTCCATTTCCCCTTCTTCCACCTGCTTATCATTCTCATCGCTTCTCCTCCGGCTGTTATCTTCAACTTTTCATCTCCTCATCGATGACCATCACCTTCTTCTCCATACCCACTTGCTTCCTCTTCAGTGTCCTCCTTTCTCCCTCTATCTCTCCCTCCCTCTTCCTCTGCCTCTCTCCCTGCGTCTCAGGGCCCGTGTTCTTTTACATCTTCCTTCCTGATTGGCTGCTTCTTCTTTAGCGACCGTCGCCTTACATCGAAGGCATTCCTAGAAGATGCCAACGAACATCGGTTCATCATCAGCCACCCCCCCCCACACACACACACACCCACACACACTCACACACATACACATACATATATATATATATATACATATATATATATATATATATATACATAGACACAGGCCAAAATACACACGCACAGGCATACAGCACACGCATAGACATACATATATTGATGCAACCATGGTACATATATATATATGCACTATAAATATATATATATATATATGCACTATAAATATATATATATATATATGCACTATATATATATATATATATATATATATATATTTATAGTGCATATATATACACTATAAATATATATATGCACTATAAATATATATATGCACTATATATATATATATTTATAGTGCATATATATATATATATATATATATTCATGTTTACCTAGACAGAAACCGCCAAGGTTTGATATAAAACAGTTTTCATTTACATGCGAAATATACCTTTACAAGCAGATGCCGCATAGAATCGTCAACCAGTGAAGAACAAAAACCAGAAGACTGCATCTGATTCGGAAAACGATTACAAATAATAATTATCATCTATAAAAGGAGAACCAAAATAACATCTCGACGAGATTGGAAACTAACAAGGAAACGACCTAACTCCTGTCTGATGCTATCACGCAGTGTTCCCATGTTTATACTCATGTGGAACTCCCGCCAAAATCATAAGGCCTGTTACTCAACCTATCCTATGATACACAACATGTGGTACAACCACCTGCCGACAAGCAACAATGCATAATAGGCCATCAATTGTGCCAAAATGGTCGAAAATTGCGACACAATACATTTAAAAGAAGAGCTACTGTCAGAAAAGAACGATTTCTTCAAAACCTGCAGTTTACGTGTTGTCTGCCTGTCCGTCTGCTCGTCCGATTGTCTGTATGTCTGTCTGTCTGTACCTGTATCTGTATGTCTTTCTGTCTGTTTGTCTGATGGGATGTTCCCGTCTTTTCCTCTCTCTTTCACACTCTCCTCTCATTCTCACATACCCTCTTTTTCACTCTGTCACATTCTCTCTCACACACTGTCTCTGTCTGTCTCTGTCTGACTCTGTCTCTCTTTCTGTCTCTTGCTCTCCCTCTGTCCATCTCTGTCTGTCTGTCTGTCTGTCTGTCTGTCTGTCTGTCTGTCTGTCTGTCTGTCTGTCTGTCTGTCTGTCTGTCTGTCTGTCTGTCTGTCTGTCTGTCTCTCTGTCTCTCTGTCTGTCTGTCTCTCTTCCTGGTTCTCAGCGACCAAAATCGTCTGCGTATCAAGTCCCTCTGCAGTTAGCTTCCTCCGCTAACCTCCATCTCTTATCGCGTTTCTTCGAAACCTTAGGTGCATATACTTTTTTTCTATTGCGACCATATGACTTCCTTCTTTCAGTCCATTCCTTCCTTTCTTCCTTCCTT
>OY744616.1:1212109-1497109 GCA_963556255.1 Allolobophora icterica | reverse complement strand
GTTTCATCGCTGATCAATTAACAGCTCACCTGCTGGTGATACTGATGACGATGGTGATGAAGGATATGATGATGATGTTGTTGTTGCTGTGGTGATGGTGATGAAGAAGGGGAAGGATTGTTGCGATGATGGTGATGAAGGTGTTCTTGTTGTTTGATGATGGCGATGATGGTGTTGCTGTTGTGATGATGATGGTGATGATGATGGTTTTGTTGTTGTTGTGATGATGGTGATTGTACTTATTATGAAGAAATATCATCCAATGAAACATAATGTCGTGTGATGATATAATTATGTCATATAACGTCATATCGTGTAATGTAATAATTTACATATTGTGGGGTGAATTGGAAAAGTAACGCTGTGTGTAGTAAAAGCGTTAAATGATTGGTTCCGGTCCGCTATTCCGGGGGTCCGCTATTCCGGGGCCCACTATTCCGGGGGTCCGCTATTCCGGGGTTCGCTATTCCGGGGATTCGCCGGAATATACATATATACAGCATGCATGTATCCATGCATACATACACATGTACATACGTACTAACATACACACGTATACATAGTTACACATATATACCGGGTGGCCCATTAAAAACGTTCCCAAACTTTGTTAACCTGGCAATTAAACAATTTTAAAGTAAATTGAATCATAGTACATCAAACTAATCATAATTCATATTTGTACAACACAGCCAAAATTTAGCGCAAAATACTCAACAGTTTGACAGAAATTGTTGTTAGAACTGTATGACCAATGGTCAAAATTTTGCACAGTTAATCCTGGGTTTTAGCGTCCGAAATTATTTTCATTGAAACCTTATAATACAATAAATATTAATATAAAAAATAATCATCGTTCATCCAACTTCTAGTTTCAGTTATAATATTTTCATCGATCATCCAGCTTCTAGTTTGAGCTATATTTTCATCAATCTTCCAACTTCTTGTTTAAGTTTTACTATGAAATGTTTTCATCGCTCATCCAGGGCCACGATATCGGCGCTAAAACGATATATTTTCATCGCTATTCCAACTTCTACTTTGTGTTTTATTATGTAATATTTTCATCGATGATCCAGCTTCTAGTTTCAGTAATATTTTAATCAAGCTTCAAACTACTAGTTTCAGTTTTACTAAGAAATGTTTTCATCGCTCATGCAATGTAAATAATTTCGGACGCTAAAACCCAGGATTACCTATTTAGCGTATACGGTGTTCAAAAGGCCCGTGTACTGCGTGTAGGCCTATGTCTCTGCAGTATACTATAGCCTGTATATGACGGATGCTTCCTGATATCTCTGATACACAGGGCCAGGAGACGTATATATTTGTGGCACCTGTCTATGGTCAGTGGTGACCCTGATGTGTCGGAGTATTTGATCTTGATCGACCCCCATGAGCCAGATTCTCCCTTTCAGATGTACAACCACGGCATACACTTTAACAATAGGGCCTAATATATTTCTCAGCTCCAGCGCTAAGAAATGCCTAAAACACTATCTGCCTTGTTGAAGGCTTATTCGTATGTCTTTCGTTCTCTCACTCGCTCTCTCATTCGCCCGGTCTCTCTGTGTCTCATTTTCTCTCGCTCTGCTCTGTCGCAGTCTGTCTCTCTCAATGTCTCTACAAGCCTTGTGGCCTGCACACTACATTGTCTACACATGATTGTAGTATTCAAAGCTCTCATGAACCAGAGAAAGACTCAACTGATGGTAAGGAACATCTAAATTTAGAATAGCAGTTGTTGTTGCTTTGATTTTTTTTTAGTACATAAGTAATCTGCTTCACTTCGTGAAACATTACTAATGGCTTTTACTTAAATCTTAAAGCTTAAACTTTACCCTGTGAATCTGTTAAAATAAGAAAGTAATATCGAGAAAGTTGATTCCTTGATTTCCGAAAATTCTATGTCTCCGGAGATCGGCTTAATAGCCCACCTATGTGTATGGTCTCTGAAGACTACTGCTTCGCATTACGCACCCCTATGATAAAATCCTAGCTACGCCACTGGTTGAGACTACAAAACTATGACGTCACTAATTTTAGCGCCTTTTACACAGTGGGTACCGAGCCTACCAAGGCATCGATGACCACGGAACAGCGCGCTT
Source organism: Allolobophora icterica (assembly GCA_963556255.1). Classification (NCBI taxonomy): domain Eukaryota; kingdom Metazoa; phylum Annelida; class Clitellata; order Crassiclitellata; family Lumbricidae; genus Allolobophora; species Allolobophora icterica. Next base: position 1,495,001 of record OY744616.1, on the reverse strand, counting down.
TCTCTGTCGTTGGGTTTTCTCCTGAGCTGGGGGTCTCTTCCTTGAGACTCGTCCACCGCTTTCTTCTGTGCTCTAAAGGGTTGGGCTGGGAGCGCCTCTGAATAGTTCTCTTGAAGGGGCGCTATATCAATGCTCAGTTGATTAATTGATTGATTGATTGGTTGATTTGTTGATTGATTGATACAAATTCGCACCTCAACGCTGCTGACTCGTCAATGGAAATTAGGCCTGCTTTCACTTAAAATTCTTGTTTTTTCACCCAGGTCTATTTGATTCCTCAGGAATTGAATAATTATCCTGATAATAGAAGAAATCCTGGGGGCTCGAACTAGTCATGATCCGGTGGAAAAAGGGGAGGGGACAATAAAAACCGAAGGCGTAAAAGCATTGATAAGTAGTGTCTAAATTTGAAAACTTTAATGCTAAAACCATGCAATGTTAATCATTAATGAATATTTTCAGAACGCTCTCCGGGGCAAGATCATATCCTTCACGGACCCCTCTTGGTGCGCGGACCACAGTTTGAAAAACTCTGAATTAAACGAGTATTGATTGATTGACAAGTTTCGCACATGAAAACTTATCTGCTTTACGCTCTATTTTGCAGTCTTGTTGTCAAGACCTTAAACCTCAAGACCAAGACCAAGACCTTGAACCTCAAGACCAAGACCAAGACCAAGACCTTGAACCTCGAGACCAAGACCAAGACCAAGACCTTGAACCTCAAGACCAAGACCAAGACCAAGACCTTGAACCTCAAGACCAAGACCAAGACCAAGACTTTGAAACTCAAGACCAAAACCGAGAACAATACCCAAAAATCACAACCATATCCAGATTTCTATTCCTTACTAAAAAAATTGTCAAGTCAAACTACTCGCTATTTTAATTAAGACACGAATCTTTTATTTTATTCAAACAAAACAATTCCAAATGCAGACTGCAGAGAATTCCGAATTCGTATTTACAGAAGTCCTTCGGGAGAAATCTTATTCCATATGCCTGTTGCATTTTATAAAAATCGCTTCGCTCAGAATTTTCTGACCAAGACGTGACCTGTGGGTCTTCATAAAAATTCTGCCATGTGAAAAATACGTTCTACAGTGCTGAATTCACTGGCACACAGAGCAGCTTTTCAAGTACCGGATGTAAATGTACAAATTGTGAGTCTGTTTTGTCAAAATAAATGTCAAAAGCAACAGTAAAGCCTCACTCACACCGTGTAAACACTAAAGAAATTGTATTAGAAATTATTTGATAAATTATTAAAATCCTTGCGTTTTGTTAAATGACTCTTTATATTGTCAAAAGTCTTGGTCTTGGTCTTGCAAAACCAAGACCAAGACCTTGAACCTCAAGACCAAGACCAAGACCAAGACCTTGAATCTCAAGACCAAGACCAAGACCAAGACCTTGAACCTCAAGACCAAGACCAAGACCAAGACTTTTAAAAACGAACTCGAGTGCACTCGAGACCAAGACCTTGGTCTCGAGGACAACAAGACTGCTATTTTGACACCTCTTGCACAAAATAGAATTTCCTTGTTTACGTATAGACCACAAAAACTATGACGTCGTGAATTTTAGCGCCATTGTACACTTTAAGATTCAAATTTACAGTTCACAAAATAGCAACTTAGTTACCGTTTATCTTTAGACAATCAGTCAGATTTTACATATCCACCAACTGATTTTTGCCTGACTCAGGGCAGGAGTAATTTAAAGGTTAAACTTCAGTGATTATAGAAGAAAACCTATAGGAGAGCTAGAACAAGTGAAGATCTGGGCGAGCGAAGTGCCATAAAACGCGATGGCGCCCGCGTTGGATTGTTATTGCTGAAAAAGTACCTGGTTTCTCTCGTGTCACCGGTTATACGAGGGAAACTGCCAGAGGCGTAACTTTGGTCTAAAAAGTGGGGGGTACCAATACTTTGGTCTAAAAAGTGGGGGGTACCAATTTCTTCTCCAATTTCGTTTCGCATGGTGGCCATTTTGAACATATTCCCTCTCAGTATTCTCATTAATTTTGGCTCTCGATTTACATGTGTATCTAAGTACTTTCGCACTTTGGCGGAGACTGCATTCTCTGGGAAGGCACAATAACAAAAATATTAATTGACATTGTTTAAAAAGTGGGGGGTACAGTACCCCCCAGTCCAAAAAGTGGGGGTACGGGTACCCCTCGTACCCCCCACAAATTACGCCTATGGAAACTGCATAGGCTAACTCTGAGACGAAAAGTATGCCACTGCTGCTGATTGAGCCAAGAGTCTCAAACGCTAACGGTATAATTGGTATTTTTATACTGTTATTGTTGCTATTGTTTTTATTTTTATTATCATTATGTAATTCTTATTTTAGTTATCATTGTTAATATTTTTATTATTATTTCTCAGCATTTCACATGGACTATAGCGCTATAAGAATCTCTTGAGAATAAAAACAGCGTCTGGAACGGCAACTTCTAGTCAACTTTTGGCATGGGCTGACATATTAATTATTTGCACAAAGCATAATAGATTAACGGGCTTTCAAAATCAATCCGCCTACCCATATCTTGCTTTTTAAGTCTATAATAAATCATAAAGCATTTCACCTGACTATAGCGCTATAAGAAGCTCTTGAGAAAACAACTGCGTGTGTAACGGAAGCTTCCATCAAACTTTTGGCATGGGGTATGTGCTACGGAAAGCAGATGCTTTGAAGAGCTTCTATTATTTGTACTAGGTATAGTAGCTAGATTAACGGATTCTCTCTATCAATCCGCTTAACCATGTCTTGCTGTTTTAAAACTATAATAATTCCTGTCTATCAATCTGGCTTCAGCAAAGGTCACTCTACGGAAACCCTTCTCCTTTGCTTCTCTGATTTGTATGGCGCCATTGTTCGCTCCCAGGTCTCCCTTCATGCACTCTTCGATGTCAGCGCTGCCTTTGACTCGGTCGACCATGTCATCCTCCAGACTCGTGTTTCTATACCCTTCGGTCTATCTGAAAAGCCTCTCGAGTGGCTGGCTTCCTACTTTTGTGACCGCTTCTCTTTGGTTATTCACTGTTCTACCAGGTCCCAAACGGACCCCAGTCCGTTTTGGGCTTCCTAAGGGATCCGTCTTGCCCCCCTCTATATTATCTTCGCCTCTGATCTCAGTCGTCTTCTTGCCATCTGTGCTCTTTGTCCAAACAGTTATATGTGCTGACGACATACAGGCTTATACCCACTGCTTTCCCTCTGACGCCGCTGCTGCAGTCAGGATGACTCATGCGCCATTCCACCGACTCCTTGACTGCCTGGATGTCTTCCAACCGCCTTCGCTTGAATCCCTCAAAGACTCAATACATGTGGCTATAGCACCCCTAAACAGCTTGCTAAAATTGTTCACGCTAGCCTTACCTTGGCTACTGCTGCTCCCTCTACATTGGGCGTCCCCTCACTCGGCTCGAACGTGTACTGCGTTCCGCTGCGCGTTTGGTTGGGCGCCTTCCTAACTTTGGCCATGTCTCTGAATTCATGCGAGGTCCTCCACTGGTTACCCCTCTCGCAACGTATTGTCTACCGGATGCTTACATTGTCTGGCAGTGTCAGCTTGGCCGTGCTCCCTCCTATCTCCAATGCTCAGTTGATTGATTTTTATTAATTCATTGATATCTAAAGCCAGATAATTTCTATAACTGCCTGCTAAAACTAGTTAGAATATCAAAACCATGATTCTGAATATGTTTCATAGTGCATGTTAGTGACTTTGTGATCTTTGCCTTTTTAAAACCTGTTCTGAATTACTGATAGATGCTTCATTCTATTTTAGTTTCTAAATGGTATTTATCCTTCAACTTTCTAGATACGCCGTTAATTCAGAACCTTCCGTTTGTTCTTCACAGGTTCTGAAGTGGGGAAAATATATTACTTTGCCTGGTGTGCCATAAAATATTCTCGTATTCTTCAGTTATGGAAAGACACACTGGAACTCATATTGGAGAGAAACCATATCAATGCCAGTTATGCCAGAAATCATTCACACAACGTTCTCATCTGGAGAAACACAAAAGAACTCATACCGGAGATAAACCCTACAAATGTCAGTTATGTGAATTTATAACTACTCGTAAAACTGATCTAAAGAGGCACATGAGAACACATACTGGAGAGAAACCATACGTTTGCCAGGTGTGTCAGAAAACATTTTCCCAATCTTGTAATCTGCAAGTCCATATTAGAATCCATACTGGAGAGAAACCTTATCAATGCCATGTTTGTCAAGAAAGATTTACCACATCTTTCACTCTAAAAAACCATGTTCGAATTCATACTGGAGAAAAACCATACCAATGCCAGTTATGCCAAAAAACATTCTCGTGTAATTCCACTCTACGGGTTCATATTAGAATCCATACTGGAGAGCAACCTTACCAATGCCATGTTTGTCAAGAAAGATTTACTGTATCTTACAGTCTAAGAAAGCATGTTAGAATTCATACCGGAGAAAAACCACACCAATGCCAGTTATGCCAAAAAGTATTCTCACAAAATACTAGTCTACTAGTTCACAAGAGAACCCATACTGGGGAGAAACCATTTCATTGTCATGTACGGCAACATGTTTTAATCCATGCTGGAGAGAAGCCTTACAAATGCCACACTTGTCAAAAAAGAGTTTCCAATTCTTTCATTTTAAGGAATCATGCAAGAATTCATACAGGAGAGAAACCATACCAATGCCAGTTGTGTAAGTTCAAAGGTAATGATTATAGTTATCTAAAGAAGCACATGAGAATACATACAGGGGAGAAACCATACCTTTGCCAGGTATGTAAGAAATCGTTCTCATGCAGTTCAGCTCTGAAAAGACATGGAAAAACCCACTCTGGAGAAAAACCATACCTGTGGCAGGTATGTCAAAAAACATTCTCATGCACTTCAGTTCTGAAAAGACATGGAAGAATCCACACAGCAGAGAAACCATTTCTGTGTCATGCTTGTAACAGAACATTTTCTCAATCTTCAAATCTGAAACAGCACAAGAAAACCCATTCTGTCGAGAAACCACTTGTGTCTTGCTTGTAAATGACATTTTCGAAAAATTTAAGAATAAATCATGTTAGAATTCATACTGGAGAAAAGTAAAGCCAGTGCTAGTTATGACATAGAAAATTCTCATGCAAATCTGATCTGCAGGAGTGCAGGTTCACGAAATAACCCATACTATACTAGAACCATATGAATGCCAGTAATGTCAAAGAAACCCTGCAGCATCATTATGTGTATTACATATAAGTCTGTATAATGTCATTATTATGTGGGCTTCATAAAAATTATGTCCTGCATGTGATATCAAACGTGTTCCATTATGACAAAATTATCATATTGGTTTTTTATGTCCTACATATGAGGCTGCTATTTGAATAGTTAAGCTTCAATCCCTACTGGTAAGAAACATTTATCTGTGCCTATTTATGCCATGATTTCCTTTAACATTTATTGATTTCAAAACTCGTGAAACCCCCTTTTGAAGAAACCCTTTCTGTGCCATTTATGCCTGAATCAGTTCTAACAATCTCCTTTGGCCGGAATTATTTGAGAACCCATATTTAAAAGAATCCATTTTGTACAAATTGGTTCGTCTGATTTTCTGGTCTACGTGGGCATGCTAGATTTCATACTGGAGATCAAAAGTACCTAGGCCTATGCCATTTTTTAGACACAAAACGGATACAGTCATCTAAAGAGAAACATGATAACACATACTGAAGAGAAGCCATAGCTTTGTCACAAGACATGAAAACACCCATTCTAGAGAGAAAATACTTCTGTGTCAGGTTTATAAAACACATGACCTCATGTGCAGAGTCATGCTAGAATCCATCCGCACGAGTTCCAGTTATGTCGGACAGCATTTTTCAATCATTATACTCTGGAGCTTCACGAGGGAGGCCACTTAAAAATCCAGAGAAAGTCTTACAAATTGAAACATTTTCTATCTGTTAAGAGTGGAAAATCTCTGTTGAGGATTATTATGGGTGCTCAATATGTGATGGTGTATTTAGTGTAGAGAAATAAGTTCCGAAATACTGTTGTAGCCATAGATTTACAACTGCCAGTGGTTGTAACATAGTACAAAGAGAATAACGTTAGTCTCAACAACAAAATAGTTTTACCGTATAACACAAATCGAAAGACTGCAATTATTTCATCGAAAGAAATTATCTGAAATTCGTGAAAATGTCCTATGATGATCGAAGCATTTGTACAAGAAGTAGGAAGCAGAATTTTAAAGTTAATGAGTGTGTAATAATACACATGAATGAATTTATACCCATTAATATCTGTATGAAAAGTAAAGAGCTCTAAGTAAAAAAAACCAACGCTTGTGTTCAGGACCTATTGGTGACGGTTTTTATTATGGTTTAGGAACATTTTTGATTTGATAGATTGTCAAAGTAAGCACCTCAACTATACTGAGCTGTTTTATTTGCGATGATATACTTTGAATGAAGAAGGATTTTCATTGCTGCTTTTTACTCATATCCTTTGTTGCTTTTATTAATTTCACTCACAAACAAGGATCTTTTTCTCATTTTATTTTCTGGTTTATTATTTTACTCAGTTTTAATCTTAGGCAGTGAGTTATGAATAATTGTGTTTGACTGTACACTTCAGAACCTACTGGGTGGGTACGTTTTGCATTTTGAAAAACTGAGTTCGATTAGGATTAAGGTGGACAATTCAACCACAGTGACCTGTAGGCCTATTATTTGAGTTTGATGATTCTTTTTAAATGACCAAGGATCCTGTTTGTTGTTTTATTGTTGTTTACTCGCTTAAAACTTACTGTAACTGTAGATTAATGTACTGCCAAGGTAATGTATACCAGCGGTTCTTAAAGTGGTGGTCCGCGGACCGGCGCCGGTCCGCGAAGCTCTGGTCACCGGTCCGTGAAACAGTCCTTAAATTCATAATTTTTCAACTTATTCGCAAAAATGCATAATAAACGGTTTAAATGGCAACAGTAACAACAATATAGTTGTTATAAACAGTGACAAAGTTAAATGAAATCTAATTTTTAATATAACATGTCAAACATATTATAAGCTGATGTTGAAAAGCACTGGTCGGCGAAATGGCTGGTGAAGCACTTGCCGGTCCGCAGCATCAGAAAGTTTAAGAAACACTGATATAGACGATAATTTCATACAAAATCAACTGAATTTTCTTGGCAAATAAACTTTGTTTAATCTCACTCTGTATTTGCTCAGCAGTAAATAAATTATTACAGACATGGCATGCATGCAGTGCCATTGGAAGGCATGTCCGCAGTAGGCTAAATAACAGCTGTGCCTAAACATAGACTTGGCGTAGGCCCTACTACGCAATCACCTCGATTTAACCTATGACTAGCGCGTTTACATTTTACGTGATATATCTATGGTCTTTTCGTTCATCAGCTCTGTTGAAAAATGTACAAGTTTCTTATATACTTTGGAGAGTGATTACTTTTCTCATTTCTCATATATGAGGAGTGATTCGATGAAGAACAATTAAGGCACCACTCGCCCATCGCATTCCATAGGCTTTGCTACGCCGCAAATAATGCAAACGCGTTAATCAATCAATCAATCAATCAATCAATCAATTTCGTTTATTCAATGCAAGCTGACATGTGCGCAACTTGTTACAATAACAAAATGTCATCATAAATGAGCCTGGCTACGGGATTTATATACTAGGCCTAATTAGTATACGAATGTGCTATGACAGAAGGGTAGTATCTATCGTCTGAGGAAATACCTTGACTATATATGTGGCATATATATGAATTTTAAGCTTAAAATTTCAGTACGGTATAATAATTTTTAATTTAGTGGGTAATTATGCTGTGATTGGTAAACAGTTCATATATTTATATAGAATTCTAGATATAAAATTGCGATCATCCTTCTCAGGAAGTTCGAATTGGTGGGTTCTCGGTCGAAGCTCATATCCTGTGGGTAGGCGCCTTTGGGGAAACAATCCATGAAGTACATGCCTATTGTTTATTTGAACAGCAGCAAATAAACAATCATCAGCTCGATCAGCCATCGCGGCTACATCCGGCGAATCCTTGCGTCGGAGACCACTTCTCTTTAACCTGGCGAGCAATCGTTCCATTCTTTCTCTTTCAGCCGCATTAGTGTAGCCCCACGAAGCTGGTGAGGCATACATGAGTTGAGCAACCGTTGTTGAGTTCGCAACTACATGCAGGGAAGATGAGGGAACTCCATGCGTCTTGAGTACTCGCAAGGCGTACATTGATGATGCACATGTAGCTAGGACGGAGTCGACATGTGTTGACATTCTAAGGTCATGTCGAAGAGTGACTCCCAGAACTTTTAATGAGTCAACTGGAATCTCCCGAATAAGCCAATATCGGATGCAGAGTCATGGCATTTAGGAACCAAAGAAGGCGGCGAAACGAAATCTGTTACAAACAGAGAGAAGCAGAGGGGAGAAAGACAGACGAAATGAGTGAGCGAAACATAAGATAGGGCCTATAGTGAAAGATTCAGTGGTCTGAAAAATGAGTGAGCAAGAGAGAAGTTACACAGATAGCCTATCGGGAACCAGGATGAAAGAGGCGAATGATTCAGTGGTCTGCAGAATCGTTTGTCACATGAACTATTGGAATGACTCAAAAGAAGGCGAGGTACAAATAATAATAATAACAGCGACAATTTCTATGGCGCCGCAACACAGCCGGCAAAGTACAACGCACTGTTACTGAACAATTAGGGCGCAAATAAAGCAAAGGTCATTAGAAATTTTACACTCTACAAGACCTCAACCATTGTAAACATACTTTTTACGAAATACGGGATGTGTGACTGATGTACATTTCATTTGGTTTTTGTTTTCGCGTGGATACCAGTACACAATCATTTTGAAGGTGAAACACTGTTTCGCCTTCATCAGCGCCAATAGCCGGTGCCGTGGTAGCATTAAACCATTCTGAAATCTGTCCGTCTCCGTTAAAATAAAGTTTCAAAGAAAGGAATGCAAAGGACAAATAAAAATTGGAATGACAAGAATGTTACTACTTTTAAAGTCATTGAGATTTTATTTAATTATTTGACCCAATCATGATCTCAATATGGAAGCCATTAATTTATCGACTAAGCTCCAGATTGTGAATTGGAATAGATCTGATGAAGTTCGACATAAAGTTCTTTTCCTGCGTTCTCTTCTTAGTCTAATCCTATGTCTGGTGCATTTTTTCTCGCCGCTGATAGTTTGTGAAGGCCATAATATGTGTTAAAACTTATAGGTCACAACTTATATGCTTTAGATTTTAGAATGACAAATTTCGCGCAATGGAAACGATATCTGCTCTGCGCCTTATTTTGACACCTCTTGCACAATTAGAATTTCCTTGTTTACGTAGGCCTAGAGACCACAAAAACTAAGACGTCACTAATTTTAGCGCCTTTGTCCAAGGTAAGATTCAAATATACAGGTTACAAAAAAACAACTTAAAATTACAGTTTATTTGTAGACAATCCGTCAGTTTTCACAGATTTGTCAACTGATTTTTGAATTTTCAGCAGAATGTCCAATTAATTATCAGAGGAAGTTCCACAATTAGTGGCCACTATAGGCATGTTTTAATGTTTGCCTCTAAGAACGAAAAACAGCTGTGCAAGAGTTGGTCCAACAGGCCACTCCGGCTATGAGCTGAAACTAAGGACATAACAGAAAATGTGACCACTGGATCTGCCCTTGCTTCTCTATCGAACTCACACTCTTTGTGTCTCTTCCACAGAATATGCACTTAGAATACCTGTCGGCCTCCCATAGCCTGCCACATTTAATTCCGTCTGCATGGCTGCTGCCAAGCAGTGTCCTTAGCGAAGCACGGAATTTTTGTCGTCTGGATGTTTAGTAAGTATAGCAGTTGTTGGGGACTATCGAAAATAGCGTCATTCCCTTAATTGTCCTCTCAGGGCGCTTCGTTTAACACCTAAACCCGAACTTTTCCAAGTAACTTGTTCAGACCTAATGCTTCATCGTCCTACAAATAGGCCTAGCCTACGATCGTCTGCCTAATGTTATCTTAGATTCTGGCCTACCGCCCAAATTGAGTAAACACAGTCTTGTTGTCAAGACCTTAAACCTCAAGACCAAGACCAAGACCAAGACCTTGAACCTCAAGACCAAGACCTTGAACCTCGAGACCAAGACCAAGACTTTGAACCTCGAGACCAAGACCAAGACCAAGACCTTGAACCTCAAGACCAAGACCAAGACCAAGACCCAAAAAATCGAAATAAGGTCAAGACTTCTAAAAATTGTCAAGTCGGAATATTCGCTATTTTAATGAAAACATGAGTCTTTTATTTTATTCAAGCAAATTAACTTTAAATGCAAACTGCAGAGAAATCCGAATTTGTATTCAAAAGTCCTTCATGCAAACTCTTATACCAAATGCCTTTTGTATTTTATAAAAACCAATTCGCTCCGAATTTTCTGACCAAGACGTGCCTGGTGGGCCTCATAAAAATTCCGCCATGTGAAAAAATACGTTCTATAGGTGCTGAAGTCGCTGACACACACAGAGTAGCTTTTCAAGCACTGGATGTAAATGTACAGATAGTGAGTCCTCTTGAAATCTTCCCATGGTTTATCATACCGTCTGATACAGAATAACTGTTGCTGCTGCCAATGGGTTTACCTGACCAACATGACTTGTATCCATCCATAGATATTGGTCGTATGATGCAAGCAGGCCTGATACAGAATTCTTGAGTTCTGTTAAATGACTGTTCATATTAACAGCCGGTCTTGGTCTTGGTCTTGCGAGACCAAGACCAAGACATTGAACCTCAAGACCAAGACCAAGACCAAGACCAAGACTTTGAACCTCAAGACCAAGACCAAGACCAAGACCTTGAACCTCAAGACCAAGACCAAGACCAAGACTTTTAAAAACGAACTCGAGTGCACTCGAGACCAAGACCTTGGTCTCGAGGACAACAAGACTGATTAAACATGCATCTATTGAGGGCTTAGCCTAATCTGTCATCGCTGGTTGAACAGCTCATTTGTTGACGCACCTTACACGTAGCGACAAAAATTTCGACGTTTACTTGACAAATTATAAAACTGCTTGAGGACTTCAATAATGCTAGCCTGCAAATAAGAAACAAGTCATGCAAATTCGCGTCTCAACCCTGCTGACTCGTCACTGGAACATTACTTTCAATTAAAGTTACTGTTTCTGCACCGAGATCCATTTGATTCCTCAGCAATTGAATAATTATCATGCTAATAGAAGAAATCCTGAGAGAGCTCGAACCACGGTTGGCAAGATCCGGCCGATAAAGAGGGTAGGGGAGGCAATAAAATCGATGGCTTTAAAGCGTTGGATTGTTATCGCAGAAAAAGTATCTGGTGTCTCCTGTTTCCACATATTACGTATCCTTAGACTTTCTAGATACGCTGTTAATTCAGAACCTTCTGTTTTTCTTCACAGGTTCTAAAACGGGTGCCTGGTGTGTCGCAAGTTCATAACACATTCTCATACTCTTCAGTTATGAAAAGACACACTAGGACTCATACTGGAGAGAAACCATATCAATGCCAGTTATGCCAGAAATCATTCACACAACCTTCTCTTCTGGAGAATCACAAAAGAACTCATACTAGAGAAAGGCCTTACCAATGCAAGATGTTCAAACACAGTATTCCCCAGGCTTCCCATCTAAAAGATCATGCAAGAATTCATACCAGAGATAAAGCGTACAAATGTCAGTTATGTGAATTTACAACTAATCATAAAGCTTATCAAAAGACACACATGAAAAAACACACTGGAGAGAAACCATACGTTTGCCAGGTATGTCAGAAACCATTCTCCGAATCTTCTAATCTGCAAGTCCATATTAGAATCCATACTGGAGAGAAACCTTACCAATGCCATGTTTGTCAAGAAAGATTTACCGCTTCTTTCAATCTTAAACGGCATGTTAGAACCCATACTGGAGAAAAACCACACTACTGCCAGTTATGTCAAAAAACATTCTCATGTAATTCCACTTTACTAGTTCATATAAGAATCCATACTGGAGAGAAACCTTACCAATGCAATGCATGTCAAGAAAGATTTACCACATCATCCAGTCTAACAAAGCATGTTAGAATTCATACTGGAGAAAAACCATACCAATGCCAGTTATGCCAAAAAGCATTCTCAAGTAATTCCAGTCTGCGGCGTCACAAGAGAATTCATACCGGCGAGAAACCATTTCTTTGTCATATATGTCATAAAGTATTTTCTTCTTCTTCCAGTCTACAACAACATGTTAGAATCCATACTGGAGAGAAGCCTTACAAATGCCACATATGTCAGAAAAAGTTTTCATGTTATTCTAATTTAAAGAGTCATGCAAGAATTCATACCGGAGAGAAACCATACCAATGCCAGTTGTGTGAGTTCAAAGGTAAGGAATATGGTTATCTAAAGAGCCACATGAGAACACATGCAGGAGAGAAACCACACCTTTGCGATGTTTGTCAGAAAACATTTACAGGTGCTTCCGGTTTGAGAAGGCATGAAAAAACACATTCTGGAGAGAAACCATACCTTTGTCAGGTTTGTCAGAAAACATTTGCATATGCGTCACATGTGAGACGTCATGAAAGAACCCACTCTGGAGAGAAACCACACCGTTGCCAGGTATGTCAGAAAACATTCTCAAGCACTTCAGCTCTGAAAATACATGGAAGAATCCACACAGGAGAGAAACCATTTCTGTGTAATTTTTGTAAAAAAACATTTTCCGCATCTTCAAATTTGAATCATCACAAGAAAATCCATTTACAAACTTCGGTGTCTTGCTTTTAAATGAAATTTTGGAAATTAAACAAAATGTTAGAATTCGTTCTGGAGAAATGTAAAGCCAGTGCCAAATACGCCAGAGAAAATTCTCACGTAATTCTGTTTTGTGGGTTCACAAAAGAACTCATACTAGACTGGAACCATACAAATGCCCGTAATGTCTAAGATACCCAGTAGAGATATGATGTGTATTATATCTAAGTCTGTGTAATGCCATTCTCATTCGGGCTTCATATGTCCTGCATGTGATATCGGATGCAAGAAAATATGGGTTCCATATGAGAATATTGTCATATTGGTTCCTTGTGTCCCACAGATGAGGCTGATGACTAATTAGTCATGCTTCAATCCCTACTGGTGTGAAAAGTTACCTGTGCCAGTTTGTGCCATAATTTTCTCTAAAATTTAGTGATTGTAAAACTCTCATGAGTATTCCATACTGAAGAAACTCTTCCATGCTGAAGAAACTCTTCCTGTGCCACTTTTTGCCTGAAGGAGTTCAATTAATTTATATTTCATGACTTACTTGAGAACTCATACTGCAATTAGCACAGTTTGTAAAAATTTGATCAAAAGAAATTATCTGAAATTTTTTCAAAATGTCCTATGCTGTTCGAAGCAGCTGGTTACGGACCATGATGCAGAACTTTAAGGTAATGAATCCATAATAAACACATTAATTAATTTATGCCCATTAATATTTGTATAGAAGTAAAGAGCTTTAAGGACAAAAAACTTGAATGTGTGTGTTTAGGACCTGTTTGAAGATTTTGAAAGTTTAGGAACATGTTGAAGATTTTGAAGGTTTAGGAACATGTTTAATTCCATAGACTGTGTGCCAATATAACCGCTTTGACTATACTGAGCTGTTTTTATTTGCAATGATATACTTTATATGAAGAAGGATCTTCATGATTGTTTTTACTCATTTGATTTGTTTCTTTTACTAATTTTACTAAGAACAAGGTTCTGTTAAAAGGGTCTGTTTCTTATTTTATTCTAGCTTATTGTTTTTTTTACTCATTTTTAATCTTAGGCGGTCAGTTATGAATAATTATGTTTGACTATAGGTCTTACACTATAATCCACTGGTTGGGTGCGTTTTCCATTTGCAAAAACTTAGTTCGATTAAAGTGGACAATTCAACCACACTGAGCTGTATTATTTTAGCTTGACGATTCTTTTTCAATGATAATGGATCCTGTTTGTTGTTTTATTGTTGTTTACTCGCTTAAAGTTTGCTGTTACGATAGACTAATGCACTCCCAAGGGAATTATGGCATCCATGCACTGCCATTAGAAGGCATGGCCGCAGTGAATAACAGCTGTCCGTAAGCATTGACCTGGCTTAGAACCCTGTATGCAATCACTTCGATTTAACATCTGGCTGGAGCGTTTGCATATTTCATGATGTAAATTTGTCTTTCAGTTCTTCAGCTGTGTTGAAAAAGTAATTCTTATATTTAGAGCATGACTACTTTTCTCATTTCCAATAAGAGGAGTGATTAGGTGAACAAGGCACCACTCGCCCCTCCCATTGCACAGGCATTGCTATGCCGCAAATAGGGCCTAATGCAAACGAGTTAGCCAGAGATGAAATCTCCTAAGTAAGCCAAGATCGGATGCAGAGTGATGGCATTTAGGAAGCAAAGAAGGCGGCGAAATGAAATCTGACAAACAGAGAGAAGCAAAGGAGAGAAAGACACGAAGATAAGTGAGCGAGACAGAAGTTATACAGATATTGGAAAACCGTCTGAAAGAGGCGAATGATTATGTGGCCTTCAGAATTGTTTGCAACATGAAATATTGGAATGGACTCTAAGGAAGATTATTTATAAATAATAAATAATAATAATAACAATGACAATTTCTGTGGCGCCGTAACAAAGCCGGCAAGGAACAACCGTACAAGTGCGCAAATGAAGCAAAGGTCATAAGAAATGTTACACTCTACAAAACCACAACCATTGTAAATATTCTTACGAAATACCGGATCAGTGACTGGGGTACATCCCGCTCATTCTGTTTTTATTTTCGCGTGGCTACCGGTCCACAATAATTTCGAAGGTGAAACACTCTGTTCCTTCATCAGCACCAATGCCCACTGCCATGGTAGCAATTAAGGCTTTCTTAAATCTGTCCGTCTCCATTAAAATAAAGTTTCAAAGAAAGGAGCACAAAGAACAAATAAGTATGTTTTTGTTGAGAAGAAGAAATAAATGGATGCCCTCCAGGTAACCTACAGAGGTAGTCTCTGGTAGGCCTGTGACACGAATGCTACTACTCGTTGAGAATTTATTTAAAATAGTTGATCCCATCTTGATCTTAATATTGAAGCCATTTAATTTATCGACTCAGCTCCATATTGTGAATTGGAATAGATCTGATAAAGTTCGACATAAAGTAATTTTTCCTGCCGTTTTCTCTTCTACTAATCCCACGTCTCGACTTTGCAGATGATATCGCCTTGCTTGACAATACCTGGGAAGGCATGAGAGAACTAGGCCTAACATTCAGAACATAAGAAGATCCGGCAGATGGGATTTGCTATCAACCCTGGTAAAACAAAGATCATGAAGGTCAGAAAGTGGAGTGGGGACGATAGGATTGTTACCGATGGCGGAGAGGTGGAAGAGGTAGATGCATTGTGCTAGCTGGGAAGTCTAATGACAGCAGATAGCAGCTTTGAGAGAGAAATAAAAATGCGCATAGGAAAGGCAAACGCCGCTTTCGGGAAACTTGCCAAGATATGGAAGAAAAATGGGTGTAGTCTGAGAACAAAGCTGCGACTACACAACGCTATAGTTATAAGCACATTACTTTATGGAGCAGAGAAGTGGCCAATGACGACGGCGGACAGGAGGAGACTGGAGGCGGCACATCACAGATGGTTAAGAAGAATTCTTCATATATCATGGCGGGACAAAGTAACCAACAAGACCGTAAGAGAAAAGACAGGACAAGAAAACGTCATCAGAATGAGAAGACTGAGATGGATGGGGAAAGTTTTCGCATGGACGACTGCAGGAGAGCAAAGCAAGTGATGAACTGGGACGGTGGAGGGAAAAGGAGGAGGAAGGCCGAGAAAGAACTGTCCGGAGACAATCAGAGATGACCTTAAATGTCTAGAACTGATGTGGGAGGAGGCGTAGAGGCTAGCAGTGGACAGAGGAGAGTGGAGGAGATGCGTCGCCCGATGTGCAGACCTGCACAGGGAGGTCTAAGGTTACCCACGTCTTATGACTATTTTCTCACTGCTGATAGTTTGTGAAGGTCATAATATGTGTTAAAAGGTCACAACTTATATGCTATTGAATGAAAACGCAATGAAAACGTGATTATCTGCTTTAAACAACCTCGTATGACACCTCTTGCACAAAATAGAATCTCCAAAATTCTCCATGTTTAGTGTTGAGACCACAAAACTATGACGTCACTAATTTTAGCGCCTTGGTTCAAAGTAAGATTAAAATCTACAGTTCACAAATAATGACTTAACTACAGTTTATTTGTAGACATTCAGTCAGGTTTCACAAATCTGTCAACTGATTTTTGCATATCAGTAGAATGTCCAATTAATTGTCAGTGGAAAGTTTGCCTGTATATCGTCAATTTGATGCGCCGTTAATTCAGAACCTTCTGTTTTTTCGTCACAGGTTCCGAAAGGGAAAATATATATGCGTTTACCTGGTGTGTCTTAAGACATTTACATACTCTTCAGTTATGAAAAGACATAATAGAACTCATACTGGGGAGAAACCATATCAATGCCAGTTATACAAGATATCATTCACACAACCTTCTCATCTGGAGAACCACAAAAGAACTTACCAATGCCAGATGTCCAAAAACAGTTTTCCACATGCTTCCCATCTGAAAGATCTGGCAAAAATTCACACCGGAGATAAACCTTACAAATGTGAGTTATGTGAATATCTAACTAATCGTAAAAGTCGTCTAACGACGCACATGAGAACACATACTGGAGTGAGACCATACGTTTGCCAGATATGTCAGAAAACATTTCCCCAATCTTCTAATCTTCAAGTCCATGTCAGAATCCATACTGGAGAGAAACCTTACCAATGCCATGCTTGTAAAGAAAGATTTACCACATCTTCCGGTCTAAAAAACCATATTAGAATTCATACTGGAGAAAAACCATACCAATGCCAGTTATGTCAAAAAGCATTCTCACGTAATTCCACTCTACTGGTTCACAAGAGAACCCACACTGGTGATAAACCATTTATTTGTGGTGTATGTCATAAAATATTTTCTTCTTCTTCGGGTCTACGACAACATGCTATAATCCATACTGGAGAGAAGCCTTACAAATGCCACATATGCCAAAAAAAGTTTTCCTATTCTTCCAAATTAAGGAAACATGAAAGAATTCATACCGGAGAGAAACTGTACCAATGCCAGCTGTGTGAGTTCAAAGGTAATGATTTTGGTTATTTAAAGAGGCACATGAGAAAACATACAGGAGAGAAACCATACCTTTGCAAAGAATGTCAGAAAACGTTCTCGTTCAGTTCAAGTCTGAGAAATCATGCAAACATCCACACTGGAGAAAAACCACACCTTTGCCAAGTATGTCAGAAAACTTTCACATATGCTTATGGTCTCAGAAGTCATGAAAAAATCCACTGTGGACAGAAACCATACCTTTGCCAGGTATGTCAGAAAACATTTGCATGTGCTTTTGGTCTGAGACAGCATGGAAAAACCCACTCAGGAGAGAAGCCATATCTTTGCCAGGTATGTCAGAAAACATTCTCAAGCACTCCAGCTCTGAAAACACATGGAAGAATCCATACAGGAGAGAAACCATTTCTGTGTCATGTTTGTAACAAAACATTTTCCCAATCTGCAAATCTGAAATATCACAAGAAAACCCATTTTGTGCAGAAACCATTGGTGTCTTGCTTGTAAAAGACATTTTGGAAATTTAAAAAGTCTTGTTAGAATTCATCCTGAAGAAATGTAAAGCCAATGTCCGTTATGCCAGAGAAAATTCTCATGTAATTCTGTCTGTGGGTTCACAAAAGAACTCATACTAGACTGGAACCATATAGATGCCCGTAATGTCAAACAAACCCAGTAGAGACATAATGTGTATTATTATCTAAGTCTGTGTAGTGCCATTCTCATAAGGACTTCACATGTCCTGCATGTGCTATCGGATGCAAGAAAATATGAGTACTATATGAAAATATTGTCCTACTGGTTCCTTATGTCCTACATGTGCAGCTGATATCTAAATAGTTAGGCTTTAACCTGCTTTTGAGAAGTGTTATGTGTAACGGTTTATGCGATAACTTCCTTTAAAGTTTAGTGATTTGAAAACTCTCTAGAGACTCCATACTGAAGAAGCCCTTCCTGTGCCAATTATGCCTGAAGCAGTTGTAACAATCTTACTTTTGGTGACTTACTTGAGAACTCATATTGGAGAGAAACCAGTTTGTAAAATTTGATCAAAAGAGATTATCTGAAATATTTCTAAATGCCCTATGATGATCGAAGCATCTGGTTACGAACCATGATGCAGAATTTCAAGTTAATGAATTCATAATAGTACACATTATTATTTGTATAGAATTAAAGAGCTTTAAGTACAAAAAACTTGAATGTTTGTGTTCGGAACTGTTTGTCAAGTTTTTGATGGTTTAAGAACGTATTAAATTCGATAGATTGTGTGTCAAAATAAGCACTACAACTATACCGAGCTATTTTATTGGGCGATGATATCCTTAGTTTGAAGAAGGGTCTTCATGGTTGTTTTTTAAATAAGTTGTTGCTTTTACTAATTTCACTAAGAACAAGGTGCTGTTTCTTATTTTATTCTCTGGCTTATTTCTACTAATTTGAAGTTTAGGCAATCAGTTATGAATAATTATGTTTGACTATATCCACTTTATAACATACTGGTTGGGTGCGTTTTGCATTTTCGAAAAACTTAGTTAGATTAAGGTGGACAATTCAACTACACTGAGCTGCATTATTTTAGTTTGACGATTCTTTTTAAATGATGAAGGTTAATGTTTGTTGTTTTGTTGTTGTTTACTCGCTTAAAGCTTACTGTTGCGGTAGACTACTGCACTGCCAAGGTAATTTAGGCGATAATTTCACACAAAATCAACAGCAATGGTACAGCTGAATTGTCCTGGCAAAAAAACTTTGTTTAATCTCACTGTATTTGTTCAACAGTAAATAAACTATTACAGACACGGCATCCAAGCACTGCCATTAGAAGGCATGTCCGTAGTGAATAACAGCTGTCCGTAGGACCGTAGGCATAGACCTGGCGTAGGCCCCTGTATGCAATCACTTCGATTTAACCTCTGGCTGGAGCGTTTGCATTTTTCATGATGTAGATCTATTGTCTTTCCGTTCATCAGCTATGTTGGAAAAAGTAATACTTATATTTAGAGCATGATTACTTTTCTCATTTCTAATAAGAGGAGTGATTAGGTGAACAAGGCACCACTCGCCTCTCCCTTTGCACAGGCTTTGCTATGCCACAAATAATGGAAACGCGTTAGCCACAGATGAAATCTCTTAAATAGCTTAAGCCAAGATCGGATGCAGAGTGATGGCATTTAGGAAGCAAAAAAGGCGGCGAAATGAAATCTGTGACAGAGAGAAGCAAATGGGAGAAAGACACGAAGATAAATAAGCCAGAAAGAATTTATACAGATATAATTATATTATTGGAAAACCGGCTGAAAGAGGCTAACGATTCAGTGGCCTTCAGAATCGTTTGCGATAAGAAATATTTGAATGGGCTCTAAATTAGGCGAGGTATAAATATTGGACCCACTCATGATCTCAATATGGAAGCCATTTAATTTATCGACTCAGCTCCATCATTCTGAATTGGAATAGATCTGATGAAGTTCGACATAAAGTTATTTTCCTGCTGTTTTCTCCTACTAATTCCTCGTCTGATGCACTATTTTCTCACTGATGAATATTTGGTGGCCATAATATGTGTTAAGTCACAACTTATATCCCAGTTGAACGACAAGTTTCGCGCAATGAAAACATGATTATCTGCTTTAAGCTTTGTTTGACACCTCTTGCACAAAATAGAGTTTCCTTGTTTACGTGTAGAGACCACGAAAACTAAGACGTCACTAATTTTAGCGCCTTCGTACAAGGTAAGATTCAAATCTACAATTCACCTTTTTAATAACAATTTAATTACAGTTTATTTGTAGACAATCAGTCAGGTTTCACAGATCGCCCGAGTGGCATGGGTGAGTATTTTACCAGCGGGTATAAACGATACCAAACATGAAAATGATGATACCTTAGACCATAACAATCAAAACGAACCTATTCCCAACTCGCGCTGACGATCCGGCGATTTTCTAGAAATTTCTGAAATTCTGTAGAAACCCATGTTAAAAGTCGATATCGCCATATTTACGTAGAACATATATCACTCGGGGTTCACGTTACTTTACGGAAGGACTGTATTGCGGACTCTGGAATGATATTACCCATTTCCTCTGTTGCTTTTACTAATTCACTCACAAGGATCTATTATTTTATTCTCTGGCGTATTGTTGTTTTACACAATATTGCTAATTAGACAGTCAGTTATGAATAATTATGTTTGACTATACACAATTTAGGGTACCATTCCGCATTTTGAAAAACTTTTTTCTATTAAGGTGAACAATTCAACCTATACTGAGCTGTATTATTTTAGTTTGACGATTCTTTTTAAATGATCAAGGATCCTGTTTGTTGCTACACTGTTGTTTCCTCGCTAAAAACTTACTGTTACGGTAGACTAATGCACCCCCAATTTTATTTAGGTGATAATTTCACACAAAATCAGCAGTAGTGATCCAACTGAATTTTCTTGGCAAATAAACTTTGTTTAATCTCACTCTGTATTTGTTCAACAGTAAATTAACTATTGCAGACATTGCATCCATGCATAGCCATTGGAAGGCATGGCCGCAGTGAATAACAGCTGTCCCTAAGCATAGACCTGGCGTAGACCCCTGTATGGAGTCAGCTCGATTTAACCTATGCCTAGCGCGTTTGCATTTTTCGTGCTGTATCTATGGTCTTTCCGTTCATCAGTTCTGTTGAAAAATGTATTTCTTATATCCTTTGGAGAATGATTACCTTTCTCATTTCCCATGAGAAGAGTGATTTGGTGGAGAACAAGGCATCAATCGCCCCTCCCTTTGCACAGGCTTTGTTACGCCGCAAATGATGAAACGCATTAGCCTGAGATGAAATCTCATAAGACAAGATCGGATGCAGAGTGATGGAATTTAGGAAGCAAAGAAGGCGGCGAATGAAATCTTTGACAAACAGAAAAGCAGAGGGGAGAAAGACGGGAAGATGAGTGAGCGAGAGAGAAGTTATACAGATATTGGAAAACCGGGTGAAAGAGACGAACGATTCAGTGGTCTTCAGAATCGTTTGCGATAAGTAATATTGGTATGGGCTTTAAGTTAGGATATATATATAAAATAATAATAATAATAATAATAATAATTAATAATAATAATAATATCGACAATATCTATGGTGCCGCAACACAGGCGGCAAGATGCAACCACAGTATAAATAATTACACAGTACGTCGACTCCTCGCCGCTGCTGCAGTCAGGATGTGTGACGACATTATAAATAACTAAGCCACGCCCACTGTCGTCCGCCATCTTTAGAGATAGCCTTTGTAGTTGCGGCTGCTTACTGCCGGTGTAGGAGGTGGAATAGACTAGCGGACAAAACGACGCGGGGAGTGATTTTATCGTAGTATATAGTTACTTCATAGATTTATATAGCGCCTCTTGAATAGATCTACTCAGAGGCGCTTATATAATGACTGGAGAGTTGATACTTGGACAAAACACCACCCTGCGAATAAGTACTCCGGGAGTGTTTTCGTTTGAGATCGGACCAAATGACTTGTGGAGTTGATTCTTGCTAGCACAATTATTTATACTGTGGTGCAACCGTACAAGGGGCGCAAATAAATCAAAGGTCATCAGAAATTTTGTCGCGCCTGCGGGTTCGTCAAGTTTCACGTCACTTCTAGGACCAATTGTCGCACGTGCAAACTCCAAAGACGACCCGGCGCATCGCTGTGGAGCCCGAAATGTAGGCCAGTCAGAACTATCCATGTCATTGGCTAGGCTGAGATCAGAGGCGTGTCTTAACTGTGTATTATCATACTTATTTACCAGGCTGATGGTCGAGTGGATAGGCGCGGCTGCCGGATGGGCAGCAGCCCCAGCAACATTGCTGGAACCAGGGTTCGCTTGTGACTCCACAGCGAATTTACTATTATTAGACATTGGCTCGAGGCGCTCTAAGCGTGATACCAGTAACTCTAATATAGCACTCTGCCTTTCTGAGGCTTGCCCTTGAGCAACACTCAAACTTTCCAAGATAGCGCTCTGTCTTCCTAACATAACGCTTTGTCGTTCGGAGGCTTGCTCCTGAATCACACTCATTCTTTCCAGGCCTTGCTCTTGACTTACTCGCAAACTTTTTAACACTACACTTTGTCGGTCTAAGGCCTGTTCTACTATTGAACTAGAACCCGACTGGCGCGATACAGATCTTTCTGTATCTGTGATTTCCATGTTAATCAATTTGGTACAAGTTTTATAAGTTTATTATTTAATCGAAAGTAATAAGTACAATCGTACTGATAACTGAAAAGGTTCAAGTGTATTATTTATAATCTTATTTCTAAGTTTAACACATTCAGCAAACTATCTTACTTATAGTCAAACTAATTTAAACAAGTTTTAATGGCTACCTTACAATATAATTATTCTATACAAGTTGAAATGGCTATCTTACTTATCAGAAACAAGTTAATATTATAGCCTTCTATTGACTTGGAGTAAAAGGGATTTTATCTAAGAATTTCCCCGGCTGAAATAAAGATCACCGGCCAACGAATTACAAGGCCGGAAGAACAATTCAATTTCTCGGCCTACCGTCGATCGACAAGATATTTTATACTCCAAATATTTCCAATATGTGAGAACTTATATCGATAAGATATTTATACTCCAGATATCTCCAATATGTGAGAACTTATCTCCTTTGCCAATACGTGTAAATCACGTATTTCCACAAATTGCCGAATTATCGAATTTATATCCACAGAGAAGACGAAATATATTCCAGAATTTCCGCTCAGAAATAAATTGAAAACACGATATATCCGACTCCAGAAAAGGCGCACATCAAATTCGCTCAATTTGATAATATATTCCAATTGATATTTCAAACACCAGCCGACCACATCGGCGAAATCTAGCGTGCCATACACGCTTCTCCAAGGCGTTCAAACGCCGAATATCAAGAATTTCCGTGTGCCAACACACCAGCAACCTAACGACCTTCTTCTAGGCAGTCGAAATACGAGTGTTTTTGAGAAATTCAGACCGAAATCTTATATAGTAAAGCCGTTGCTAAGGGCCTCAACCCCTCCGCAATTTGGACGGATGTCACCGAGTTATTTTTAGATTCTCAAATTCGACTTGAAAGGACGCCGCTTACAAAATGAACTCACATGAACTGCGCTCGCCTTTCAAGTCAAACCCCCCCCCTCCAATTTCTGTATGTCTGGGCTCAAATGCGGGGAGGTCATAATCCTTTGATCGGCCTCGACCGTCTGCCTGGCCTACGCCGTCGCGCGGTTGTCCGTCTAACTATCGCTAAGGCGGCATATCGAAATTCCTTAGAACCTACATCTATGCGCGTTTTACCCGTCGACTCTGTCTCTCTGTATCGCTAGGTCTGTGCGGCGGTCTCCCTTTGAAGCTACCCTCGGCCGTCGAGCGGTTCACCCCTTAGCAACCTATTATGTGACGTAGGCAAAGCGCGCGAATAACAGACGCGAAGCTAGTTGAAACGGCAATACGACTTAGGCGCTATATAATCAAACCGTATTATCAATGGACACAGGGCAAATCTTTGACAAACAGAAAAGCAGAGGGGAGAAAGACGGGAAGATGAGTGAGCGAGAGAGAAGTTATACAGATATTGGAAAACCGGGTAAAAGAGACGAACGATTCAGTGGTCTTCAGAATCGTTTGCGATAAGTAATATTGGTATGGGCTTTAAGTTAGGATATATATATAAAATAATAATAATAATAATAATAATAATTAATAATAATAATAATATCGACAATATCTATGGTGCCGCAACACAGGCGGCAAGATGCAACCACAGTATAAATAATTACACAGTACGTCGACTCCTCGCCGCTGCTGCAGTCAGGATGTGTGACGACATTATAAATAACTAAGCCACGCCCACTGTCGTCCGCCATCTTTAGAGATAGCCTTTGTAGTTGCGGCTGCTTACTGCCGGTGTAGGAGGTGGAATAGACTAGCGGACAAAACGACGCGGGGAGTGATTTTATCGTAGTATATAGTTACTTCATAGATTTATATAGCGCCTCTTGAATAGATCTACTCAGAGGCGCTTATATAATGACTGGAGAGTTGATACTTGGACAAAACACCACCCTGCGAATAAGTACTCCGGGAGTGTTTTCGTTTGAGATCGGACCAAATGACTTGTGGAGTTGATTCTTGCTAGCACAATTATTTATACTGTGGTGCAACCGTACAAGGGGCGCAAATAAATCAAAGGTCATCAGAAATTTTGTCGCGCCTGCGGGTTCGTCAAGTTTCACGTCACTTCTAGGACCAATTGTCGCACGTGCAAACTCCAAAGACGACCCGGCGCATCGCTGTGGAGCCCGAAATGTAGGCCAGTCAGAACTATCCATGTCATTGGCTAGGCTGAGATCAGAGGCGTGTCTTAACTGTGTATTATCATACTTATTTACCAGGCTGATGGTCGAGTGGATAGGCGCGGCTGCCGGATGGGCAGCAGCCCCAGCAACATTGCTGGAACCAGGGTTCGCTTGTGACTCCACAGCGAATTTACTATTATTAGACATTGGCTCGAGGCGCTCTAAGCGTGATACCAGTAACTCTAATATAGCACTCTGCCTTTCTGAGGCTTGCCCTTGAGCAACACTCAAACTTTCCAAGATAGCGCTCTGTCTTCCTAACATAACGCTTTGTCGTTCGGAGGCTTGCTCCTGAATCACACTCATTCTTTCCAGGCCTTGCTCTTGACTTACTCGCAAACTTTTTAACACTACACTTTGTCGGTCTAAGGCCTGTTCTACTATTGAACTAGAACCCGACTGGCGCGATACAGATCTTTCTGTATCTGTGATTTCCATGTTAATCAATTTGGTACAAGTTTTATAAGTTTATTATTTAATCGAAAGTAATAAGTACAATCGTACTGATAACTGAAAAGGTTCAAGTGTATTATTTATAATCTTATTTCTAAGTTTAACACATTCAGCAAACTATCTTACTTATAGTCAAACTAATTTAAACAAGTTTTAATGGCTACCTTACAATATAATTATTCTATACAAGTTGAAATGGCTATCTTACTTATCAGAAACAAGTTAATATTATAGCCTTCTATTGACTTGGAGTAAAAGGGATTTTATCTAAGAATTTCCCCGGCTGAAATAAAGATCACCGGCCAACGAATTACAAGGCCGGAAGAACAATTCAATTTCTCGGCCTACCGTCGATCGACAAGATATTTTATACTCCAAAATATTTCCAATATGTGAGAACTTATATCGATAAGATATTTATACTCCAGATATCTCCAATATGTGAGAACTTATCTCCTTTGCCAATACGTGTAAATCACGTATTTCCACAAATTGCCGAATTATCGAATTTATATCCACAGAGAAGACGAAATATATTCCAGAATTTCCGCTCAGAAATAAATTGAAAACATATATCCGACTCCAGAAAAGGCGCACATCAAATTCGCTCAATTTGATAATATATTCCAATTGATATTTCAAACACCAGCCGACCACATCGGCGAAATCTAGCGTGCCATACATGCTTCTCCAAGGCGTTCAAACGCCGAATATCAAGAATTTCCGTGTGCCAACACACCAGCAACCTAACGACCTTCTTCTAGGCAGTCGAAATACGAGTGTTTTTGAGAAATTCAGACCGAAATCTTATATAGTAAAGCCGTTGCTAAGGGCCTCAACCCCTCCGCAATTTGGACGGATGTCACCGAGTTATTTTTAGATTCTCAAATTCGACTTGAAAGGACGCCGCTTACAAAATGAACTCACATGAACTGCGCTCGCCTTTCAAGTCAAACCCCCCCCTCCAATTTCTGTATGTCTGGGCTCAAATGCGGGGAGGTCATAATCCTTTGATCGGCCTCGACCGTCTGCCTGGCCTACGCCGTCGCGCGGTTGTCCGTCTAACTATCGCTAAGGCGGCATATCGAAATTCCTTAGAACCTACATCTATGCGCGTTTTACCCGTCGACTCTGTCTCTCTGTATCGCTAGGTCTGTGCGGCGGTCTCCCTTTGAAGCTACCCTCGGCCGTCGAGCGGTTCACCCCTTAGCAACCTATTATGTGACGTAGGCAAAGCGCGCGAATAACAGACGCGAAGCTAGTTGAAACGGCAATACGACTTAGGCGCTATATAATCAAACCGTATTATCAATGGACACAGGGCAAATCTTTGACAAACAGAAAAGCAGAGGGGAGAAAGACGGGAAGATGAGTGAGCGAGAGAGAAGTTATACAGATATTGGAAAACCGGGTAAAAGAGACGAACGATTCAGTGGTCTTCAGAATCGTTTGCGATAAGTAATATTGGTATGGGCTTTAAGTTAGGATATATATATAAAATAATAATAATAATAATAATAATAATTAATAATAATAATAATATCGACAATATCTATGGTGCCGCAACACAGGCGGCAAGATGCAACCACAGTATAAATAATTACACAGTACGTCGACTCCTCGCCGCTGCTGCAGTCAGGATGTGTGACGACATTATAAATAACTAAGCCACGCCCACTGTCGTCCGCCATCTTTAGAGATAGCCTTTGTAGTTGCGGCTGCTTACTGCCGGTGTAGGAGGTGGAATAGACTAGCGGACAAAACGACGCGGGGAGTGATTTTATCGTAGTATATAGTTACTTCATAGATTTATATAGCGCCTCTTGAATAGATCTACTCAGAGGCGCTTATATAATGACTGGAGAGTTGATACTTGGACAAAACACCACCCTGCGAATAAGTACTCCGGGAGTGTTTTCGTTTGAGATCGGACCAAATGACTTGTGGAGTTGATTCTTGCTAGCACAATTATTTATACTGTGGTGCAACCGTACAAGGGGCGCAAATAAATCAAAGGTCATCAGAAATTTTACACTCTACAAGACCTCAACCATTGTAAACATACTTAAGCCTACTACGAAATACTGGCCCTGTGACCGAGTACATTCTGCTCATTCTGTTTTGTTTCGCCAGTCCACAATTATTTCGAAGTTGAAACACTCTGTACTTTAATCAGCACCCAATGCCAGGATAGCAATCAAGGCTTTCTAAAAATCTGTCCGTCTCCGTAAAAATAAAGTTTCAAAGAAAGGAATGCAAAGGATAAATAAGTATGTTTTTGTTCAGAAGAAAAAAATGAAAGGAAGCCCTCGCGTTAACCCACAGATATTACTCTGGCATTACACGAATGCTATTGCTTTTAAACTCATTGAGAATTTATTAAAATATTTGACCCAATCATGATCTCAATATGAAAGCCATTAATTTATCGACTAAGCTCCATATTGTGAATTGGAATAGATCTGATGAAATTCGACATAAAGTTCTTTTCATGCGTTAGGGCCTACTTTCTTATTCTAATCCCACGTGTAAAGCATTTTTTCTCGCCGCTGATAGTTTATGCAGGCATGTGTGTTAAAAGGTCAAAACGTATATATACTATTGAAAGACAATTAAGTTTCGCGCAATGGAAACTTAAATCTGTTCTACGCCTTGTTTTGACACCTCTTGCCCAAAATAGAATTTCCTTGTTTACGTAGAGACCTCAAAAACTAAAACGTCACTAATTTTACCGCCTTCGTGCAACGTAAGATTCAAATCTACGGTTCACAAAGTAACAACTTAATTACTGATGGCGTTAAAGCAACGTTTTTCAAACTGTGGTCCACGGACCAAGAGGGGTCCGCGAAGGATATTGCGGGGTCCGCGAGAGCGTTTTGAAATTATTCATTAATGATTAACACTGCATGGTTTTAGCATTAACAACCTGTGTTTTCAAATTCATACACTAAGTCTTATAGTATCCTGTAACTGTATGATCCATACGGGTCCGATTGGGTATTCGATCACACCGTTTTTGTGACGCTGCTGGTAGTTATTTTAAGTGATAAATTTTACTTTTTAGCAGACTTGTTGTCCTCGAGACCGAGGTCTTGGTCTCGAGTGCACTCGAGTTCGTTTTTAAAAGTCTTGGTCTTGGTCTTGGTCTTGAGGTTCAAGGTCTTGGTCTTGGTCTTGAGGTTCAAGGTCTTGGTCTTGGTCTTGGGGTTCAAAGTCTTGGTCTTGGTCTCGCAAGACCAAGACCAAGACCGGCTGTCAATATGAACAGTCATTTAACAAAACTCAAGAATTTTAAAACTAATCAAACCTGTTTGCATCATAACCGACAACAAATACCTACGGACGGATGCAAGTCTTGTTGGTCAGGAAAACCCATTGGCAGCAGCAACTAAGTTATGCTGTATATGGGAGCCCTGTCGATACTTGTTTCTGAAGCCAGGCGGTCTGATAAACCATGGGAGGATATCAAAAAGGCTTACGATTTGTACAGTTACATCCAGTGTTTGAAAAGTTACTGTGTGTGCCAGCGACTTCAGCACCTAGCTATGGAAATTTTTTTTCACGTGGTGGAATTTTTATGAGGCTCACAAGGCACGTCTTGGTCAGAAACTTGTAAGCGAATTGTTTTTTTAATATAAAATACAAAAGGCATTTGGAATAACCGTTTGTATGAAGGACTTTTGTAAATACGAATTCGGAATTCTCTGCAGTCTGCATTTAAAGTTAATTTGCTTGAATAAAATAAACGACTCACGTTTTCATTAAAATATCGACTTCACAATTTTTTGTGTAAGGAAAAGAAGTCTTGACCTGAATGGGATTTTTTTGGGTCTTGGTCTTGGTCTTGGTCTTGAGGTTCAAAGTCTTGGTCTTGGTCTTGGTCTTGGTCTTGGTCTCGAGGTTCAAGGTCTTGGTCTTGGTCTTGGTCTCGAGGTTCAAGGTCTTGGTCTTGGTCTCGAGGTTCAAGGTCTTGGTCTTGGTCTTGAGGTTTAAGGTCTTGACAACAAGCCTGCTTTTTAGATACTTGTGTCTGTGAGCTAATTCTTAGAAAAAATAAGGTTACCTGGTCCAAAAAGTTTACAAAACCACTGCGCTAAAGCGTTGAATTGTTATTGCTGGTTTATCTCGTGTCATCGGTTATACGAGAGAAACTGCTGTTTGCAGATATTACTTATCCTTAAACTTTCTAGATACATCGTTAATTCAGAACTTTCTGTTTGTTCTTCACAGGTTCTGAGACGAGGAAAATATATACCAGAAATCATTCACACAACCTTCTCATCTGGAGAACCACAAAAGAACTCATACTAGAAAGAGGCCTTACCAATGCCAGATGTGCAAAAACAGTTTTTCCCAGGCTTCCCATCTGAAAGATCATGCAAACATTCATACCGGAAATAAACCCTACAAATGTCAATTATGTGAATTTATAACAAGTCATAAAACTTGTCTAAAGCCTCACATGAGAACACATACTGGAGAGAAACCATACGTTTGCCAGGTGTGTCAGAAAACATTCTCCAAATCTTATAATCTGCAAGTCCACATTAAAATCCATACTGGAGAGAAACCTTACCAATGTCATGTTTGTAGAGAAAGATTTACCATGTCCTCCACTCTAAGACATCATGTTAGAACTCATACTGGAGAAAAACTATACAAATGCCAGTTATGCCAAAAAGCATTTGTATGTAATGCCACTTTATTGGTTCATTTAAGAATCCATACTGGAGAAAAACCTTACCAATGCCATGCTTGTCAAGAAAGATTTACCAGATCTTCTAGTCTAAAAAACCATGTTAGAATTCATACTGGAGAAAAACCATACCAATGCCAGTTATGTCAAAGAGCATTCTCACGTAATTCCACCCTACGGGTTCACAAGAGAACCCACACTGGCGAGAAACCATTTCTTTGTCATTTATGTCATAAAATGTTTTCTTCTTCGAGTCTACGACAACATGCTATGATCCATACTGGAGAAATGCCTTACAAATGCCACATATGTCAAAAAAGGTTTTCCTATTCTTTCAATTTAAGGAAACATGCAAGAATTCATACCGGAGAGAAACCGTACCAATGCCAGTTGTGTGAGTTTAAAGGTAATGAATATGGTTATTTAAAGAGGCACATGAGAAAACATACAGGAGAGAAACCATACATTTGCCAGGTATGTCGGAAAACATTCTCATTCAGTTCAGGTCTGAGAGATCATGAAAGAACCCATTCTGGAGAAAAACCATACCTTTGTCAGGTATGTCAGAGAACATTCACATGTGCGTCCGGTCTGGTAAGTCATGAAAAAACCCACTCTGGAGAGAAACCATACTTTTGCCAGGTATGTAAGAAAACAATCTCAAGCACTTCAGCTCTGAATAGACATGGAAGAATCCATACAGGAGAGAAACCATTTCTGTGTCATGTTTGTAACAAAACATTTTCCCAATCTTCAAATATGAAACGTCATGAGAAAACCCATTCTGTGGAGAAACCATTGGCGTCTTGCTTGTAGAAGACATTTTGGAAACCTAAAACAGTCATGATAGAATTCATGCTGGAGAAATGAGAATGTTATCATTTGGGTTTTTTATGTCCTACATATGAGGCTGATGTCTATATATATATAGTTATGCTTCAATCCATACTGGTGAGAAACTTTATTTGTGCTATAATTTCCTTTAAAATTTAGTGATTTAAAAAACTCTCATCAGATTTCATACTGAAGAAACCCTTCTTGTGCCATTGATGCCTGAAGCAGTTCTAACAATTTTATTTTTCGTGACTTATTTTGAGAACTCATATTGGAAAGAATCCAGTTTGTAAAAATTTGATCAAAGGAAATCTGAAATATTTCAAGATGTATTAGGATGTTTGAATCATCTGGCTACGAACCAACATGAGAATTTTAAGTTAATGAAGGCATAATAATAGACATGATTTAATTTATGCCCATTAATATTTGAATGAGAGCAAAGAGCATAAGTAGGCCTAGGCCTACAAAAAGCTTGAATGTTTTTTTAGCAACTGTTGGTCAAGTTTCTGATGTTTAGAAGTTTTTACTTCGACAGATTGTGTGTCAAAATAAGCACTTCAACTATACTGATCAATTTTCTTTTGCAATGATATACATTGTATGAAGAAGGATCTTCATAGTTGCCTACTACTCACTTGATATGTTGTTTTTACTAATTTCACTAAGAACAAGGTTCTGTTTCTTATTTTATTCTCTGACTTATTGTTTTTACTCATTTTAAAATTTAGGCAGTCAGTTATGAATAATTATGTTTGACTATGTACACAATTTACAACATATTGGTTGGGTACCATATCGCATTTAAGAAAAACTGAGTTCGATTAAACTTAGTTCAACCACAGTGAGCTGTATTATTTTAGTTTGATGATTGTTTTTAAATGATCATGGATCCTGTTTGTTGCTTTATTGTTGTTTACGCCTAGTCGCTTAAAACTTACAGTAACGATAGATTAATGCACACCCAAGGTAATTTAGGCGATAATTTCACACAAAATTAGCAGCAGTGGTACCTCCGCTGCTTTCCACTCACGACTGAAAACCGAACTCTTCAAGCTATCCTATTCTGATTCCATTCCTGCGCCACCAGACAACCGCCATCATCACCAATTACCACCGTAGCACCTTACTGTCTCCTCGGCTTGACCTCCTCGGACTCTGACCTGGCACCGGAACGGATAAGGCGGACATGGCTATTCCGGACAGGCCCGCCGAGAGGGGGGGCAAATGCCCAGGGGCCCGGCGATTTTCCAGCGATTTTTAGGGCCCCGGGCCGATTTTTAGGGGCCCGGGCCGGGCCCGTAATCAACTTTTCTCATAAAGCCTAATCATAGTTTAGGGACCCGTCACTGCCCTGCCTAGGGGCCCGGAATTTCTGTCGGTGGCCCTGATTCCGGACTTGATTTGATATTGCGCCGGTGCATAAACTGGTCTCCCTGACGTGGCTTTTGTGTGGCGCTGAGAAATTTCGGAGATTTACATTGACATTACATTTACAACTGAATTGTCTTAGCAACTAAACTTTCGTTAATCTCACTCTGTATGTGGTGAGCAGTAAATAAACCTAATCCATGCACAGCCGTTAAAATAAGGCATGTCCGCAGTGAATAACAGCAGCTATCCCTAAGCATATAGGGCCTAGACCTGGCGTAAGCCCTCGTGTGGGCAATCAGCTCGATATAACCTCTGGCTCTAGCCAGTTTGCATTTTTCTTATGTAGGCCATCTATGGAGTTTCCGTTCATCAGCTCTGTTGAAAAATGTACTTATATTCTCTGAATAATGATTACTTTTCTTATCTCCTAAAAGAGGAGTGATTAGACGGAGAACAAGGCACCACTCGCCCCTCTTTTTGCACAGGCTTTGCTACGACGCAAATAATGCAAGCGCGTTAGCCAGAGTTGAAGTCTCCTAAATAAGCCAAGATCGGACTCAGAGTGCATGGCATTTAGGAAGCAAAGAAGGCGGCGAAATGAAATCTTTGACAAACAGACAGAGCAGCAGAAGGGAGAAAGACAGGAAGATAAATGAGCGAGAGAAAAGTTATCCAGATAGTGGAAAACCGGGTGAAAGAGGCGAATGATTATGTGGCCTTCAGAATCGTTTTGCGATAAGAAATAAGGTTTGTGGCTCTAGGCTAAATTAGGCCAGGTATAAATAATAATAATAATAACAACGCAAGTTCTATGACGCCGTAACACAAGGGCGCAAATAAAGCAAAGGTCACTATAAATATCATTGCTACCTACACTCTAAAAGACCTCAACCATTGTAAACATATCACATTGTACTTACGAAATACTGGAACTGTGACTGGAAAACATCCTGCTCATTCTGTTTCTGTTTTCGCGTGGATATCAGTCCACAATCATTTAGAAGGTGAAACACTCTGTTCCTTCATCAGCACTAATAAATTCTGCAAGGGTAGCAATTAGGCTAAGGCATTCTGAAATCTGTCCGTCTGCGTTAAAATAAAGTTTCAAAGAATGGAATGCAAAGGACAAATAAATTAACCTATGTTTTTGTTGGGAAGAAAAAAAATAAAAAGGACGCTCTCGCTGTAACCCAGAGAGGCAGCCTCTGAATGACAAGCATGTTACTACTTTTAAACGCATTGAGATTTTATTAAGACATTTGACCCAATCATGATCTTAATATGGAAGCCATTAATTTATCTACTCAGCGCCATATTGTGAATTGGAATAGATCTAAATGAAGTTCGACATAAAGTTCTATTTCTGTTGTTTTCACTTCTATTACTCCCACGTACGTTACATGCGCTATTTTCTCACTGCTGATAGTTTGTGGGGGCTATTGTGTGTCACAACTCATAAGCTATTAAATGACAACTTTCGTGTAGGCCCTAATGAAAACTTGATTATCTGCTTTAAGCCTTTTTGACGCCTCTTGCACGAAATAGAATTTCCTTGTTTTCGTAGTTACCACAAAAACTAGACGTCACTAATTTTTAGCGCCAGTGTACGTTGTAGAGGGTAAGATTCAAAACTATAAAGTTCACAAAGTAACAATTTAATTACAGTTTATTTGTAGAAAATCAGTCAGGTTTTATAGATCTATCAACCGATTTTTACCTTTTAACAGAATGTCCAATTAATTATCAATGGAATGGTCCACAATTAACGGCCATTATATAGGCCTACATCTGTTTTAATGTTTGCATCTACATCGTCAATTTGAAGAACGAAGGAGATGAACAGAAAAAGTGACCACTGGATCTGCCCTTGATTTTCAATCCAAATCACTCTTTGTATCTCTTCCACAGGTAAACGTACCCCGGTACGTTTTAGCGTGTTTAATTATTGGACGAAATGTCCACGTTCGCTTTAGCGTATTTAATTATTGGAAGCTGTATGAGCGATGAAAATAGAAATCAAACTGGAAGCTGGATGATCGAGCGATGAAAATATAAGTCAAACTTGAAGCTGGCTAAGCGATGAAAATGGAGATCAAACGAGAAGCTGGATGTGCGAAGAAGGTAATCCTCCAGGTTAGGTGCGTTAATTATATGTACACTCTTTTAGTGGATAGGCTAGTTATCAGCAATTGTGATGACTGATGAAAATATAACTCAAACTAGAAGTTGGATGATTGATGAAAATATTGAAACTAGAAGCTGGATAAATGATGAAAATATTACATAATAAAACGGAAACTAGAAGACTTTGGAATTGCGATGAAACTATATCGTTTAACGCCGATATCATTGCCGTGGATGAGCGATGAAAACATATCATAGTAAAACTTGAAATAGAAGCTGGATATGCGATGAAAATGAGGTAAAACTGGAAGCTGGATGGATGAACGATTAAAACGTGTAATATTAAACTGAACTAGAAGCTGGAAGGTGGATGAAATAATTATTTACGCTATTCCTTTTTTCGAAATCCTGCCAATAATTAAATACGCTAAAGCGTACGTTTACCTCTTCCACATAATATGTAGGCCTACTTGGAATCTCTTGGCCCTCCATTACCTGCTACCTTGAATCCAGTCTGGCTGCTGCAAAGCAGCGTCCTGAGCACAGGTTGGAATTTTTGTTGTATGGATGTTTGGAAGCAGCAGTGGTTGGGGAGCATCGAAAATATCCCCATTCCCTTGTCCTCTCAGAGCGCTTCGTTCAAGACCTAAACCCGAACTTTTCCAAGGAACTTGTTCATATCTGATGCTTCATCGTTCGACAAATACGATCGTCTACCTAACGTTAGCTCAGATTGTCACCTAACGCCAAAATTGATACGCATCTCCTGAGGGCTTAATCTAAGTCATCGCTATAGTTCAAAAGCTCATCTCTTGACTAATCTGTTCACAAGAACTTCACATCTGTTTCACTCGTGGCGATAAAAACGTCGACGTTACATTACAAACTACAACACTGCTGGAGGACACAAATAATGCTAGGCTGCAAATGGCAATCAAGTCAAGAAGACGATGAATCGTCGATGACCACGTCATACAAATTCCCGCCGCAACCCTCAAAGGAAAATTACTTTCAATTGTAGTTATTGTTTTTGCACCAAAGTCCATTTGATTCCTCAAGAATTGAATAATTGTCCTAAAGGAAGAAATCCTGGGAGAGACCGAACTAGTCAAGATCAGCCTGACCAGGCCGATAAATGGGAGGGGGAATAAAAACCAATGATGTTAAAGCGTTGGATTGTTATGGCAGAAAAAGAATCTGGTTTCTCTCGTGCCACCGTTATACGAGAGATAGGGCCTACTGCTGTTTCCAGATATTACTTATACATAAACTTTATGGATAACGATGTTAATTAAGAACCTTCCGTTTGTTCTTCACAGGTTCTGAAACAGGGAAAATATATACCCTTGCCTGTGGTGTCATAACACATTCTCATACTCTTCAGTTATGAAAAGACACACTAGAATTCATACCGGAGAAAAACCACGTCAGTGCGAGTTTTGCCAGAAATCATTCACACAGCATTCTCATCTGACAAACCACGAAAGAACTCATACTGGAGAGAAACCTTACCAATGTCATGTTTGTCAAGAAAGATTTACCACTTCTTTCAGTCTAAAACAGCATGTTAGAACTCATACTGGAGAAAATCCACACAACTGCCAGTTATGCCAAAAAACATTCTCATGTAATTCAACTCTAGTGACTCATATTAGAATCCATACTGGCGAGAAACCTTACCAATGCCATGCTTGTGAAGAAAGATTTACCACACCTTCCGGTCTAAAAAACCACGCAAGAATTCATACTGGAGAAAAACCATACCAATGCAAGTTATGCCAAAAATCATTCTCACGTAATTCCAGTCTACTAGTTCACAAGAGAATTCATACTGGCGAGAAACCATTTCTTTGTCTTGTATGTCATAAATTATTTTCTTCTTCTTCCTATCTACGACTACATGTAATAAACCATACTGGAAAGAAGCCTTACAAATGCCACACATGTCAAAAAAAGTTTTCCTATTCTTCCGATTTAAGGAATCACGGAAGGATTCATACCGGAGAGAAACCGTACCAATGCCAGCTGTGTGAGTTCAAAGGTAATTATTCTAGTTACCTAAAGAGGCACATGAGAACACATACAGGAGAGAAACCATACCTTTGCCAGGTATGTCAGAAAACATTTGCATGTACTTCTGGTCTGAGACATCATGAAAAAACCCACTCTGGAAACAAACCATACCTTTGCAAGGTATGTGAGAAAATGTTCACTTGTGCTTCACATGTGAGACGTCATGAAAAAACCCACTTTGGGGAGAAACCATACCTTTGCCAGGTATGTGAGAAAATGTTCACTTGTGCTTCACATTTGAGACATCATGAAAAAACCCACTCGGGACAGAAACCATACCGTTGCCAGATATGTCAGAAAACATTCTCAAGCACTTCAGCTTTGAAAAAACATGGAAGAATCCACACAGGAGAGAAACCATTTCTGTGTCATGTTTGCAACAAAACATTTTCCGTATTTTCAAATCTGAAACGTCACAAGAAAATCCATTTACAAACTTCGGTGTCTTGCTTTTAAATGAAATTTTTGAAATTTAACAAAATGTTGTTAGAATTCATTCTGGAGAAATGTAAAGCCAATGCCAATTATGCCAGAGAAAATTCTCACGTAATTCTGTTTTGTGGGTTCACAAAAGAACTCATACTAGACTGGAACCATAGAAATGCCCATAATGTCAAAGATACCCAGTAGGGCCCGGTAGCGCATTGGTTTAGATCTGGCGTAGAGTGCGAGAGGTACAGAGATCGAGTCCCGTAGGCGGACAGCTTTGTAGGCTGCAATTTGCGCCGTGTAAAATACACTGCTGTCTGTTCTGTTAGTAGTTAAGATTTATCGCATAACATGTACTTGTACAGCGCAGTGCGTTTGCAGGCGCTTAATTAAAGAAAAAATATTATTATTATTATTAGATATGATGTGTATTATATCTAAGTCTATATAATGCCAAACTCATACTAGACTGGAACCATAGAAATGCCCATAATGTCAAAGATACCCAGTAGAGATATGATGTGTATTATATCTAAGTCTATATAATGCCAATCTCATTTGGGCTTCATATTTTCTGCATGTGATTTCAGATGCAAGAAAATATGAGTTCCATATGAGAATATTGTCATATTGGTTCCTTGTGTCCTACATATGAGGCTGATGTCTAATTAGTCACGCTTCAATCCCTACTGGTGAGAAAAGTTACCTGTGCCAATGTGTGCCATAATTTTCTCACATTTAGTGATTGTAAAGCTCTCATGAGTATTCCATACTGAAAAAACCGTTCCTGTGCCACTTTTTGCCTGAAGGAGTTCTAATAAATTTATATTTCATGACTTACTTGAGAACTCATACTGCAAGGAGCCCAGTTTGTAAAAATTTGATCAAAAGAAATTATTTGAAACTTTTTCAAAATGTCCTACGATGTTCGAAGCAGCTGGTTACGGACCATGATGCAGAACTTTAAGTTAATGAATCCATAATGGACACATTAATTAATTTATGCCCATTAATCTTTGTATAGAAGTAGAGCTTTAAGGACAAAAAACTTGAATGGTGTGTGTTTAGGACCTGTTTGTCAAGATTTTGAAGGTTTAGGAACATGTTTAATTCCATAGACTGTGTGCCAATATAACCACTTTTACTATACTGAGCTGTTTTTATTTGCAAATGATATACTTTATATGAAGAAGGATCTTCATGATTGTTTTTACTCATTTGATTTGTTGCTTTTACTAATTTTACTAAGAACAAGGTTCTGTTAAAAGGGTCTGTTTCTTATTTTATTCTAGCTTATTGTTTTTTTTACTCATTTTTAATCTTAGGCGGTCAGTTATGAATAATTATGTTTGACTATAGGTCTTACACTATAATCCAATGGTTGGGTGCGTTTTGCATTTGCAAAAACTTAGTTCGATTAAAGTGGACAATTCAACCACACTGAGCTGTATTATTTTAGCTTGACGATTCTTTTTCAATGATAATGGATCCTGTTTGTTGCTTTATTGTTGTTTACTCGCTTAAAGTTTGCTGTTACGATAGACTAATACACTCCCAATGTAATTTAGGCGATAATTTCACGCAAAATCAACAGCAATGGTACAGCTGAATTGTCTTGGCAAATAAACTTTGTTTAATCTCACTCTGTATTCGTTCAACAGTAAATAAACTATTACAGACATGGCATCCATGCACTGCCATTAGAATGCATACATGTCCCCAGTGAATAACAGCTGTCCGTAAGCATTGACCTGGCTTAGAACCCTGTATGCAATCACTTCGATTTAACCTCTGACTGGAGCGTTTGCATTTTTCATGATGTGTCTATTGTCTTTCAGGTCTTCAGCTATGTTGAAAAAAGTAATTCTTATATTTAGAGCATGATTACCTTTCTCATTTCCAATAAGAAGAGTGATTATGTGAACAAGGCACCACTCGCCCCTCTCGTTGCGCAGGCTTTGCTATTAAATCTCCTAAATAAGCCAAGATCGGATGCATAGTGATGGCATTTAGGAAGCAAAGAAGGCGGCGAAATGAAATCTTTGACAAACAGAGAGAAGCAGAGGGGAGAAAGACACGAAGATAAGTCAGCCAGAGAGATGTTATACAGATAATTATTGGAAAACCGGCTGAAAGAAGCGAACGATTCAGTGGCCTTCAGAATCGTTTGCGATAAGAAATATTGGAATGGACTCTAAATTAGGCGAGGTATACATATTCGACCCACTCATGATCTCAGTGTGGAAGCCATTTAATTTATCGACTCAGCTCCATCATTCTGAATTGTAAGTAAGTAAGTAAGTATATCCTTTATTAATCCAACTGCTAACCGCATTTTGGTTTACACATGTATATCACGTCCAGGTTAAAGTACTAAGGCCTATATTCCGGTGAAAATCATCCTAATTATGAAAGATTTACGAGCTAGACTGTCAGCAGTCGGGAGAACCCGATTATGAACACGGGGTCGCAAAGTATAACCCGTGTGCTTAACAGGAGGTAATAGCACATGAAGCACATGTGTAGGACATGTAAGGACGGTCGTGAAAAGTTTAGAATCAGCAATACGGATCAATTGTTCGAATCTAGGGTAGTCCACAGGAAGATAACCAGCTTTAATCAGTCTCCTAAATATTGCCTGTAGTCTCTCACGTCCCCTCTGCCCCACATAACCCCACCAAGCGGACGCAGCGTACGTCATCCTCGCCACTGTGGTAGCTGTCACCACATCGTACATTGAGGGGCCAAGTAGTCCATGAGTTGTCAGGATCCGTAATGCATACATTGATTGTCTTGCACCAGTGCATAGATTGTCGACATGCACGTCAAAGCAGAAGTCATCGGAGAGCGTGACACCCAAGATCTTCATGATTCTGACTCTGGAAAGACCAGGAATCTCCATCGGCTGGTTTTCATTCAGTTTTCTTCTCGGCTTACGGACAACCATTTCCTGGGTCTTTGCTTGGTTAAGCTTCAGATTACATCTCGCAGCCCAGATCTCGATGTGCCTGATTTCCGAGTTTATCAGGTTGCTATTGGCAGCAGGAACCAGAAGATAGGTATCGTCAGCGTACTTGAGTATCCGGTTAGTTGGATGTTTAGGTTTAAGTTTGGATATTGCTGTTAGGAACAGTATCGGACCAGTTCCTGATCCCTGGACAATACTGCAGTTGATTTCAATCGCAGCAGAGGTAATTCCTTTAAACTTAGTGCAATGTTGTCGTTGGTGGAGGGCCGCAATGATCCAATTGTAAGCAACGTCGGGAATGGGTAAGTCCGCCATCTGTTCAGCCAGATAGTCATGCCTCACCGTATCAAATGCTTTTGAAAAATCCAGCGCTATCAGATGTACATAGGGGCTGGACGTCAGCACTTCAGTGAGTTGATGCGTTAATGAACTAAGTGCGGCAGTAGTAGACCCGGTGGGCCGAAACGCATATTGATCTTGAAAGTCGCGGTTGTTCTGTTCGTACGTCAACATCGGATAGAAATACTTGCGCACCACGATCCGCTCAAGTATACGACAGAGGACTGAAGTGATTGAGATTGGCCTGTAATCGGCCTCCGTCTTCGGGCGGGAAACCTTTGGGACAGGAGTGATGCAACTAATCTTCCACTGAGGAGGAATATACGCTGCTCCAATGGAAAGGTTGAAGAGAGCCGCGATTGGCTGTGCCATAGCCGCAGCGGTTTTACTTAATAGCCAAGGTGGCACTCCGTCAGGTCCAGCTGAGGTCCTTCCGGCAGCCTCCAGCATGCGGAAGACAGAGTATTCTTCGATGAACAGGTCGTCACTTCCAACGGCTGTAGCCTTAGGCCGAGGTCGGACGTAATGTTGATCATCAGATAGGGTAAAGTTACCAAATTCTGGCCACTTTGTCAGAACTTCGCAAAAATTGAATACTTGGATCAGTTAAATTTGTTTAAAAACAAAACATCGAGATCAAGCAACATATTGAGTATATTATTATATCGTAGAATATCTTGCAAGAACATAAATGAAATTAAAATATATATATTGCTGGGACCCCTCTAAAATACACAACTCTGGCCACTGATACATATTTCTTGGCCACATGGGTACATATTTCTGGCCACTGGCCAGAATAATGTTTCATGTGGCTAGAAATAGGTTTTATGTAAATAAAATCAAAATGGCTACAAATCCTAAAAGGCTAAGAGTACCAACAAAAAATCAAATCGAACTACTATTTTGTAACATAGTTGCCTTTAGCCGGCTATTGCAAAACTTGACTAGGACAAATTGACAAGAATGTATCTTAGAACAGATGACTACAAGGTGTAGCCTACCAGCCAATTAAAAATGCCAACATTATTGCACAAAACCTGACTAAAAGATTTCATCCTACTCTATGAGAACATAATAACTAGCAGATATGAGGAAAAACAAAAACAATCGACTGCACGAGTCATTTCAATGTCTCATGCATCGCATGAAATGCACAAAAAATGTTCTGGTCCATTTTCATCCAGACCTTGGCAAGCATTGTGAAACCAAGTCTGACAGCCTTGGCATTCAATCCATTTTCTTCCTGTCTTATCATCACAAAATCGTACTTGGCAAATATCGCATGGAATCAGAGAATCGGTTGTACCCTGGGTTTTGCAAGCCTTATTCGTTTTCTTGTTTGTCTTCTGAGATGGCATCGGTTTTTCCTTTCCTTTTAATGTGTTCGGTTTCTTTCCCCTTGGTTGTTTTTCAATCACTTTCTTTACCTTTTTCACTTGTTGCTGCTTGTTGTGTGCTTTTTCTTCCTTGATCCTCTGACGTTCCACTTTTGCGTGCTGTTCCTTTAGCTTCAAATCACGAGATTCTGTGGAAGTGATAAGAAAAAATTTCTGCTTCAAATTAGTTTTTTTCCCTCTTGTAGTTATTGCTGGATATGGGAGAATATCACTGTCAACGTCTCCAGGATAAGATCGGTTTTTGAAAGGGAATTGTTTTCCTTCGACTGAATTGACCCGGGCAGAAATAGAACTACTAGGGTGGTCACTGAGACTTGGATGAGCAAAACGTTCCTCGTCGTCGACGTGACTCTGACTACCTAAGATAACTGCAATGTCACTGGATGTTGTAGGGTTCAATGCGATCGACTTAACAGCAGAATTTGAATCAACGGAATTTTGTTTTTTGATTTCTCTCGCATCGATGTTGGAAGAACAAGGTGTCTCATCAAGGCTCAAAGTGTTGATGGCAGTCTGATTTTCGGCAAGAAGAACGTTACAAACTTGTTTGTTAGTTGAACAAGAACATAGTATATTATTCTCGGTGGAACACTGACAAAGATTTGAGTTTGGAATTTCCAAGGAAGTGGATGTATCGGTTCCTTTTTGCTCCGTTGAAATGACAGATAACAATAGATCTGCAAATGAGTCATCAATATTGAAATCTCCTGTAAGGCTCTCAGAAAAGCTTGGCAAAGTTCCCACAGATAAATTCAAGTCCATGATCTCTTCTACGGATGGCGCCTGATGATCTTCATCTTGTTCTTCCGCCAAACTTTTTAATTTCTGCCAGGTTTTGTATGTTTCGTCCTGGTTTAGGCTGTACTTTTTCTCATATAGATATTGGAAACAACCCAACTGTTGCTGGGTGAGAGTTGACTCGAGCAATCGTAAAACTTTCACTGGGGACGCAGTTGCACAAGCTTTTGCAACTACCTCAGGATCCATCGACGTGAAATCCGAAATATTGAAAACGTTCTGAGTTGTTGAATTATCTATGACGACTGGTGCTGAAGAGTCATCACATGCTCCTTGAAAACTTGAAGACAGCGTTTGTCTTGGAGAATCAGATGTCGATGATCCATCGTTTTTTGGCGTTGAAGCTGAATTTTGGGATGAAGAATCCCTCAATGACACTTCGCTTTCAATGAGTTGCTTCACAGAATACATGCAATTTGGCAAGTATGCTTCTGATGGTACAGAATCTGGATTGAACGGATGGATTCCACATGCTCTGAAACCAGATACTATATTGCTCGCGGATAACGCCTCCTCCCAAGCTTTTTTAAGCAATCCACAGAAACATGCTCGTGATACAAGAGTTCCTGGGAACTGAGTCATGAGATCTTCACATGCCTTTCTGTAAGCATTCTTGAAAGGTCCAAAAACTGTCCGATCGCACGGTTGGAGCCAGTTGGATGTATGAGCTGGCAGTTCAATTATGTGGATGCCGTTTTCTGCCGCAGTTTCGAGCAGTTCCACGAAATTGTGTGAATCGTGGCCATCCACAATAAGCAGCTGAGGTCTGTCTGGTCCTATGTTTGGTAAGAAGGCGGCATTGAACCAGAGCAGAGCAATGCCCTGCTTCGTCCATCCGCTATCAGACACACTCCAAGTGGTTCCATCCGGAGCCGTTTCCATTTGAAAAGAGAAGAGGGACCTCGTAGTCTTTCCTTTCACAATTACATGTGGAGGAATGTAGCCACCACCAGCATTTATTGCCCCAATTACAGTAATTGTTTCTCTGTTGCCACTGGTTCGGCTGTGCAAATATTTCGATCCTTTAGTTGCAATGATCCTACCCGGTTTATGGTCCAGTTGGACACCAGTTTCGTCCATGTTCCAGATGGTATGAGGCTTGGAATTCAACTGGTTGTCATCCAACACCATCTTCAGCACGCTGAAATATTTTGCCACCTTTGTAGGGTCCATGCATTGATGTCTGACAGCAGCTGTTCCCTCCGGACGACGCAGTGTGATCTTAAGATGTCGCCTCTTCATTCCATACCACCAACGTATCGATGGTCTCCCATTTTTGAAGACAATGCTATGCTTTTTAGCATATGCTTCGGCATACTTCAGTAATTGCTGTCGTCCAAATCCGATCCCCATTGCAGCTCGATTGCAAGCAAAATCAGCCAGTTTTTCTTCTTGATCAGATGACATGATAGTTGGACGACCAGGCCTGGAACAAGGTGTGACAAAATAATTTCCCTTATAATAACTGTAGTACTCTTACTTTGGCTGTGAATAAAGGTCAAAAAGTGGCCTGAATTAGGTACCGGCCAGAATTAAGTCACTTTGCCCTATAGACCCGTAATGTAAGTTCAGGGAGTCAGCTGTAATGTTATCGGGGGTGGCGGCCAGGCCGCGACCAGACCCTCGCAGCCTGTTCACTTCAGCCCACAACTCCCTGGAACCACGCCTGAGCTTGCCAAATGTTTTTGCATTGTGGTCGGCAATTATTTTGTTAATTCTGCCAGCTATGGCCGATGCTGCTTCAGTTCGGTTTTGTCTATTTAGCTTATTTCTTGTTCGTAGAAGATACTTGACAATAGGCGTCAAGTAAGAAGGTTCTCTTTTCTTTATCGTGATCGATCTAAGAGGGAAGTAAGCATCGTAGCTGGTCTTGAATAGGTAATAGAATTCCTCAAAGGCCTCTTTTGCTTCCAGGCAAATTGGAATAGATTATCATTAATATTTTTTATTGAAAGACCAAAAGAGAACCGCACGTTGGTGAACAAGTATAGAAAAAAATATGAAACATTGAAGTAATAAGAAGATAATAATATTTGAAAAAAGGAGTGTAAATTTAAAAAAATTAAATATTAGCCTACTAGGCTAATAACAATACATCAAAAGCATCAGAATAGTAGAGAAATTTAAAACTAACTATTATCTAAAATGTTTGGTGATGAAGTTCGACATAAAGTTATTTCCTGCTGTTTTCTCCCACTAATTCCTCGTCTGATGCACTATTTTCTCACTGCTGAATTTGTGGAGGCCATAATATGTGTTAAGTCACAACTTAAACAAGTTTCGCGCAATGAAAACATGATTATCTGCTTTAAGCCTTGTTTGACACCTCTTGCACGAAATATAATTTCCTTGTTTACGTATAGAGACCACGAAAACTAAGACGTCACTATAATTTTAGCGCCTTCGTACAAGGTAAGATTCAAATCTACAATTCACCTTTTTAATTACAATTTAATTACAGTTTATTTGTAGACA
Organism: Allolobophora icterica; assembly: GCA_963556255.1. Classification (NCBI taxonomy): domain Eukaryota; kingdom Metazoa; phylum Annelida; class Clitellata; order Crassiclitellata; family Lumbricidae; genus Allolobophora; species Allolobophora icterica. The sequence continues at coordinate 1,450,349 of OY744616.1, read as the reverse complement.
ATCAGTCAGGTTTCACAGATCTATGAACGGATTTTTGCATTTCAGCAGAATGTCCATTTAATTATCAGAGGAAAGTTCCACAATTAACGGCCATATATATGGGCCTGTCTTAAAGTTTGCCTCTACGTTGTCAGTTTGAACAAAAGCAAAATGGTAGGCTTAATGGCGCAATTGCAGTAACGGGGTCGATTGGTATCGTTAAATGCAGTGGCGTATACACTGACTATAGATGCAAAGAGATCACTTTCATATTTACCGTTTAACGATTAAAATATAAGTAAAACTAGAAGCGGGATCAACGATTAAAATGTCAAATAAATTAGAGCAGGATCAACGATTAAAATGTAACTAACAGTAGAAGCGGGATCAACGATTAAAATGTCAAATAAATTAGAAGCAGGATCAACGATTAAAATGTAACTAACAGTAGAAGCGGGATCAACGATTAAAATGTTAAATTAATTAGAAGTGTAGCATAAGAGATAACTGTTGAGAAAGATACTAAATATTACCCGATACCAATCGACCCCGTTACTGCAACTACGGCTTAATTTTTCATTTTAGCGTCCCTTATTAGGAAGTTGGATGATCCATTAAAATATTTCATACTGAAACTCTAACTAGAAGTATGTTAGGGACTATATAGCGTAAAAAGCTGCGTAAATAACAAGGGGCACACAAACGATGACTTGCCACTACCAGTAAAAAAATAATAAGCGAAGTTGGCTACATACGCAAAAAAGTAAATAAATTATGTCTAAATTTTTTTCTTCATGTGAAATAATTGAAGACTTATTCTCCAACTTACGTAATATATGGATGGCCCCTTAGTCGAAAGAAATTTTTCTGAGCAAAATCTCTAACAAGGTTACAAATGTTTGTGTGTGCTTGGACTAATAGGGGCCTACTTTCATTTGTGTTTCAAACTGTGTGCCAGTTTACACTTCGTTGCTTTGGATTGTTCAATAAGCAAGTCGACATTTTCACACAATTACCATTTTAATTCTTAAAATTAAATTTAAAGTATAGATGTAAATGAGACACCAACTAGGTTTTTTAAATAGGCATCCTAAACGTAATCTGCAAACTTCTCAAGCGCCACTCGAAGTCCAAGCGCAGGGCACCAGCCTATTCACGAGCGCTACGTTGAATCAGAGGGGATTTCTTTTTCATGCATCAAGTATTATTAAATGCATGATTTCTGTAAATCTATATAAATAAAGACAGCTTTCTGTCTGTCTCTCTGTCTGTTTGACCGGGCTTAACTTCTACAATTTTGCACCTTTTCACTCGAAACCTTCACTACTGTATCCGCCTCGGCATCGGACACCCAGTGGAGGGGTTCGCGTCCCCAGTTTTCACCGCTAACATGGTGATAAGGGCCAAAAACTCGCCCCACGGCATAGGAAATTTCCACTCCCTACTACAAATTAATTATAGCACAATGACGTTATACCTAAAAATAGCACCACGGACGCGTACGGAAGATTTGGAAATTTCCGGCGCCGGTATTCCCCAACGTCATTAATAATGGCCATAGCGTCGTTGTTTACTTTCGGAAAGAATTTAATAACGATCGCTTCGAACTAAATTAATCGTTTTACAGCAAAATTGTAACACAGGTAGGTTCAAACACAAACAGACTGCAAAGCAGTCACCGCCACAGGGCGAATGCGAAGCAGTCAGTCCACGGCAAAGGTCGCTAGACGCCAGAAGGCGTATACAAGACTGCGAAGCAGTCTCCCCCACAGGTCGCCAGACGCCACAAGGGCCTCCAAGACTGCGGACCAGTCGCCTCCAGAGGGCGAATGCGAAGCAGTCAGTCCACGGCAGAGGTCGCTAGACGCCAGAAGGCGTCCGCTGTACGTTGCCTGCTCTCCAGTTCGGGCCAGTAACAATCTGTTTCTTCTGGCACCAAATGGCAAGACAACTAATGTTGTTTATCTCCAAGCTCTACAGTTAAATTTAAAATAAAGTAACATTAAAAAATAACTATTGTGTAATTTCTTTAACCCGCCAACGCCGGGTTCACCCTCTTCGACTGCGAAGCAGTCAGTCCACGGGAGACTGCAAAGCAGTCTCCCCGACTGCGAAGCAGTCGTCGCCAGAGGGCGACTGCGAAGCAGTCAGTCCACGGCAGAGGTCGCAATACGCCAGAAGGCGTACACAAGACTGCGAAGCAGTCTCCCCCACAGGTCGCCTAAATTTCTTCCTTATTCGCTACACGGATTTAAACTTATACCTAAATTTGTTGCTTATTCGCTACAGGGATTGAAACTTATAACCCCGGGCAACGCCGGGTAAACCTTTCAGTCCACGGCAAAGGTCGCTAGACGCCAGAAGGCGTATACAAGACTGCGAAGCAGTCTCCGCTGTACGCCAGAAGGCGTACACAAGACTGCGAAGCAGTCTCCCACACAGGTCGCCTAAATTTCTTCCTTATTCGCTACACGGATTTAAACTTATACCTAAATTTGTTGCTTATTCGCTACAGCGAATGAAACTTATAACCCCGGGCAACGCCGGGTAAACCAGCTAGTTTCTAATAAGCCTAAACGAGTCGTAGTGTATTCAGACTGTTCATAAGCACTAAAAGAACTTCGTCCAAACCACCGTGGTCCAAACGAAGAATTGTGTACTCAACAAAGCTGACCTAGATAGACGTGGTGAAATTCTAGACACGGGTTTTTCCAAAATTGACGGTGATTTTGTTTGTGCTATATTAAATTATTTGCGTCAGAAGGTTTTCAGTTAAAACATGAACGATATTTAGAGTATTTGTAGTTAAATTAAGTTATATAAATGTATGAATAGAAATAATTAACTCGTTGAGGATTCGTGACTTTAATGGGGCGTGTTATGTTGGGTTTGGTCAGGTTTTGAAGAATTTCGAAATCCGCTTAGAAATCGTCAGGATCGACACAGGTAGACAGACAGTCATGATCAACTCGGCCATATTGTAGTCGTTTACTCTTGTCACATGATAGGGAGTTTCTTCATCCAAATTTAGACCCATCAGAAAAACGATCGGAATACATTTTCTCTAGATCACAGATACGACCAAAAATGGCGGATGTTATGGATTTCAACAAGGAATGTTGTCTATGTCTACAGATTTTCAGCGACCCAAGGGTCTTGCCGTGTCTTCATACATTTTGTTTGAAGTGTCTGGAAAGTACGGGAGCCACAATTCCTAACAATTGGTTTTTGTGCCCAGTCTGTGGATCGAAATTCACTGTACCAGAGGAGGGCCTAACAGGTCTTCCAAAAAACATCTTTGCCAAAAAGTCAACTGACGTTAGAACCACACCTAAATTTAAATCAGAAGAAAATCCATCATGTGAAGCCTGTGCTAAGATTAATTTGGGAGATAAAAATAAGGCAGAGAAGTACTGCATAAACTGCGAGGACAAACTGTGTTTTAAATGCTGTGCGGAACACGAAAAAGGAAAGGAACACTTAATTGTTGACTTAAATTGCCAGAAGGATGCTAAAACTGAAGAAGGAGAAGCATTCCGGTGTCGTTTCCATCAGGAAGAAACTCCGACACTGTACTGTACCTTCTGTAAGAAAGTCATTTGCGACAAGTGTTTCCATGAAAATCATAGTTCACACAGCTGCTCAGATTTTACGGATGTTGTCGGCTTAGTTTGTAAACAGGCAGAAAAAGAATACAACAATGTTGAAAACATGCAACATGAGTTTCAAGATAAGAGTGAGTTAATCCACAGAGAGCAGATGAAATTTCTTGAGAAGGTGAAGAAAATGGAGACTGAGATTCTGCAAAGATGTGAAGAAATCAAGGAATTGGTCGTTAGAGAGACAAAGGCTTTGTTACAAGAGCTGTCTGTGTTGAAAACAGAAAGGCTTGAAGAGATTGAGATGGAGCAAAGACGAATAGATAAACATATCTTTACCATGGAGAAGTTTAAGGAACATTGCGCCTGGATTAAGATCAACGGAGCGCTTATTTATACATGTGAAGCCGAACGTATTCTACGCAACACCGCAAACGAGCTTAGAATTCAACAAAAGAGTCGCATTGAAAACAGAATCTTTTCACTTCAGTTGGAATTACAGAAAACTGATATTCGAGAACTTTTGATGCCGATCAGCAATGCTATTGGAAAAATTAACGGTGAGCCTTGTTCTTTAAAATAAAAACTTCAAAATAAACTATTCTCAAGGAGATGCCTATCCGATGCACGCGTAGAGCCTAATTGTATGATAATTGTTAGAACTTCATGATGGCGAGCCCCTTTTAGAGGCCTCTTTATATTCATTTCTTAATTCATATGGTATGGTATGGTTTGGTATCTGAGAATTTTTAAAGCGCCTCTCACAGTGCGAACTATCAGAGGCGCGCTCAGCATGTGAGCCTCGCGGAAACAGAAAAAACTAAACGATGAACAAGAGAGAGAGAGACAGACAGACAGACAGACAGAGACAGACAGAGAGAGGGAGAGGGAGAACGTAGTAAGTAAGGTCCCACGCAGTAGCAAGTGAAGGGAGTTCGATAGGGATGGGCTCATGACAGCGAAAGAGCGAGACCTCACCCGGGAACAAACAGATGAAGCCGTTTCAGGGAACGTAGGGGTCGATGAGAAGAAGCAGAGAGAAGTTTGCGCATCAGGTCACAAAGGTAGGCTGAAGCTAACCCTGTTGTTATAATTCATATAAACATGGTTTGAATTTTCAAATTTGACCTGGGGGGTTTGAAAATTTCTTGCATGTCTGGATGTCCCGACCATACGTTCTTATACATACCTAAAAGCTGGTAGGGCCTTTAGTTACTAAACTATAACGGGTATGGGTAGGTCTATGCGTGTACTTGATCCTCAGCTGTGTAAAAAAAATCGAAATGTGAAGAATACTTATTGAAAAACTGTTGAATTTTATTTTCAGAAGATTTATAGTTCTAGCAAAAGTCATGACTTAACAAACATTGAAGTGGTATGAATGAGAATACGTAGGACCACTGAAAGCTGTGCTGCAAGTTTAATTTAAACCTAAAGGTAATTTTTGGGAATTAACTGGGGTGGGGAAAAATGAACTGGGGTTGAACCCCAAACCCTCGACAATTCAATTTCTGCACTTAACTCCTAAACTTAGTTTTATTTCTTTAATAAGCCTCTTCGGTTGATAGCGATCCTGCATTTTGCTTTATTATTGATTTTGTCGTTGAATCCAATAAAAATTATATCCATAATATTGAATTTGGATTATTTTCTTTTTTTACATGTGTTCCAGTAACCTGCCCATACAAAATGGAACTGCCAACTGCACTCGATACCAAAGACAGAACCGTTCACGGAGTGGCATGCCTTCAAGATAAGCTGTATCTGCTATCGGATTCTGTGTCGATCCATCGAGCTGAAAACCCCTATGATTGCGTTGGCGAAATAAAGACACCAGACATCAAATCCCCAACTAGCATTTTATCTTGCTGCAAGACATCACGTCTCTATATTTACGACAAAGGAGATGCTTGTATCTGGAAGGTTTCTCTTCCAGACCATCAAGTTACTCGTTGGTTCGACAAAGTAAAGGAACCGTGTGCTATGAGTGTGACACCCAATGGAGAAGTACTAATGACGACTCAGAATACAGGCAAAAATCAGCCAGTTACAGTCGAAATATATAATCAAAATGCCATCCTTTCCGAACTTATTGAGCTTCCGAATAACATTCCGTCACTTCAGCGCCTTTATAAAACACCAGCTGGAAACTACATTGGGTTCGGAGAGCAAAATTTATATAAATTTAGGGCAGATGGAACCATTGTCTGCCAGTCTGACATTACAAAATATCCAAACATTGGAAATAGTTTGCGATGTCTGGAGGTGTCTCCCTATAATGTCTTTCTAATCTCAAGCGATTCGTGGCCTTCAAAAATTTCACTAATAAGCTTAGGCCTACATCTCGCTTTTCAGACTAATTTGCTAACTGCAATGTCTGATAAATGTCCGATTGGTGTGTGTTATGTTAAAGAGACGAAAAGGTTGGCTGTTCTCGAACAAGTAAAGGTAAAAATAGGTAAAACGCTGGAGACAAAGCAATTTGTTACTGTATATAATGTTCTTTGATAAAGCCGACACTGACTGACGTGATAACAATTAATAACAAATTGACACCGTACATGTATGTACCTACTATTCTTTAAACTAGCTGTCACGCTCTCTATAGTTACTGTGTATTATTCACCGTGTCAGGTGGCCCTATTAGCGGGATTCCACATCCCTTTTGGGTCTCCGCCTAGTTACTTAATATAACTATCTTATTAAATTAAATTAAATAGGAATCTGAAGAAGCGAATGGTTAAGACGCTGGTATGGAGTGTGGTCCTATACGGATCTGAAACGTGGACTAGGCCTATATATCGTGTAGGCCCCTAGAAGAATTCTGCGAAACCTGCCATGGCGTTTCAATGACTCCATGTATACGCTGGATAACGGTGTTCTCCAGGCACCACACTTATTCAAGTTACATTAGGCTACGATGCAATACAGTTATAATGCCATACCTCACCTGAATTTAGAACTTAGCCAGTTCGAAGAACGAAAAACATTTGTCCAAGAGTTGGTCCGAAAAGCCACTCCGGCTATAATTTTATGACCTGAGACAACAGGACATGAACAGAGGTGACCACTGGATCCGCCCTTCCTTTCAACTTACTATCTTTCTATCTCTTCCACATAACATGCACTTAGAATCCTCTTCAGCCCTCCTTAATCTGCCACCTTCAATCCCGCCTGGCTGTTGCAAAGCAGCGTCCGAAGCATAGCATGGAATTCTTGTTTAGGAAGTACCAGAGGTTGGGTACTATTGAAAATATCGCCATTCCCTTATCCTCTGAGAGCGCTTCGTTCAAGACCTAAACCCGAACTTTTCCAAGTAACTTGTTCATACCGGATGCTTCGCCGTCCTACAAATACGATCGTCTGCCTAACATTATCTTCGATTCTCACCTACCGACCAAATTCACTAAACACGCATCTCTTGAGGGCTTAATCTGAGTCATCGCTGATTGAAAACCTTATCTTTTGACGCAGCTGACTCGTGGCGACAAATATTTCAATGTTTATATTACGGACAGGCCCGCATTAAGGGGGTGCTAAGGGTGCTGCAGCACCCGGGCCCACAGTTTTTTTAGGGGCCCGCATTTTCGGAAATACATTAAAAACATTTATTGAAGGCCTACTTGTAATTGGGCCCCGTGCTGGTGGCTATACAGGTGATCACAGCACCCGGGCCCGCACTAGCCTTAATGCGGCCCTGATTACAAACTACCACACTGCTAGGGGACACAAATAATGCTAGCCTGCAAATAAGAATTAAGAATCAAGCCACCAAGACGATGATTCGTCGATGACCACGTCATACGAATCAACGCCTCAACCCTACTGACTTGTCAGCGGCAAATTAATTTCAATAAAAGTTTTTGTTTCTGCACCAAGGTCCAAATGATTCCTCAGCAATTGAATAATTATTCTGATAACTAGAAGATAACCTGGGAGAGCTCGAACTATGGTTTGTCAAGATCCGGCCGTTAGTGGGAGGATAAAAACGGATGGCATTAAGGCATAGGATTGTTATCGCAGAAAAAGTATCTGGTTTCTCTCTGTCACCGGTTATACGAGAGAAATTGGTGTTTTCAGATATTACTTATCCTTAAACTTTCTAGATACGCCGTTAATTCAGAACCATCTGTTTGTTCTTCACAGGTTCTACAGTGCTGTCAGTGGGAAACGGGGAAAATAGCTTTGTCTGGTGTGTCATAATAGTAGGCCTATTCTCATACTCTTCCGTTATGAAAAGACACTAGAACTCAAACTGGGGAGATACCATATCACTGCCAGTAATGCAAGAAATCATTCATACAAATTTCCAATCTGCAGACACACGAAAGAACTCGTACCAGTGGAGAAAAGCCTTACCAATGCCACATGTGCCAAAAAAAATTTCCCAGGCTTCCCATCTGAAAGATGATGCAAGAATTCATACGGGAAATCAACCCTACAAATGTCAGTTATGTGAATTTATAACTAAATGTAAAAATCGTCTAAAGAGGCACATGAAAACACATACGGGAGAGAAACGATATGTTTACAACGCATGTCAGAAAACATTCTCCCGATCTTATCATCTGCAACGCCATATTAGAATCCATACTGGAGGGAAATCTTACCAGTGTCATGTTTGTCACGAAAGATTTACCGCTTCTGCCAGTCTAAAAAGCCATGTTAGAATTCATACTGGAGAAAAACCATACCAATGTCAGTTATGCCAAAAAGCTTTCTCACGTAAGTCCACTCTACTCGTTCACAAGAGAACCGATACTGGCGAAAAACCATCTCTTTGTCATGTATGTCATAAAGTATTTTCTTCTTCTTCCTATCTACGACAACATGTTATAGTCCATACTGGAGAGAAGCCTTACAAAATATGTCAAAAAAAGTTTTCCTATTCTTCCAATTTAAGCAATCATGCAAGAATTCATACTGGGGAGAAACCGTACCAATGCCAGCTGTGTGAGTTCAAATGTAATGATTCTGGTTTCCTTAAGAGGCACATGAGAACACATACAGGAGAGAAACCATACCTTTGCCAGGTATGTCAGAGAACATTCTCGCAATCTTCTAATCTGCAAGTCCATGTTAGAGTCCATACTGGAGAGAAACCTTACCAATGTCATGCTTGTCAAGAAAGATTTACCACTTCTTTCAGTCTAAAACAGCATGTTAGAACTCATACTGGAGAAAAACCACACTACTGCCAGTTTTGCCAAAAAACATTCTCATGTAATTCCACTCTAGTGACTCATATTAGAACCCATACTGCAGAGAAACCTTACCAATGCCATGCTTGTCAAGAAAGATTTACCACATCTTCCGGTCTAAAAAACCATGTTAGAATTCATACTGGAGAAAAGCCATACCAATGCAAGTTATGCCAAAAAGCATTCTCACAGAATTCCAGTCTACTGGTTCACAAGAGAACCCACACTGGCGAGAAACCATTTCTCTGTCATGTATGTCATAAAGTATTTTCTTCTTCTTCCTATATACGACAACATGTAATAATCCATACTGGAAAGAAGCCTTACGAATGCCACACATGTCAAAAAAAGTTTTCCTATTCTTCCAATTTAAGGAATCATGGAAGAATTCATACTGGAGAGAAACCGTACCAATGCCAGTTGTGTGAGTTCAAAGGTAATTATTCTAGTTACCTAAAGAGGCACATGAGAACACATACAGAAGAAGAGCCATACCTTTGTCAGGTATGTCAGAGAACATTCGCATGTGCTTCTGGTCTGAGAGGTCATGAAAAAACCCATTCTGGAGAGAAACCATACCTTTGCCAGGTATGTGAAAAAACATTCGCATATACTTCAAATGTGAGACGTCATGAAAAAACCCACTTTGGAGAGAAACCATACCTTTGCCAGGTATGTCAGAAAACATTTGCATCTGCTTCACATTTGAGACGTCATGAAAAAGCCCACTCTGGAGAAAAACCATACCTTTGTCAGGTATGTCAGAAAACATTTGCACGTGCTTCACATGTTAGACGTCATGAAAAACCCCACTGTGGAGAAAAACCATACCTTTGTCAGGTATGTCAGAAAACATTCACACGTGCTTCCAGCCTTATTAATCATGAACAAACCCATTCTGGGGAAAAACCATACCTTTGCCAGGTATGTCAGAAAACATTTGCACGTGCTTCACATGTTAGACGTCATGAAAAACCCCACTGTGGAGAAAAACCATACCTTTGTCAGGTATGTCAGAAAACATTCACACGTGCTTCCAGCCTTATTAATCATGAACAAACCCATTCTGGGGAAAAACCATACCTTTGCCAGGTATGTCACAAAACATTTGCACGTGCTTCACATGTTAGACGTCATGAAAAACCCCACTCTGGAGAAAAACCATACCTTTGTCAGGTATGTCAGAAAACATTCACACGTGCTTCCAGCCTTATTAATCATGAACAAACCCATTCTGGGGAAAAACCATACCTTTGCCAGGTATGTCACAAAACATTTGCACGTGCTTCACATGTTAGACGTCATGAAAAACCCCACTCTGGAGAAAAACCATACCTTTGCCAGGTATGTCAGAAAACATTCTCAAGCACTTCAGCTTTCAAAACACATGGAAGAATCCACACAGGAGAGAAACCATTTCTGTGTCATGTTTGCCACAAAACATTTTCCATATCTTCAAATCTGAAACGTCACAAGAAAACTCATTTACAAACTTTGGTGTCTTGCTTGTAAAAGACTTTTTGGAAATTAAAAAAAATCATGTTAGAACAACATCATGGTGGAGAACTGTAAAGCCAATGCCAGTTATGCAGAGAAAATTCTCACGTAATTCTGTTCTGCTGGTTCACAATATCTTAGACAATATCTATGCCCGTAACGTCAAACAACCCCAGTTGAGACATCATGTGTATTAATATCTAAGTCTGTGTAATGCCATTCTCATAAAATTATGGTCTTCATTATGTCCTACATGTGATATCAGATGGGAAAAATGTGAGTTCCATATTAGAATATGGTCATATCCGTTCCTTTTGCCCTACATATGAGGCTGCTGTTTAAATAGCTAAGCTTTAATCCCTACTGTTGAGAAACGTTATCTGTGCCAGTTTATTTCATAATTTCCTTTAAAATATAAAGCTCTCATGAGAATTACATACTGAAGAAACCCTTCCTGTGCCATTTTTGCCTGAAGTAGTTCTAAAATCAAATTTTCCGTGACTTAGGCTACTTGAGAATTCATAATTGGAAGGAATCCAGTTTGTAAAAATTTGATCAAAAGAAATTATCTACACTATTTCAAAAATGTCCTTCGAAATTCGAAGCATCTGGTTACGAACCACGATGCAGAATCTTAAGTTAATGAAAGCATAATAGTTCACATGAATTAATTTTTGCCCATTAATATTTGTATTAAAATCAAAGAGCTTTAAGTACAAAAACTTGAATGTTTGTTTTCAGGACCTGTTGGTCAAGTTTTTTTCTGATGTTTAGGAACTTTTTAATTCGATAGATTGCATGTCGAAGCAAGCATTTAAACTATACTGAGCTGTTTTATTTTGAATGATATACTTTGTATGAAGAAGGATCTTCATGGTTGCATATTTTTTAACTCATTTGATATGTTGCTTTTACTAATTTCACCCACGAACATGGATCTTTTTCTTATTTTATTCTCTGGCTTATTGTTTTTTACTCATTCTTAAATTTAGGCAGTCAGTTATGAATAATTATGTTTGACTATAAAACTTTAGAACCTATATATGGTTGATTATTTCTTAATTTTGAACAAACTTTGTTCGAATAAGATTTTGGAATGATATACTTTGTGGCTCAACCACACTGAGCTGTATTATTTTAGTTTGATGATAGGGCCTACTTTTTCAATGATCAAGGAAACTGTTTCTTGTTTTATTGTTGTGTACTCTCTGAAAACTTACTCTAAAGTAATTTAGGCGATAATTTCAGACAAAATGTGCATTAATGGTACAATTAAAATGTCTGGGCAATAATATATAAACTGCTTAATCTCACTATGTACACAGTATAAATAATTACACAGTACGTCGACTCTCATTGCTGGCTGTTGACAAGTTTTTCTGGTCACGTGATTACGTCACGTGATTACGACGCCACCTTGAAAAATAGCTTCTGAATTATAGATTTAAGCTGAAAATAATATTGCTAATTCTAATGAAGTCCTAAATGTTGTTGTAACGTTTAAAAAATATTTTATTTGATGGATTGCGGTGTATCGGCGTGTAGTCCTCAATGTTGTTTTAACGTTTAAAAAATATTTGATGTGATTGTTTCCGGTTTATCGCTATGGTAAACGGTCTCTTTCAAGATGGTGGACGACAGTGGGCGGGGCTTAGGTATTTATAATGTCGTTACAGTGGGCGGGGCTTAGTTATTTATAATGTCACACATTCTGACTGCAGCAGCGACGACGAGTCGATGTACTGTGTAATTATTTATACTGTGCTATGTATCAGTTCAAAAGTAAATAAACTAGTAATGACATGACGTCCATTCGCAAATATTGGAATTGTCCGCGAAGTAGGGCCTACATTTTTCAACAGACCTGATGAACGGAAAGACTATAAATACATCGCGAAAAAATGCAAACGCTGATGTTCTTTGGAGAATGATTGTTACTTTTCTCATTTCCCATAAGATCGAGAACAAGACACCACTCGCCCCTTGCACAGTCTTTGGCACTCTGCTACGCCGCAAATAATGCAAACGCGTTAGCCAGAAATGAAATCTAACAAATAAGCCACGATCGGATGCAGAGTGATGGCATAGGGCAGGGAAAGAGGGCGACGAAATGAATTATTCCAGATTTTTATCACTTGCAAAGTTATACAGATAATATTTAAAACACCGGGTGAAAGAGGCGAATGATTCAGTAGCCTTCACAATCATTTGCCACGTGAAGTAGCCTATTGGAATTGGCTTTAATGAGGGCGAGGTAGGACTATAAATAATAATAAATCGAGACAATTTCTATTGCACCGCAACACAGCCGGCATAGTATCCCTCATACATGCGTATCCCCCTTAGCGAAATGGAGTATTCGGTTTAGTTTGCATTTTTGGCGGTTTCTAAGTGTATTCGGGGGGTCAAGGGGGGCAAGCGCCCCCCAAATTTCGGGCATTCCTGTTTTTCGGGCAAGTAGGCACCGGGAAATATGCTGAACAATTTGCCCGAATCGGAATAGTATTAGACTATTAGTAGCTACTAGCTCGCAAACCACCATAGCATTTGTCACGGCTTCGTCTCCCGACAGAAACGGCCATGCAGCACAGCGTGGTGATGGAAGAACAGCAGATGCCTCAAACTATATCACATCTCACAGGAGGCCACATCAACCGAAGAGTACCCTCCATCCACCCCTTCGCCGTAATCACCCCAGAGGCGAGGCCGACTGGTGTGTAAGCTGGGCATCTGCCTACCTGCCTGCCTACCTGCCTGCCTGCGTTTCACCCTAGGCCTACCGGACTTTAGTCAGCTTAGCAAGACTGATGGGGGTGATACAAGGGATCGTGGAGGAGGGAAGGGGAACACAGAGGTTGTGGGACAGGGAACACGGGTCAGACTGACTTGGAAGAGTAACTGGGATAGATAGAAACGATAGAGATTGGTACGTATATGTAATCTGTATAATTATGTAGGTTGTTACATTAAAACTCTAAAAACCTCCTTTGGTCCGAGATTGAATACGTCGCGCTCTCTATATTCCACGACAGGGTTTAGAGAGACGCGACAGCATTCACAGCTTTATTCAATGATTTACTAAATAATTAGTTACTTAGTTACTTACCTACTTATAGCATCCAACATGTGGGCTGGATACCGACTTCAAAAAAGAAATAAATTAAAGTTCTGTTGCACTCCACTTTTCGGCGTGCAGGTCGGGAAGTCAGCGTTGTGTGCAGACATTTCTCTCATGTTTGATATTTACTTAGTTGTGAATTTGTGACTCAAAACTAAGTGTTAATTGTTAGCATCAGTTATCAAGTTAGAATGTTAACTTTGTAATGGCTGAACCTTCGCGAAAACGAAGGTATCGACAGCGTACGTGTTACGTGCAGTGAATGTGGTAAGGATTCAGACAACGCAGATCAGCGTGGTAAAAATCACCAGAGTAAAAATGTTAAGTTCATCGCTGTGCGTGAAAAGTCCCAAAAGCAGCGGACTTTTTTCGTGCAACCAAAGCAAACCGCAGTCTCACAATCTGCCTCAGATATAGACCTATGCTCACAGGGCCGGATTAACCAGTATGCCATTTATGCCATGGCGGGGGGCCCCCCGTCGTCAGGGGGCCCCCGCGTGAACAACAAGAATTTTTTTTAGTGTGCATTTTCACATTTATTCAGCTTTTCTCTTCAAGGGCAGTGTAAATTTACGTCAGAAGTCAGTTGTGAAGTGATGATTAGCATTATGCAACAACGCAACTGTGTAAAGATTTTAACAGTTTTTACAACACTCACAGGCTCCACAGGGCCTAGCAAATGTAGTCCACTGTGTATAACAGAGATGACTAGCATAGCCCTCATCCATCATCTAGGGTTGACAGGCCTCTGCCAGTGGCCATCGCTCCGTATGAGCCTAGCTCCGAAGCCGCTTGGCACATGACCTTGTAGTAAGTTTCGGGTCAGAAAAATTCCTCGTTTCCCACCCTAGCCTACCATGTTAGTCACCTGCCCCAGAGGCAGCTGCCTTCGGCACCATGTACGTCCTTCGTTCCGCTTCTCCACTCTCTCCACATCTCTGTCTGTCTGTCTCTCTGTCTGTCTGTCTGCCTGTCTCTCCCATCCCTCTCTGCATTTAGTATGCATGTCTGTCTCTCCCCTCCCTCTCTGCATTTAGTATACATTTCGGCAGACTCATCGTTATTGATAATTCTGTCTTAGAGGATATTATAGGCCTATAATTATATTCATGAAAGGGAACAATGCCAAAAAATAAAATATTTCAACTTTCCGGTGCTCAAAAAAGGCGAGTAGCTAAAGATCGTACTGAGAGGGAAAGAAATAGCGTTGCCTCTGTTCCAAAACTGGAGAGATATTTCGTACACTCCAAACAGACAGTCACATCAAATGAGCCAGACGAAGGGCAGGATCGAAATGTTGGTGGTAGCCATGCGCCTTGCACTGAAGATACATCAGCAGTGTCTGAAATTTGTGAGTCTGGTACTGCATCTTGCACGGCTTTAGCGGTTACAACACAAATTTCTGTTTTGGACCCGTCAGTGGCAGATGATCGTGACTTAGCTATTCATGATGATGAAGACGTACGACACGGTAAGGGTTTGTTTGTTCACACAATAATTATTATTTTAATCAAGAATCTTAGCTTATGTTAATATATATATATATATATATATTAGTTCTTCTAACAATGCTAATTCTAATAATAATATTGAAATTTCAACTAATGCTAATTTTAATTAACTAGATACAAAACCTTAATAGGCCTATATATATATATATATATATATATATATATATATATATATATATATATATATATATATATATATATATATATATATATATATATATATATATATATTAACTCTTGACGGTGGTCTTGACGGCGGCTTTCCTCATCTCTAACCTAGATGCAGTATACTGTTTGGGAAAAAAATTTCACAAGTGTTTTGAAATTTGGAAATAGAAAATGAAATAATTGATATTATTTATAGGCCTACTGCTACGGTACTTTATATTTGTTTTAACAGGTCGACCTGAACCTGGTGGTGATTCAGACGAAAGTTGTGCACAAGAAGGATGTTGTTCCAAAGATCCGTCTCACTGGTTCCCAATCTCCTCAGCGACCGTGGCATATTGGCTACAGCAAGAACCGCATCGTAATGAGAATACTGCGAATGACTACCCAGCATCTGTAAGACGCTACAGCCCAACTTCCAGTGCACCTAGGGGTCGTATTCGTAAGTTCAATAATCGACTTTTTTACGGTAAATCTGTGAATGGCGAAACTGAAATTAGAAAATGGATGTTATACAGCCCGTCTAGAGGATCTGTGTACTGCTTTTGTTGCACACTCATGAATAGCAACAAGGATAAATTCTCTCAGGCTGATGGATTCAGCAACTGGCAAGCTTCAGGTAAGATAATCAGGATGCACGAACAGAGCATAATTCACAGGGATTGCATCATTAAAGTAAGTACACGGCGTAATGAAAATGCTCTTGTTGATAAAAGTATTGCACAACAAATGCTGCAAAGAAAACAACATTGGATAAGTGTGCTATGTCGTGTAGTGGCAGTCATCAAATTTCTGGCCCAGCGAGGATTAGCCTTCAGGGGAGATAATGAGGTTCTTGGCTCCATACATAATGGGAACTTTCTTGGTCTTCTGGAGTTGATTGCACAGTTCGATCCTTTCTAGAAAATCACTTGCAGCAGTATGGTAATGCTGGTCGTGGAATTCCTTCATACATTTCGTCTAAAATAGTGGAGGAACTCATTCACATAATGGCTGACAGAGTACATGCAACGATCATAGAGGAAATAACCATAGCCAAGTATTACTCCGTTTCAGTCGACTCCACACCCGATTTAAGCCACGTTGACCAGTTGACTGTGATTGTAAGATATTTGTGGAAGGGAAAACCTGTTGAGCGTTTCCTAACTTTTCTACAACTTGAGAGTCATAAGGCAGAAGTGCTTGCTACTAGCCTTCTCGATTATCTGAATTCTGTGAATATCAATTTCATGGATTGCCGTGGGCAGTCATATGACAATGCGAGCAATATGTCTGGTAGATATACTGGCATGCAAGCACGGCTTAAAGACGTAAATCCTCTGGCTTTTTACAATCCGTGCACTACACATTCCTTAAACTTAGTGGGAGTCAGTGCAGTAGATTGTTGTAAAGATGCCGTTAGCTTCTTCGGCTTCACCCAACAGCTGTATACATTCTTCGCGGCCTCTACTCACCGATGGTCGGTTCTAACCGACAGTTTTAGTAAACAAGGTCTTGGAGTTGGACTTACAGTGAAGTCACTATCAGAAACCAGGTGGTCTGCACGCGCTGATGCCGTAAAGGCCCTGTGTATTGGATACAAAAGTATACAAGTGGCATTGTTGAATATTGCATCTGATAACCAACAGAATGGTACCACTAAGCATGACGCGAAGTGTTTAGCAAGTTCAATGGATTTGCTAGAAACAGCTTTCCTGTCTGACATGTGGAATGTCATTCTGACGCGTTACAATGAGACAAGCATAAAGCTGCAATCCAGTACTTGCGACTTAAAACTTGCACTCGACTTACTTGATTCACTACATACGTTTACTGACGACATGCGGAATAGGTTTGACGAATTTGAAAACAGAGCAATACAGACTTCAGGCAACTCAAACTACCTTTCAGCAACAGCCAGAACAAGAAAGCGCAGTAAGCGCAATGATGAAGGAAATGGAGTTGAAGTTGTACTCGAAGGCAGGGACAAATTTCGCATTCACACATTTTTCGTGATCGTGAATCAGTTAGTGCTTTCACTAAGAGGTAGGATTGACGCATACAAAGAAGTTCGGAATGTGTTCAGAGTTATCACGGACTTCAATGTGTTGCACACTGACGAGATTAGAGAATTGTCACTCGATTTAGCAAAGACATATTTTGGTGATTTAGAATCTGGAGTATTCCCTGATGAAATGGTTCAGTTCGCTATTTTTGCGAAGTGCAGAGACTGTAAATCGCCAGCTTCCCTTGCCATGTTGCTGCACACTGAGGATCTTCAATCTACATTTCCCAATGTGTCCATTGCTCTCCGTATGTACATGTGCCTAATGGTATCCAACTGCACTGGTGAAAGATCCTTCAGCAAAATGGCATTGCTGAAGAACAAGCTGCGGAGTACGATGACAGACAAACGCCTAACTGGCAACTGCACTGGAACTTCTCAGTGTTGAGAGTGATCTTTTAGATACTGTTTCTTTCGATGACGTTCTTGACCAGTTTGCCACTGCCAAGAGTAGAAAAATGTGAACTAGTCTGTAGATCATAAGATTTGAAACCGTTAAACGGAACACTAGCTGCTGTGTTGACGTTTGTTCGTTCACTTTGCTGTAGGACGTCACTTTGCAGTCTGTTAAAGTTAAATTTATTGTATGAATATTTGAAATTGGATGACAGCTAACTTTCATTTACTTCTGAGCTTTGTTTCGCACTGTGGCTGATACTGACATACTGTTAAGAATTGCTGAAAACAGTAGCTTTGTCTTAGAAAGTGAGCCTATATAATAAAATGTCATTTTAACATGTTTTTTTGGTATTTCATTAAGCTACACATTATTAAGTTTGAGTTATATAGTCAATAATAGACAAGCATTAACAATTGAGAAGAGAGGAAGAGGGTATGGTGAGGGGAGGGGAGTGGATTAAGGGTTCTGGAGAATTTGGCGGGGGCCCCCCGAGGGCTTAATCCGGGCCTGTATGCTCAGTCTGCTGTCTGCTGTCTGCACCGGACACATCTGGTGTAAGCTTATCGACAGACGACAGTTGCGTCAAACGAGCTGTTTGATGAAAACGACCATAGTGAAAGTTCAAGTTTTGATGAAGAGGATGCTGACCAACCTGAGTCTGAGAATGAGAACTTCAACACTCCCTCTAGCGATGATGTAATGAAGGATGGCCAGCCTTTCCCAAACCAACCAATGCTCAAAGAGTATTGTCCAAAAAGAATCGGACGTGAAGGAACTCGAAGGGATTTTGATCCTGAATGGTTCAAGAGCAGGCCCGCCGAAAGGGGGGGGGGGCAGAGGAGGCTAATTCTCAGGGTCCCGATGACTTTTTGGGCTGTTCGAGAGAGTATATATATAGTCTACAGTGACTATAAATGCACGACGCCATGGCAATTACTCGGATTTTTTTCGGGCAGAAATAAAATCTTGACCCCCGCCGCTGAAATTTCCCCTACGCCTATGATTAAGTCGTACTGTTTGGATTTATTGCACACATAAAATTTTTGAATTGCGTATCTTTAGTTTGTACGTCTACCTGAAATCAATTTACTTTGTTTTTGGTGATTTTGACTGGAATTTCGTCGAGGCTATCGTGATGCGTATGACGAGGGGGGATAGAATGGTTCATCCCACCGGATACTCTAAACCGGTTTATTCCATCCGGGGGGAAACGCTTTAGGGGGGATAGTCTGTCACGCGACACCGGCAAGGTACAACTGTTTGCAAGGGCTCAATTAAAACTAATTAAAACTAAGATCATTAGAACTGTTACACTCTACAAGACCTCAACCATTGTAAACATGCATCCATTCTTACTATTTATGCCTAATTTGTCGTCTCAGTTCCAAATTGTGAATTGGAATAGATCTGATGAAATTCGACATAAAGTTCTTTTCTTGCAGTATTCTCTTCTACTATAAATCGCACGTCTTAGGCACTATTTTCTCATTGCTGATAGTTTTGAAGGCCATAATATGTGTTAAAAGGTCACAATTTATATGCTAGGGCCTATTGAACGACAAGCTTCGCGCAACGAAAACTTGATTATCTACTTTAAGCCTTTTTGACACCTTTTGGCTCTTGCACAAAATAAAATTTCCTTGTTTACGTACAGAACACAAACCTATGACGTCACTAATATTAGCGCTTTTCTACGTTTTACAATATGGTGAGATTCAAATCTACAGTTCACAAAATGACAAAATTACAGCGTGAAACTTTTGGAAATCTGTTCTTGGAAGAAATTTATATATAGGTTTTGGGAGATATGTTAAATTTCGCTTTAGTCGAAAGAAAGTTTCTGAGTAAAATACAACAAAGTTACGGATTTGTGTGTGTGCTTGGACTAATAGGGCCTATATGTTATCATCTTTGTTTCAAACTGTGTGCCAATTTACACTCCGTTGCTTTGGATTGTTCAGTAAGCAAGTCGACAGTTTCACACAATTGCCATTTTAATTCTTACAATTAAATTTAAAGTAGATGTCAATATGACACTTGGTTTTTTAAATAAGCATCGTATACATATATAATCGTAATCTCCAAACTTCTCAAGCGCCACTCGAAGACCAAGCGCAGGGCACCAGCCTATTCACGAGAGCTTCGTGAAATCAGAGGGGGGTTTCTTTTCATGCATCAAGCATTATTAAATGCATTACTTATGTAAAGTACTTACTATAACCATCTTAATTCTCGTGTAGAAGAATTCTGCAAAATCTATAGTTTCAATGACTCCCTAGGCTGGATAATGGTGCTCTCGAAGGCACCACACTTACTCAAGTTACCTGAGGCTACAATGCAGTAGCTTATGATGCCATACCAAATCTGAATTTAGAAAGCCAGTTCGAAGAAAGAAAAACACTTTTGCAAGATTAGGTCCGAGAGGCCACTACGTTTTTGACCTGAAACTACAGGACATGAAAATAAAACCTGACCACTGGATCTGCCCTTGCTTCTCCATCGAACTCACTCTGTGTATCTTCCACATAAGGTGCGCTTAGATATCCCTTTCGGGCCTTTTAATCTGCCACCTTCAATCCCGTCTGGCTGCTGCAAAACTGCGTCCTTAGCACTTGATGGAATTTTTGTCGTCGGGATGTTCGGAAGTAGCAGTGGTTGGGAAGTATCGAAAATATCGCCATTATCTTGTCCTTTCAGAGCGCTTCGATCAAGACCTAACCCCGAACTTTTCCAAGTAACTTGTTCAGATCTTCATCGGCCTAAATATACGATCGTCTGCCCAGTGTTAGCTTAGATTCTCGCCTAGCGCACAAACTGACACAAATAATGCTAGCCTGCAAATAAGAAACAAAGTGAACAAGACAATGATTCATCGATGGCCACGTCATACAAATTCGGGCCTCAACCCTTTTCAGTGGAAAATTACTTTCAATTAAGATTTTGCTTTTGCACAAAGGTCCATTTGATTCCAAAGGAATTGAATAATTATTCCGATATATTGTGATAATAGAAGAAATCCCAACAGAGCTCGATCTAGTCAAGATACGGCCAATAATGGGGCGGGGGGATAAACACCGATAGCGTTACAGCGTTGGATTGTTATCGCCGAAAAAGTATCTGCTCTTGTGTTGTGCTGTTTCCAGATATTACTTATCCTTAAATTTTCTAGATGCGCCGTTAATTCAGAACCTTCTGTTTGTTCTTCACAGGTTCTGAAACGGGTAAAATATATACCTATGCCTGGTATGTCATAAAACATTCTCTTACTCCTCAGTCATGAATAGACACAAAGGAACTTATACTGGGGAGAAACCATATCGATGCCAGTCATGCCAGAAATCATTCACACTACCTTCTCATCTGACGAACCACAAAAGAATTCATACTGGAGAGAAACCATATCAATGTCATCTTTGTCTAGAAAGATTTGCCGTATCTTCCAGTCTAAAGCAGCATGTTAGAATTCATACAGGAGAAAAACCGTACCAATGCCAGTTATGCCAAAAAGCATTCTTACACAATTCCACTCTACTGGTTCATATTAGAACCCACACTGGAGAGAAACCTTACCAATGTCATGTTTGTCAAGAAAGATTTACCGTATCCTGCAGTCTAAAAAGCCATGTTAGAATTCATACAGGAGAAAAACCATACCAATGCCAGTTATGCCAAAAGACATTCTCATATAATTCCGCTCTACTGGTTCACAAGAGAACCCATACTGGTGAAAAACCATTTCTTTGTCACGTATGTCATAAAATGTTTTCTTCTTCTTCCAATCTACGACAACATGTTACAAGCCATACTGGAGAGAAGCCTTACAACTGTCACATATGTCAAAAAAGTTTTTCCTATGCTTTCAATTTAAAGAAACATGCAAGAATTCATACCGGAGAGAAACCGTACCAATGCCAATTGTGTGAGTTCAGAAGTAATGATTATGGTTATTTAAAGAGGCACATGAGAACACATACAGGAGAGAAACCATACCTTTGCCAGGTATGTCAGAAAACATTTTCAAGCACTTCAGCTCTGAAAACACATGGAAGAATCCACACCGGAAAAACAATTTCTGTGTCATGCTTGTAACAAAACATTTTCCATATCGTCAAATCTGAAACATCACAAGAAACCCATTTACAAATTTCGGTATCTTGCTTGTAAAAGACATTTGGAAATTTTAAAAACAGGTTAGAATTAATGCTGGAGAAATCTAAAACCAATGCCAGTTAGGGGCCATCCATATATTACGCAATGAGGGAAGGGGTGATCAGATTTTGCGAAGGGTGCGTATGGCGAGATGGGAGGGGTCTCAACCAAATGTGTACGTACGCAAAATAAATTTCTTACTATGACGTCCACATTAGCCTAATTATAACTCTGTATTGTCTATAGTCTTTTTAAAATGTGAATGTTAGTGTTGTTTGTATTTTATTTCTTCATAACAGTTAACACATTTTAGCTAGCAAATATGATGTTTAACAGAAATATTAGTAGCCTACGGTAAAATAAATGTCTTATAGATGACTTTAGCTCATTAAGTTTTGTAAAAGGGGGTAGAGAAGCTTAGTTGTACGTACCATGGGGAGGGGGTCCACAAAATGTACGAGGTGCAACGGGGGTATGAAAATATGATTTTTTGCATACGTAATATTTGGATGGCTCTTATGCAAGAGCAAATTCCAACGTAATTCTGTCTTGCGTGTTCACAGAGGAACCCATACTAGACTGGAACCATTTAAGTGCCTGTAATGTCAAACAACCCCAGTAGAGATATCATGTGCATTACATCTAAGTCTGTGTAATGCCATTCTCATAAGGGCATCATATGTCCTGCATGTGATTTCAGATGGAAGAACATACGAGTTCCATATGAGAATATTATCATTTTTGTTTCTTATGTCCTAAATATAAGGCTGATGTCTAGATAGTTAAGCTTCAATCCCTACTATTGAGAAACATTATCTGTGCCAGTTTATGCTATAATCTCCCTTAATATTTAGTGATTTCAAAAGTGTCATGAGACTCCGTACAGAAGAAAGCCTGTGCCATTTTTGAAGGAGTTCTAACTGATATTGGAATGAAATCGGTTTGTCAAAATTTGATCAAAAGAAATTATGTGAACTATTTCAAAATGTCCAAAATGAAGCATCTGGTTATAAACCATAATGCAGAATTTTAATTTAATGAATGCATAATAATACACGTGAATTATGCCCATTAATATTTGTATAGAAGTAAAGAGCTTTAAACACAAAAAACTCTTTGTGTTTGGGACCTGTTTGTCAAGTTTTTGATGGTTTACGAACATGTTTAATGTGATAGATTGTGTATTAAAAATAAGGACTTCAACTATACTGAGCTGTTTTATTTGGCGATGATATACTTTGTATGAAGAAGGATCTTCATGGTTGTTTTTTACCCATTTGATTTGATGTTTTTACTAATTTCAATAAGAATAAGGTTCTGTTTCTTAGGGGCCGTCCATATATTACGTACGCAAAGAGGGGGGAGGGGGGTCAGATTTTGGCGATTTTGCGTACGGGTGCGTACGGGGGGGAGGGGGGTGGCCGAAATGTGTACGTACGCAAAATAAATTTCGAATTATGACGTCCACATTAGCCTATTTATAACTCTGTATTGTCCTATAGTCGTCCGATGGCATTTTATTACATGATATAAAAGCCATGTGAAGTTATTCTGTGCTGTGAACGAGACACCTATAATTTGTCTATATTGGCCCTCACTCATCCTTCAATCTGGCCTAAAGTGCAGAGAGACACTTTCTGCGGCTGGTCTTCTCGGGGGGGGGGGTGTGCGTCAAGCGTACGTACGCAGGGGGGGGTGCGGAAGAAAGTACGCTTGCGTACAGGGGGGGAGGGGGTCCAATTTTCCCGAATTTTTGCGTACGTAATATATGGACGGCCCCTTATTATATTCTCTGGCTTTATTGTATCTTACTCATTTTTAATCTTAGGCAGTCAGTTATGAATTGTTATGTTTGACTATACACACTTCAGAACCTACTTGTTGGGCGCATTTTGCATTGTGAAAAAATTAGTTCGATTAAGGTGAATAATTCAACCACATTAAGCTGTAATTTAGTTTGATGTTACTTTTTCAATGATGAAGGATGCTGTTTGTTGTTTTATTGTTGTTTAATCGTTCAAAACTTACTGTAAAGTAATTTAGGCGATAATTTCACACAAATAAGCAGCAATGGTAAAATTAAATTGTCTGAGCAGTGTATAAACTTTCTTTAATGTCGCTCGGTATTAGTTCAAAAGTAAATAAACTATTAGGCCTGGTGATATGGCGTCCATGAACAAACAATGGAAGGCCTGTCCACAGTGAATAAGAGCTGTTCCTAAGAATAGACCTGGCGTAAGCCTCTATAGTAGGCCTAGTCAGCTCGATTTAACATCTGGCGAAATGATATATTTGACAAACAGACAGAGAAGCAGAGGGGAGAAAAACAGACAAAATAAGTGAGCGAGAGAGAAGTTAAAGATATTGGAAAACCGGATGAAATAGGTGAAAGATTCAGTGGTCTTCAGAATCGTTTGCGATAAGAAAGTTCGAATGGGCAATCGTAATCTCCAATTTTCTAAAGCGCCACTGTAAAGCTGAGCGCAAAGCACCAGCTTATAAATTTACGAGCGTTGCGACGTTTCCGAGGGGTTGTCCAGAGATCGATGTCCGTTGGTGGTCTGAGTGCAATTAGGCGAGGTATAAATAATAATAACGACAATTTCTATGGCGCCGCAACACAGCCGGCAAGGTACAGCCGTAAAAGGGCGCAAATAAATCGAAGATCATTTTGCATTTTTGAGAAGGAGAGTGACTAAAGAGTGGTTTGGGAAGTCGCCGGTAGGGAAACAGAAATTGATAATTTTGGTGATTACAGGAACGAGGACAGAGGCACTTTTAGAAGTGAGGTCGGGATAGGATCAAGTTCGCATTGCCTGTTAGGAAGACAGTTTATTAGGAGTGACACTTCTGCGTCAGAGGCAGGAGAGAACTGGGAGCGATGACTGAGAGGCAGAAGGAGTAGGCCTAGGGTTTAGGCTAGAGAAGGGGGTGAAACAGTGCTGGAGGATGTAGTGGCGGAGTGTGTCTACTGTCTAGAAGAGATTGCAAAGTGAAGCGAAGAGATGAGATTTTGTCAAAGAAAAATTAACAGAAGGTATCAGCAATAGAGGTGGAGGGAAGGAGCTAGGCAGTGGGGAGGGAGGTTTGCAATGAAGGAGAGTGTTGACAGCTTTCCAGAGATGTCTTGGATTTGAGGCGCTGGAACGGATAAGTGAGGAATAGGATTTATTTTTGGCAGCAGCAATAAGTTTGTGGTATCAGTTGGTGGCTGATTTCAGGGTATTGAGGGCTTTTGCTGTAGCTGCGGAGTCGAAATTGGTAGATGTGCTCAAGGCGCCTGCGGAAAGTTTTAAACGCTTGGAAGGAGAAAGTAAACCAAGGGTTGGTGGAGTGTGAACTGGATTTGGTGATGTGGCGCATGAATATCAAGGAGGTTTGAGAGTGTGGAATTACAACAGCAAAGGAGTTCTTAAGGCAAGATGGAAGGTTAAGATACAGTTGTGAGTCGAGAATATCACGGATGAAGGCCTGACGGTCAGTGGACCCGGTGAGACGGTAAGAATGAGCAGAAGGAGGAGGCCGAGGAAAAGGGTTGATTTCAAGGTCAGCCATGATACGATAGGCCCTAATGATCAGTAATGTTGAGAACAGGTGTGATAGCTTGGTAGATAGGAAGAAAGCAGCGGAGGTGATGAGAAGATCAAGGTGATTCTTGACATGGGTCGGGAAGTGAACATGTTCGGGAGAATGATTGAGGGGAGGAGGTTAAGAAAATCTGAAGCAAGAGGGTCAGAGGGATTGTCTAGCCTACATGAATGTTGAAATCGCCCGTTAGTAAGAACTCGTTGGGAGTAGTGGCAGCAAGAGAGAGAAGGGAGCCAAATTCATCAAAGAAGATAGCCTAGAGGGTTTGGAGGAGTAGGCGGACGAGGTGGGAGGGCGGTAGATATTGAAAACTGTGAGCAGGTCGGAAGCAAGTCGAAGAGTTGTGAAGGGGCATTCAACAGAGTGCACGGTATGGCGACAGGAATTTAAGACAACAGCCAGTTCACGGACCAAGAAGGCAGCCAGAGTTTTAGCAGATTTTGAGGAGGAGGTGAGATTTTTCTGTATCCTCTGGTACTTGTTCACCAATGTGCGGTTCGCTTTTGGTTTTTCAATGAAGAAGAAGAAGAAGAAGAAGAAGAAGAAGAAGAATAATAATAATAATAATAATAATAATAATAATAATAATAATAATAATAATAATAATAATAATAATAATAATAATAATAATAATAGGGCCATTCCGGACTTTTTATAAGTTACATTAATTAATATTGAAGTCCCTGAGGGATCCTGCATACCTCGGGGCCAAAAAAAAAAATAATAATAATAATAAAAGGTCGCAACTTATATGCTATTGAGACTTTGAGTGACAAGTTTCACGCAATGAAAACTTGATTATCAGAATCTGTTTTAAGCCTTGTTTGACACCTCTTGTACGAAATAGAATTTCCATGTTTATGTACAGACCACGAAAACTAAGACGTCATAATTTTAGCGCCTTTGTCTTAAGGTGAGATTCAAATCTACAGTTCGCAAAATAATTACTTAATTGGAGTTTATTTGTAGACAATCAGTCAGATTTAACAGAATCTATGAACTGATTGTTGCATACAGTGGCGTAAACTTGTCCAAAATATGGGGAGGGAGGGTGGTGGGCCACTTGGCTATTCATTCTACACTTGTTGCATAGGATGTACAGTCCATCTCAATTATTGGGGGGCACGTACCCCGGCTGCCCCCCAGAGTCTACGCCTATTTTTGCATACAAGCAGAATGTCCAATTATAAAGTCAATTTGATGAGCCGTTAATTCAGAACCTTCTGTTCTTTCTTCACAGGTTCGGAAACGTGAAAAATATATACCTTTGCCTGGGGTGTCATGAAATTTTCTCATACTCTTCAGTTATGAAAAGACACACTAGAACTCATACTGGGGAGAAATCATATCAATGCCAGTTGTGCAAGAAATCATTCAGACAATCTTCTCATCTGGAGAACCACAAAAGAACCTGTTCTGGAGAGAGGCTGTACCAATGCCAGATGTCCAAAAACAGTTTCCCCCAGGCTTCCTATCTGAAAGATCATGAAAAAGTTCACACCGGAGATAAACACCACAAATGTCAGTTATGTGAATATATAACTAATCGTAAAAATCATCTAAAGACGCACGTGAGAATTCACACTGGAGAGAAACCATACATTTGCCATGTGTGTCAGAAAACATTCTCCCAATCTTCTAATCTGCAAGTCCATGTTAGAATCCATGCTGGAGAGAAACCTTACCAATGCCAGGTTTGTCAAGAAAGATTTACCATAAGTTCCAGTCTAAGGATTCACAAGAGAACCCATACCGGCGAGAAACCATTTCATTGTCATGTATGTCATAAAATATTTTCTTCTTCTTCCAGTCTACGACAACATGTTAGAATCCATACTGGAGAGAAGCCTTACAAATGCCACAAATGTCAAAAAATGTTTTCCTATTCTGCCAGTATAAGGAAACATACAAGAATTCATACCGGAGAAAAACCATACCAGTGCCACTTGTGTGAATTCAAAAGTAATTATTCTGATTATCCAAAGATGCATATGAGAACACATACTGGAGAGAAACCATACCTTTGCCAAGTATGTAAGAAATCGTTCTCATTTAGTTCAGGTCTGAGAAATCATGCAAGAATCCATTTTGGAGAAAAACCATACCTTTGTCAGGTATGTCGGAGAACATTCGCAAATGCTTTCGGTCTGAGACATCATGAAAAAACCCACTCTGGAGAAAAACCATACCTTTGTCAGGTAGGTATGTCAGAAAACATTTGCATATACTTCTGGTCTGAGACATCATGAAAAAGCCCACTCATGGGAGAAACCATACCTTTGCCAAGTATGTCAGAAAACATTCTCAAGCACATCAGCTCTGAAAACACATGGAAGAATCCATACAGGAGAGAAACCATTTCTGTGTCATGTCTGTGACAAAATATTTTCCATATCTTCAAATCTGAAATATCACGAGAAAACCCATTTTGTGGAGAGACCATTTGTGTCCTGCTTGTAAAAGACATTTTGGAAATTTAAAAAAAGTCTTGTTTACTTAGAATTCATGCCAGAGAAATGTGAAGCCAATGCCAGTTTTGCCAGAGAAAATTCTCATGTAATTCTGTCTGTGGGTTCACAAAAGAACCCATGCTAGACTGGAACCATATAGATGCCCGTAATGTCAAACAAACCCAGTAGAGACATAATGTGTATTATATCTAAGTCTTTGTAATGCCATTCTCATAAGGGCTTCGTGTGTCCTGCATGTGATATCAAATGCAAGGAAATACGAGTACCATATGAAAATATTATCATATTGGTTCCTTATGTCCTACGTATGAGGCTGATGTCTAAATAATTTAACTTCAACCTGCTATTGAGAAACGTTATCTGTGACGGTTTATGCAATAATTTCCTTTAAAATTTAGTGATTTCAAAACTCTCATGAGACTCCATACTGAAGAAACCCTGCCAGTGCAATTTTTGCCTGCGTGAGTTCTAACAATCTTATTTTTCGTGACTTACTTGACAGTGCTTAAGGTATAGGCAGCTGCCTAAAGCGGCATTTCTCCAGGGGCGGAAAATTCGGGCAAAATAAAAATAATATAATTAGTTAAATTAAATGGAAATATAAGTATTATTATTAAGGAGCTATGTATTGAGTAAGAAGGGCATTTTTTATCCTTGCGGTTTGCCTACATCGGCATATTGCACAAAACTGTCAAAGGCCGCCTCTGTTACTCGAGAACTCATATTGGAAAGAAACAGTTTGTAAAAATTTGATCAAAAGAAATTATCTGAAATATTTCAAAATGTCCTATGATGTTCGAAGCATCTGGCTACGAACCATGATGCAGAATTTTAAGTTAATGAATGCATAATAATACACATGAATTTATTTATGCCCATTAATAGTTGTATCGAAGTAAAGAGCTTTAAGTACAAAGAAACTTGTATGTTTGTGTTTGGGACCTGTTTGTCGAGTTTTTTAAGGTTCAGGAACATGTTTAATTCCACAGACTGTGTTTCAAAATAAGCACTTCAACTATAGTGATCTATTTTATTTTGTGATGATATACTTTGCATGAAGAAGGATCTTCATTGTTGTTTTTTATTCATTTCATATGTTGCTTTTACTAATTTCACTAAGAAAAAGGTTCTGTTTCTTATTTTATTCTCTAGCTTATTGTTTTATACTCATTTTTAATCTTAGGCGATCAGTTACGAATAATTATGTTTGACTATACACACTTTATAACCTTCTGTTTGGGCAGGTTTTGGATTTTGAAAAAAAAATTAGTTTGGTTAAGGTGGACAATTCAAAAACACTGAGCTGTATTATTTTAGTTTGATGATACTGTTTCAGTGATCAATGATCCTGTTTGTTGTTTTATTGTTGTTTTATCGCTTAAAACTTAGTGTAACTGTAGATTAATACATTCCCAAAGTAATTTAGGAGATCATTTCACACAAAATCAGCAGCAATGGTACAACTGAAATGTCTGGGCAAATAAACTGTGTTTAATATTAGTGACATTGCATCCTTTGTACTGTCATTGGAAGGCATGTCCGCAGTGAATAACAGCTGTTCCTAAGCATAGGCCTGGCGTAGGTTCTTGTATGCAAGCAGCTCGATTTAACCTATGGCTAGCGCGCTTGTATTTTTCGTGACGAATTTATTGTCTTTCCGTTCATCAGTTCTGTTGAAAAATGTTCTTATGTTCTTTAGGAATGATTACTTTTCTCAATTCCCATAAGAGGAGTGATTTGGTGGAGAACAAGGCACCATTCATTAACTGCATTTAAAGACAACTGGATTCTGTCCTCTAATTCCTTACGGATGTGGTGACTGACCGACCTGCATAGATGAAGCCAGGCCCGTCGAGAGGGAGGCAGGGGGGCAAACGCCCAGGGGCCCGGCCGGGTACACAATTAACTTATGAAAACTATTACAATCAGTTATACAAAGTTTATGATTTATGCCTTTTAAAATATATTTTCTGACGCTTAACTACAATCAGTTTAAACTTCAAGCATCTGAATAAATCATAGTTATATATATATATATATATATATATATATATATATATATATATATATATAAATATATATATATATATATATATATATATATCGCACGGTCGTACACGCACTCTTAATATTTCAATTAGTGTTTTTTTTACATTTTTCGTACGACCGTACGATATTATATTAAATATAAAGCCTAAAGATTTTTAGATGTCTGTAACTGCTCTGTCTAGGGGCCTGTGACTGCTCTGCCTAGGGGCCCGGAATTGCTGTCGGCGGCCCTGGATGGAGCTGTCATCAGCAAACAAACTTAACAAAGTCATCTCCATCCCATCAAACCCATTTGGTAGATCATTCGCAATAATGAGAAATAATAAGGGTGATGTAATGGACCTTTGATGTATACCATTTTCTAAAGTGTATTTGTCAGAAACAGAAGCTCCAATTATTTTGACTTGTAATGTTCTGTTGTATGAAGAGTTTACTATCCAGTGTTAAGTTCTACCCAATTTCCCCATGTTCGAGTGTTTTCACTTTTCAGTGTTGTAGGAACATGGAGCATGTTGTAACTTGTATGAAACGCTCAAAATCAATTAGCTGGCGTCGTCAGCATCACATTATTACCAAATGAAGCATAATTGACAATTATTATAACGTCGGTTTAATGACTTTCTAAGGTGTCTAATAGCAGATCATTTTAACCCTCTTTTGAACAACATATTATATGACTGCTTTAGCCGTGACGTCAACCTTGTCTGATTCTACGCTGTTTCTTTAATCTGATATTTATTATTAATATTCTTTGTTTATTTATTATTTGTGCATTTATTAATAATTATTATTTTGATTATTAGTTAGTTAATAAGTTAGTTAGTTAGTTAAGTAGTTAGTTAGTTAGTTATAGATGGTAGGAAATCTGTTTAAGGATTCTCTGTCATAACGGAGATGATAATCGTCGCCCTCCTCTTACATCCATGCTTGGACTGGCACTACCAGAGTACATGCCGTATTATATTAATAAGAATAATTATTAATGTTATTAGTTAGTCAGTTTCAAGCAAATAGTAACTAATTAACCCAAATGCTATCGCAGAGTAACTCGATAAAGTAACGTGTTACAAGTAGGCCTAACGCCGCAATGGCCAGTACACTGCAAGTCTTCCGTCTTGACCAATCTATAAAAAGTACATTGGGTGCATACAGTTCGTACGGATTTTCGAACCTCCGCCCATTCTTAGAAGAGCAATGAAGGCGGAAGGAAATCGGATGGCCAGCGGATATTTTGGGCGTTGAGATACAAGTGACAGGTTGTAATGGAAATTTCCGTGACGTAAATGAACGTCGAACGGTTTTTAATGACGAATGCAGTAGCCTCCGGCAAGCAATTACTTGTCAAATGAAGCACGTCATCGAGGGAATGGAATAAAAGCAACGCATTTATTAGCGGGGACATCTAGCGAATGAAGCAGAAGTAACGATTTTACTATTCGCGGACATCTTGCGATTTAAACAGAACCAACCTGGCGAATGAAGCAGAACTACAAATGTAATACTTTAATCCATGGAGGACACCTGGCGAATGAAACAAAAGTTAACCCTTTATCATCCCAAGACATCGATCCAATGAACTATCTTGCGGCAATTGTACGGGTCATGAATTTTACTAATTAGAAATATAGACTACAGTCGAATGAGATGCCCATAGCTACTATTTTACTGCAAGCTCGAATGATTCCGGTAATGACTAAAACATTCTATCCGTCTATTAATACTCCGAGTTAATTAGTTAAAAATTGATTGATAGATTGTACACTAAAATTTCCAGTTTACCATTTCGCCCGCCTTTTGAATCGTGGCCAAAAACTTTCCGACAACTTCAAGATCATTCTTAGTTCAAGATCGTGGGCGTGTGCGGAATTTGGCCAGACCTATATACAACCGTATTTGACCCGACCTAACCTACTTTACGACTACGATCCAGCCAATACGGTTACACCAGCGATTACGTGGGGCTCTGATCATAGCAATGCGCAGCCAGCGCTGAGGAATTTGTCCCGACCTAGTTTTTTACGGCGCACGACCCGACCCAGTTATTGCGCTGCGTTCTACTGGCGTCGGCTGCAAACGCAACTTGTGTTGTCGTCCAAAATGGCTTCGGACAAACAGTTGTTGCACAAAAACAGCGACAACGGACAACCGATCAGTTCGGAACCGTTGCCGAAACGAAAAACCTTTACGGGATACTGCATCTACAAGATCCTTACGATCGTCTACTCCATTTTCTACGTCGTAAGTTCTTTCGAAAGAAAACTTTTCATCGCGTTCGCAAAACTCCGCCTCGACCGTTAAGTTACGTCAATAACATTCAGTGGAAGTAAGTAAGTAAGTAAGTAAGTAAATAAGTAAGTATGTAGCCTATATTTGTAAGTAAGTATATGTATGTTGTAGTATGGTTATGTATGTTTGTGTATATGTAAGTAAATAAGTAAGTGTATGCAGTATACTAGTATGTAAGTTAGTAAATATGTATGTTTACAAGTAAGTGAGTAAATTATATATGTGTAAGTATATGTATGTAAATATTTAAGTATGTAAATAAGTGAGGTTGGTTAGTTGCTGTTAAACGACACTGTGTCATAACGAAGATGATTGGTGTTGCCCTCCTACTTTATCCAGGCTTGGGAATGGCCCCCAGCGCAGTTCGGTCAGTGGCGGAGTTAAAAGTAAGTAAGTAAGTTTGGTTGATTGCTGTTTAACAACTTTGTGTCATTGCACAGATTATTAGCATCACCTTCTTCCATCATTCACACCTGGAACTGGCCCTACCAGAGTAGGGACAGTGGCAGAGTTAAAAGTAGTGGTGCCAGTCCCAAGCCTGGAGAAATGAGGGCAACGTCAGCGGCCTTTGCAGCATTACAATGTCGTTAAACACTGGAAATTGTAATTAGTAACTTCTATTGTGCCTGTGTCTAATGCACAAGGCTTCAACCGATGGCACACCAAAACCGGGCTGTGATCAGGTTAATATCCAGAAGATCAGTCCATAAGACGTAGGGGCAGTTAAGAAGAGAGGCAGTACCTTTGCTGGGAATTGTTGAAATATGATCAACAAATTGTTTATCTTGATGGCAGTGATAAACTGGAACGCCTGTGTGAATGCTTGCTTTGGAATGTTGCTGTACGGAGACGAGTCATGGGAAAGATTAGGAATTATTCGTGGTGGGTAGAGATGAAGAGAAGGAGGGGCCTAGGGTGAGCTGGGACGAGGTGTGGGTATGCATGGATACCTGGATATCTGTAGAACCTCTTTGGGGTAATCTAAAGCGGTATACGGAAGCAAACTGGTGGAAGAAGAGCAGACTTGGTGTTGCATGGATTTTGGCACCATGGGGTCTGGATATTTGTGTGGGCAGTTTAAGAACATCAACAAGGTATTCTAAAGTGGCAGGGTATTTTAAGATGGCAGGGTATTCTAAGGTGGCAGGGTATTCCAAGATGGCAGGATATTCTAAGGTGACAAGGCATGGATTTTGGCACTGAAATCTGTTTCTCATATTGGCATTATTACTTATTTTTTTTTGCCCGAGGTACATTACGATCCCTTGGCAATTAAACTTATTATTATTATTATTATTATTAGTATTATCATTATTATTGCTCATTTATTACGTGCTACTATCTAATGACGAAACATCAATCGATGGCGCTGAGCAACTGTGAGTGAAGGACTTGATCAAGGTCCTTCACAGTACCCGTTTCAGGGGAGGAGGATCGAACCCATACACTCTGCCTTACAAGGCGGGTGTTCTAACCAATCGGATACCTGGTCCCATTATGATGAATTAATGTTTTAATGGTAACGTTATGCAGTAGTGTTGTCAAAGTAGGTAATGTTATGTGTAGTGTGAAATGGTTTGGATTGTGTAAGGAGTGCCACTGAGGTGAAGTTCTTCTATGTATGTCTCTGTCTGTCTCCATCTTCCTTTAGTAAAGTACTCGCGTCTGTCTATCAGTGTATGTTTGTGTGTATATATATGTCTGTCTGTCCGTCCGTCTGTATATCTGTCTGTATATCCATCTTTCCGTCTGCTGTTTGTCCGTCTGTCTGCATGTCTGTTTGTCTGTCTGTGCACATCTGCCTGCTGTTTGCTTGTCTTTCTGCCATCTTCCCTGTATCTTCTTCTCTTGTTCTGTGTCTACTGTGGATGAGGGTCTGGGTGCTGTTGTAAAAACATCACCTGGGCAAAAGGCGCCTCAGAAATGAAGTGCTAAGTTTAGTCTTCGGCTGCTCTTAGTCGTCATCGGCTTCTGCGTCTGAACTGGAGTTTATCTTTGGTCTGACTGATTTACTTCTGTTTAGGCTATAGCCATTCTCAGTGATTCACCCGGTCCTAAGAGCACATTAGAGATACATGTGGGGCAGGCAGGCAGGCAGAAGGACGGACGCACGGAAGACAGGCAGGCCGACATGAAGACAGACAGACAGACAAACAGACAAACAGAGAGACAGACTGACTGAGATCGAGAGTGACATAGTCCTAACAAGAGTGACACAGAGAATAAGACACAAGGAAGATGGGAGAAAGAGCAGGCGACAGACAGACAGACAGATAAACGGACGGACAGACAGACAGAGCGAGTAATAGAGGAAGATAGAGGCAGAAGTACATAGCCAGTAGCAACCACGAAGCTGGAGGTAGAAAAACATAAACAGTAACAACCACCTATATAAAGAGAGAGACATACAGACAGACAGCAGAGACAGAGCGAAAGACCGAAAGACAGAGAGAAAGACAGAGAGAGACAGACAGAGATACAGACAGAGACAGACAGACAGAGAGAAAGACAGAGAGAAAGATAGAGAGACAGAGAGAGCGAATGACAGAGAGAGACAGACAGAGACAGACAGACAGAGAGATGGACAGACAGATAGACAGAGACAATCTAGAGTGACATACAGACACAGAGAGAGACACACAAAGACAGACAGCTACAGACAGACGGTCAGAGGCTGAGACAGACGGAGAGAAAGACAGACAGACGATATGGCTGCTTAAATTACAGTCGTAACATGGCAACCGACTTCGTTGGAATAAGACGTCGTATGGTTAAGAAACAGACCTCTGTGTCTGTAGAAACCACAGTGTTTAACTGATGAATGCGCGGTTGCCCTATTGGGTTACGGAGGCTGGGGAGTGAGTGAGTGAGCGTTGGATGGCAGAACGCTCCTCATGCCTCGGGTCCTGCAGCTGATTTAAGCCAGGACAGAAGTAGTAATGACGTCTCAACTGACCTCAAAAGTCCAAAGGTCGATTTCTATTCACAGATCTGCTGGGGCTTGAGTGGTTGGGCTGAAGTGATAATGTCTTAATCGAACCCACGAAATTGGAATGCTTTAATAAGGCACTTGTGATTTAAATGCTTTATTAAATGATTTGAATGATTTAATGATTTAAATGATTCAGAGATTAAAGATAGAATACACTACGATACAATACAATTAGATATAATACACTGATACAATACAATGAAATATAAATGATTTAAAGCAATTATGGTTTAAATGATTTGAACGATTTAAAGATTTAAATGCGTTAATGATTTAAATGATTTCATGATTTGACTAGGGGGTGCAGATGGAAGAGAAATATCTACACAGATTTCTGCCCTGGCGGGGATTCAAACCCCCTATCTCTCGGTTGACAGTCTGGCACGCTAATCGCTAGACTATCGCGTGAAATCAGATATTCCGATCGCTTGAACTCTGCCAATTAAAATGTAACCCCGCTAAGCGGAGCAGTTTTCTTATCTCCCCCTCCCCCTCCAGCTACTGTCATGTTTGGAGTTTTTACATTTGGTAAGAATCGGATGTTCTGCTTATCTGGACGACAGACAGACAGACAGTCAGACACAGACAGACACACAGGCAGACTAAACCCAGCAACACATACACATACAAGTAACCGTACATCGAACCAGACACCTGAGCAGACTTTCATCACATATAGTGACACATTCTGAGTGAACAGAAGAGGGTTGTGTAATCGTTCTCCGCCTCTCCATCTTTCCCCTCCTCCGATTCCTCTTTACTTCCAGTTCACTTCCTCTTAATACTTCTCTTCATCCTTTCCATCCGTCTCTTCTGTCTACCTTCTCCTGCTCCTCTTTCTCCCCTCTTCCTATTCCTTCTCTTTTGCTCCTTCCTCTTTCCTTTCTTCTTTCCTCATTCATCCTCTTCCTCTACTCCTTCCCTCCGCTGTGTCTTCCTACTGTTCCTCCTCTTCTTCCTATACTCTTTCTTCTCCTTCTCTTCCCTACTCTTCCTCGTCCTCCTCCTCCTCTATTCTCATCCTTGTTTTCCTCTTCTTCCTCTTCTTCTTCCTCCTCCTCGTCCTCCTCTTCCTCCTGTGATCTTTTTCCAGGTAGTAGCGACGTCCTGTTGGTTGTCGTGTGGTTGGAATGCCAGTCTGTGTATAGGGAACGGGGAACCCCTGTTGGGATGCTCCTCCTCCTCCTGCTCCCCTCTTCTCCTCACAACGAACCCAGTAGGATGCTGTTGCAGAAGCAGCTGGCATCCATAAATAAAACCTTGGCCTGACGAACCGAGAGATATAGCTAACAGGTCTAAAGCACTGCCATTCTTTCTCCTAACGCCAGAGATGCAAGACACAAGATAATAAGAATACAATATGATACAATACAATAAAGATAGAATACACTACTACACAATACAATAAAATCAATCATTGGAAATTTGTATATCACCCCTTCACGTTCCCTACTCAGAGGCGCTCCCGACCCAGGCTATGCAGGAAAAAGTTTAGTCTTAAGCAGCAAGTGGAACTGAAAAGAGGTAGTGTAAGGAGGATGGCACATATGCAATATCAATACAATTCATTACAATACAACACAATAAGATATAGTACAATATCAATATGATATTTTACAATACAATGCAGCTCATATTTTACAGTGGCTTTTAACAGTATCTCAGACATGTGCGTGGTCTTGCTGTTTAGATGAATGTAATTAGTAACTTCTATATTGCGCCGGTGTCTAGTGCACAAGGCACCAACCGATGACACACCAAAACCAAGCCGTAATCAGGTATGTATCCAACAAGGTCAGTACGCTAAGGCAAAGAGGCAGCCTGTGGTGAATAAGCAGTGACCTCTGTATGCTGAATCCGCTTTTTACAGCTTTCGCAATAAAAGTCTAAACTCCGCCTGTTACTCATTATGGCTCCGCTTGAAACAAGACAAAAAAGTTTGACATTAACCAGACTTTTCAGTATCTAGATTGTCCTTCCCCCCCAGCCTCTCCATTTGTGTAATCGGAGAAGAAAAGAACAGTCCGTTAAGCTAGCCCTGGCGCAGACATGGGTATGAAGTGCTAGCGACTTCATTTTCTTAGCCTCAGCATATGAAGACGGGTGGCCAGTTCTCAGCCTCCCCATCTCATCTTCCCACTGAAGTCAGTGTACTACTCACTGTAGCTGAGTTAGCTAGGAGTTGCAGATGGAACAGAAATCTCGAACCAAATTTCTGCTCTCGTGGGGATTTGAACCCCTACCTCTCGATTGACACTACAGCACGCTAACCACTACACCACATCGAGAACACCAAATCTGTATTAGCAGCAAGCGTACATTAGATCTGTTCTCTTTTAAGTTGTCCTGAAAAGGCAGGAGACGAGTTTCAACTCGATACAACTGCATTCACAGTTGCTCGGCGCCATCGATGTTCTGTCGTGTGTGCAGTACTCTGCACCTCAGAAATTTGGAAGAAGAAGGAGAGCAATATCCGATACATTTGTATTGTATAGTATTGATGGATAGTACCAGTGCCGGCCTTAGGATATTTCCGGCACTGATAGTACTCTCCCAAAGCTCAGAACTGAACACATGCCAATATGACCAGTTGTGAGTGAAGGACTTCTTCGAGGTCCCTACACAGTTACCGCACCGGGTGGGGGGGGAGGGGCTCGAACTCATACTCTCCACTGTACAAGTTGAGCGCCGTAACCGCTCTGATCGGCTACCGTACCATGTATATATACATGCATACATACTTACGTATAGATACATACATATACATACATGCATAGAATGTCATACATAGTATTACACTTGTATGCGCACAACACAATAGGGGCCATCCATATATTACGTACACAAAAATGTGGGAAAATTTGACCCCCTCCCCCCTGATCGCAAGCGTACTTTCTTCCACCCCCCCCTGCGTACGTACGCTTGACGCACCCCCCCCCCCCCGAAGACCAGCTGCAGAAAGTGTCTCGGCAGCGACTGTCTGCACTTTAGGCCAGATTATTGAAGGATGAGTGAGGGCCAATATAGACAAATTATAGGTATCTCGTTCACAGCACAGAATAACTGCACATGGCTTTAATATAATGTAATAAAATGCCATCGGACGACTATAGGACAATACAGAGTTATAAATAGGCTAATGTGGACATCATAATTATAAATTTATTTTGTGTACGTACACATTTTGTCCCCCCCCCCATCCCCCCTCCCGTTCGCACTCGTACGCAAAATCGCAAAAATCCGACCCCCTCCCCCTAATTGCGTACGTAATATGTGGATGGCCCCATATACAACATAGAGCATCGATGGCGGTGAGCAATTGTGAGTGAAGAATTGCTCCAGGTCCCTACAGAGTAACCGTCTCAGGGAAGGAGGAGGATGTTCGAACCCATACTCTCCGCCTAAGTAGCCAACCATGATTCATTGCCTGTGCAAAGTTCCACAAACGCACCACACGGACATCTAGGCACTTACATATGTTCACAGAGAGAAAAACCTTTCAGGTGTTGTCGGTACTCTGTGTTACAAATTGTTTCTGCCGAGTTACATATGGGGCTAAAAAAACAGTCGTACTGGGCGTTTACGGGACGAACTCATCATCTACACTGTGGGTCAGAAAAACGAAGCCTCCAAATAGCAATCGGAAACACATGGGGACGAAAGAGCAAGCCTAGCGAGCATCCTAGCCAACATCCAAGATCAACAATGAGTCAGGATTCTTGTCGATGAGAGAACATTGTAAACTAAGAACAGTGACAGCTAACAAGTGGCGCACATGTTCGCACACACGTGAATTACTGTCGTTTCTCCAGCTACCAGCGTTCCTGATGAAAACTAATTTTTTGTGCTCCTGCTTCAACTGTAATCGTAGCCGTAATGGA
Organism: Allolobophora icterica; assembly: GCA_963556255.1. Taxonomy (NCBI): domain Eukaryota; kingdom Metazoa; phylum Annelida; class Clitellata; order Crassiclitellata; family Lumbricidae; genus Allolobophora; species Allolobophora icterica. The sequence goes on along the minus strand of OY744616.1, from coordinate 1,411,416 downwards.
ACTTCTGCGAAACAATACAATACAATATTCGTTCATTCAACATACAGTGCTGTCATAGACGCAACATGTGACAAACGACACCACTACCTTATACGTTCTTGTGTAGGTTCTGTGCGAATATACATTTTTTACCATGAACAAATATAATTTCTACTCTGATAGTGGCGCTTCATAATTATATTCATAATAATTAAGTTAGTAGTAGTAGTAGTAGTAGTAGTAGTAGTAGTAGTAGTAGTAGTAGTAGTAGTAGTAGTAGTAGTAGTAGTAGTAGTAGTAGTAGTAGTAGTAGTAGTAGTAGTAGTAGTAGTAGTAGTAGTAGTAGTAGTAGTAGTAGTAGTAGTAGTAGTAGTAGTAGTAGTAGTAGTAGTAGTAGTAGTAGTAGTAGTAGTAGTAGTAGTAGTAGTAATAATAATAATAATAACTTAGACCTCTACGAATGGGGCCCATTTCAGACAAATCTGTGTTTCTAAATAATAACAACAATAATAATAATATGAGTATGTTAACTTTATGAAGAAGTAAGGTAATATTACTACTACTACTACTGCTTCTACCGCTACCACCACCACACCACTACTACTACCACCATCATTACTACTACTACTACTACTACTACTACTACTACTACTACTACTACTACTACTACTACTACTACTACTACTACTACTACTACTACTACTACTACTACTACTACTACTACTACTACCACTACTACCACCACCATCATTACTACTACTACTACCACTACTACTACTACTACTACTACTACTACTACTACTACTACTACTACTACTACTACTACTACTACTACTACTACTACTACTACTACTACTACTACTACTACTACTACTACTACTACTACTACTACTACTACTACTACTACTACTACTACTACTACTACTACTACTACTACTACTACTAACTACTACTACTACTACTACTACTACTACTACTACCACTCTTCCACCTTCCAATCGCTTTTGTTGTAAATGACACCCGACATCCGCTCCTAAGCCCCTCCTCCTCTGTCACTTTTCTCTGGCAACCAGCCTCTGATCTTCTGTTGTCAACTTTGGACAACCCCTCTGACTTGAGGCAGCGCTCGTGCATAAGCTGGTGCTCTGCGCTTAGCTTCAGAGTAGCGCTTTAGAAACTCGGAGATTATGATTAAGTTCAAAGTTCATCAACAAAGAACTCATTGTCGATCTGGGATGGCTCCTAAATAATTGTCTTTTGTTAATGGATTGTTTATGAGTTAAGGCAGTTCTGTGTGATTTTTGTTTCCAGCTGATTGGACTGCTGTTACTCGCTCTCGGCATATGGGTGATAATCATTAAGAAGGAATACGAGTCGATCAATGACATCGTCTCAAGTCCTGCGATCCTATGTCTTGTCGTCGGGTTGATCATAGTCATCAGTGCGATCGTCGGCTGTGTCAGTGCGACTTTGGATCGACTATGGCCACTGAGGATCGTAAGCTATTCTCAGTGCTCAGTTTGGATTTCCTCGTAGTATGCATGTATGTATGTATGCATGCGTGGATGTGTGTATATATATATATATATATATATATATATATATATATATATATGTATATATATATATATGTATGTTTTTATTTATGCATGTATGTATGCATGTATGTATGTATTTACGTATTTATGTCTGTATGTTTGGTTTCTCTAATGTCTTTGGATTACCTCTCAATTGTCGGTTGTTTGACAGGAGATTGCCTAGTTACAGGGACACCTGTTGATTCGCTTTCTTGTGATTTGACGTTTGTCAGAGTGAGTTGCGCAGGTATACGGCGCTTTGTAGTCGGTTGCAGCGCGGATTCCTATACACACCGACACACGCACACACCATATACACAAATACGCATACATATATATGTGTGTATATGTATATGTATATATATATATTATATATGTATATATGTACAGTATGTGTGTATATAATTATATATGAGTTGTTGGTTGTCTGTACACTGACTGATGTGGAGCTAGGTTGTTGACCACATGTCCGCCTCATCAGAAAAAACTCTCATTTGCCTCATCACAAGTGACTCATTATCCAAGTCATCGGCCTTCTGAGCGGATGCATCAGGCTTCTCAACTATGTTCAGTATTGATGTTGTTGTTGTCGTCGTCGTTGTTGTTGTTGTTGTTGTTGGTGGTGGTGGTGGTGGTGGTGGTGGTGGCGGTGGCGGCGGCGGCGGCGGCGGCGGTGGTGGTGGTGGTGTGGTGGTAGAGGTAGAGGTAGAGGTGGTGGAAGTGGTGATGGTATTCAGTGATATTTTACTTATAAAAATAATTCCTAATTCAGTTCTAATTCAGTTCTGAGCTCTTGAATTTTACTTCTAATTCTAATTTTACTTCACAAATAATTTTACTTCTCATTCCTATTTTAGTTCTCAAATAATTTTACTTCTTATTTTAGTTTTCCAAATAATTATTAATTTCCGCGCTGTAAAAGTTTGCCAAACTTGTCTCGAGAAAGAAACAACTGAAGTAAAACAAGGGGTGGAACGTCTAACAATGCAGCATCTATTCCCCTCCCAAGACTTGTAATGCTTTTATTTTTTCTGGCAAGTGCTGTTCCACAAAGTCCGGGAATTTCTCAGTTGGTTCTTGGCATGTAGATCTGCTGTATCTTCGTCAAAATGAAAAATCCCAAAGCGGCCTATCTCGCTTCCTTCCAGACAACATTCTCGATGAACTCATAATTTTACAATTTAACGATCGATTCTAAATTTTTAAAATGGCGTATGAAACTGAGGTCGTTAGTACTTAGTACGCAAGCAAGGATTTTATATTAGTGCTCATTTCCTTCTTGTATAAAATGTCCTTGGTACGTATTGCAACTGAGACATTTAGACAACGAAGACCAAAGAGAAAAATTAATGGCATGCTTCATATCAACCAAAGTTTTCCAATGGATTATGCGTTTGGATCACATGCAATTTTACTCCCCTTCATCTCAATTTAAGTTAAGCACCACAAGAAGTAAAATGATTTTACTTCTTAAAATAATTGTTAATTTCGTTCATAATTTTAGTTCGGCAAATAATTTCTAATTCAATTCCTAATTTCGTTTTTTCAGCTGAAATAATTCCTACTTTTACTTCTAGTTTTCGTTAACGAAATCATTTATTTTTACTTCTAATTTTAGTTTTCGTTAACGAAAATATCACTGGTGGTATTATTACTACTACTACTACTATTACGAATATATCAAGTGCCACTATCCAGTGACCAGCATCAATCAATGACGCAGAGCAAGTGTGAGTGAATTAAGGGACTTGATCGAGGTCCCTACATACATGTAGTAACCGTCTCAGAGAAGGAGGATCGAATTCACTCTTTGCATTAAAAGGCGAACTTATCGTGCAACTGTCATCTGCCTCCTCATCCAACTCATCCTTATCATCCAATGAGTTGAATTGGATGGTAAAGATGAGTTGCTAACTGGTGTAATAGACCAGTTCCTAACGACATTTGACATCGTATTTTATTTACTTTCCTAGTTTTTTTTTTACTTTCCCAGTTTATTCATTTTCCCAGTTTATTCACTTTCCCAGTTGGCTTTTCCAATTTGTTGACTCTTTCAGTTTGTTTACTTTGTTTATGTTGACTATGGAGGGTGATCGTTTTGCTAACTGGGGTGATAGCCCAGTTCCTAACCACATTTCACATCGTATTGGCTAGTAGCAGAGAGCACCTCTGATTTCCTTTTTGAGCGGCACTATATAACATTTTGTCCAATTACAGTTACTATTGTTCATTGTTCCAGTTTCTGGCGATTGTCATTGTGGTCTTTGTGATACAAGTCGTCATTGGCATTCTCGCCTATGTTTATCGAGAAGAGGTAATTTATTCCATTCATTACCTATGCAAGGTGAGTAAGTCTGGATCTCAGGCATAAGGCAGTTGCAAGCGAAGGACTTTCTAAAGTCTAACAGTCTCAGGGAAGGCACAAACGCAAGCACTCGGCATTACTAGTCGAACACTTAACCAATCGGCTACCATGTATGTTTGTGTGTGTTTGTAGGTGTGTGTGTGGGTGTGTGTGTGTGTTTGCGTGCGTGCGTGCGTGTGTGTGTGTCATCATGCACTTGACTTGTGTAAGAAATTTGAGTCATGTATAAACATTTTATTGAAGTTTTGAACAGTGTAGACAATATCAGGTGCGTGGAGAGTTTAATATTGCCACGGCTTTTGTTTGCACTTAGAGGCATTTGGAACCATCTGCTCGTGGTAATATTGCCACTTAGTTTGCATTATCTAGGCAATCGGAGCCTTTTGAGGAGTCAGGATCATGGTGCAAGTGCATTGTTCACTTGTAGGCAATTGGAAATCTCGGCAATCATCTGAAAGTTGCCGTTGAACGATATCAATTTAACAACGATGTCACCTACGCCGTCGATAAAGTCCAGAAAAGGGTTAGTTTCAAGTGTTTGTAGAAAAAGTAATCTCTCCATTTTGACTCTTTTCTTTTCTGTTCTTGTATTGTCTTGTTTTTTTCCCTTTTTCTTGTGTTTTCTTTTCTTTTCTAGTTTTGTCTTCGGGTGTGCTCGATAGTGTAGTGGTTAGCGTAGTGGACAGTTTACCAAGAGGTCAGGGGATCAAATCCCACCAGGGCAGAAGTATGGTTTGAGGTTTTTGCTCCACCTCGACCCCCTTCGGCTATAATCAGCTATAATAATGTGTACACTGACCGTACACTGTGGATGGGAAGATGAGATGGCGAATAATTATAATGATGATGATGATGATGATGATGATGATGATGATGATGATGATGATGATGATGATGATGATGATGATGATGATGATGATGATGATGATGATGATGATGATGATGATGATGATGATGATGATGATGATGATGATGATGATGATGATGATGATGATGATGATGATGATGATGATGATGATGATGATGATGATGATGATGATGATGATGATGATGATGATGATGATGATGATGATGATGATGATGATGATGATGATGATGATGATGATGATGATGATGATAAAGCGAGTTATATAGCACCTTAGCCCAGCTGAGGCCGAGAAAAGGCGCTGTACATGAGTTTAAAAGAATGAATGTCAGTCATAGGATCGTTTTAAAAGCTAGGCGTTGAGCTGTGGATTGGAATATGACGATGGTAGGCAGGAGACTGGATTGGGAAGAGCTCTGTAGGAAGGAAGAGAGCATCAGCTGCTCTTTAATCTCACTGCCTCTGATGGGGATGGTCGTTGGTTTCTGCTCCTCTTCTCCTGCCTCCCTCTCCTCCTCCTCGGCCTCTGCATCATCATCATCGCTGTGGGAGTCTGCTCTGGATGAACTAGGCCCCTAATGGTGTTTACTCCTAGGGTCCGTTCGGCTGTAGGCTGTAGGCTGCTTGTTGGTACTAGGGTTCGTCGAAAGATATATAGCAGACAGACAGACACAGACAGACATATAGACAGACAGACAGACTGAGACATATAGGCAGACCATAGACAGATAGACATACAGACTGAGAGACAGACAGGCAGACCAGCTGCTGCTCTCATAGACAGATAAACACACAGACAGAGACAGACAGGCAGGCAAACACACACAGAGACAGACAGACACACACAGACAGACAGACTGGTAGGCTGACACAGAGAGACAGGTAGACACATAGACAGAAAGACAGACAGACAAGGCGGCAGACAGACAGGTAAACACAGACTGATGGACACACACACACACAGACAGGTAGACTGACATACAGGTAGACACACAGACTGAGAAACAGACAGGCAGACAGACAGACAGGTAGACAGACAGACAAGTAGACACAGACTGAGAGACAGACAGACAGACAGGCAGACACACACAAAGAGATCGAGGAGGAGAGAAGTGTACAAATGTAGACCCAAAGGCATCGATCGGATCGATAGATCGATAGATCGATCTGATCAGCAAACAAAACCGTCAGCATATTTCATTCGATTGTTTGTCAAACAATAGTATTATTGTAATTGTAATTTTGATCCTAATGACAATGCTATAACAGTATGGATGTGGGAAAAGCAACAGTTCGTTTCACCCACAGATTTAAAAAACTCAAGTAACTCTCTCTCCCTCACCACTCTCTTCAATCAATCAATCAATCGGAATTTATATTGCGCCACTTGCGTTCAGATTTAAATTTTTAAGTCTAGTAAGTAAGTTGGTGAGTTTCTTAGTGACCCATCAAAAGCTTTATCATTTGGCAGTTGATGCGGTCTGTAGTTGGAATGGAAATAGGTTTTGTTTTGAAAGCTCTGGGACTGAGATAAGGAGGGAGAAAAATGGAGAGACAAATTGCTGTCTGCTGAAAAATGCTTGTATTTCACAGATATCATTATCTCAAATGTGCATTACATATAGACAATAGACATCATATGAATTATGAATCATACATATGCATATGTATAAAATATTATATATATATATATATAATATATGATAAATATATGTGTGTGTAATAAATGTAATATATATCTGTAGGCCTATAATATATAAAAATAAATAACTTCACTATTCATCATTTCGTAACAGCACACTGCTGTATACATGTAAGCTCAGGTTTCAAAATAGGGCCTATGTATTGGGCTTCTGAAACTGGGTATATACATACATAAGGTTTTATATCCATTTTCAAAAGCACAAGTACATGGTTATAGTATAGAATATTTATACATACATCTTTGCTGGACCATTTCAGAAGCACGAGATATATTTAGAAATGTGAGCTTATATACAACAGTGGGTGCTATTGGGAAATGTTGAATAGTGAACCGGTTTTTAGAATCTGTTGTAGAAATTTGACCCAGCAGGAACAGAAAAGACGAGCTATATCTTGATTCTGTCCTTGTGGGGTTTTTACATGTGCCAAACTCTGCTTGTGATTAAATGATTGTGGTTAATGGGAATTTGGTGTTTGTGCATTTGAAAGTAAAAAGGAGTGTGATAAATTATTACTGGTTTTTTAACTCGGGTTAAGGATAAAAATTACCCGGAGACAGAGTTAATAGCATCTGGATTGGCTACGTTATTTTGATTATAATTTTTTTTATTAGTAGTAGTTGTAGTATGAAACTTTTTAACTTGCGTGCAGTTGTACAGAAATGCGAATCTGAGGCGCAATTAGTCAGTAGCCAGATGAAGAGCAGTTAGACATTGTGATTATTATTATGTTTTGAAGGGCAAATGCTGTGGCTTCAAGGGCTATGGGGATTGGGAGCAGAACGCGAGATACAAGTGCAGTGCCAACACGAAAGACAGTTGTGGCGTACCAGACTCATGCTGCAAGACGATTGAGAAGGTAATGATGACCTGTGCTCTGTACAGTAACCATTGAATGTAATTGTAATTGTAATTGAACTGGTATATGGTGCCACTCGAGGAGTAAAACATATCAGAGGAGCTCAAAGACAAAACTGTGTTAGACAATAGACAATGGGTGACTCGTATGTTGAGTTGGCTGATGGTGCTCGTAACTTGAGTGCTGCTTTTCGATTCTACTCTGTCTCTGATTGTTTGTGGTGAATGAGCTTATTATCTTATCATTATTACTATTATTATTATTATTATTAGTAGTAGTAGTAGTAGTAGTAGTAGTAGTAGTAGTTATTAGTATTATTATTATTATTATTAGTAGTAGTAGTAGTAGTAGTAGTAGTAGTAGTAGTAGTAGTAGTAGTAGTAGTAGTAGTAGTAGTAGTAGTAGTAGCTGAAATTGTAGTAGTAGTGGTAGTATTATTATTAGTAGTAGTAGTAGCAACAGTAGTAGTATTAGTGTTATTATAAATTTTCTGTTCTCGAAAGGTGCTATATAAATGACTTTTCTGTAGCTCGCTTGGTCTGTAATCCGTCAGCTGCAGGTTTGAGCTTCATGCATGGACTCCATACGAGTTCTTTCTGCTCACTTTATTTCAAGACTCGGATTAAGGTCTGCTGACATGTAGATGTAGATGTAGAATAAGTGCAGTAAGAAAGTGAAATCACCCAGATACTAATTGATTCCTGCTGTCTTTTTTACATTTCAGGATTGCGGTCAAAACGTGAGACGTCATCTTCAAGTAAGTTTCGCTTAAGATCATCGGTGTATTGCTTCCATGTAGTCGTCTGCTCTAGTCTAACGACTTCTATGGCACTGATGTCATAATGTCAAAGCCATCGGTCGACTGTCGCTTCGAGTGAAATTGCAGTCAGAAATCATGATCCATTGGAGAAGGAAGCCAGTTTGAAAACCAGTATTATTATTATAATTATTTTTATTATTATTTCCGTTTACCTGAGGTACATGTCATCCCTCAGGATTTCACAAATTATGGATAGCATAATTATGGGATGGCTAGTCTTTGATGATGTTGTGCTGAATGATGAAAGTGCTTTGAAGCATTGGATTAATTGTTTTTATCATTATTATTTTTATTACTATTATTACTTATAATATGTATTTATTAAGTGCCAGTGACATATGACCATGCCTCAGTTAATGGTGCTGAGCAATTGTGAGTTAAGAACTTGCTCAAGATTCCTACACGGTAACCATCTCAGAGGAGGAGGATTGAACCTGTATTCTCCGCGCTACAAGGCAAGCGCTCATACCAATTGAATACTGTAACACACGACAACTAAGACTTGCATAGCAAGGGAAAGTCCGTTTTGCCAAAAGAATTAAATAACTTCGCTGAGGATATAAATTACCTTTGGAATTTCCTTTAAATTACGTTTTAAATCACCTCTAAAGTTTTCTTGGAAATTACTGCTGAAATTACTTTTGAAACTGCCTGTTAATTTACCTTCTAGACGGATCAGATCAACATTCGTGGATGTGAGATATCTCTGCTCAACTGGATTGAAAAGCACTTGGACATTTTGGGAGCAACGGCTCTGGGTCTTGCAATCTTGCATGTAAACTGCAGTTAATTTACTCCTAGATTAACTGTTTCTAGGGTCTACTTTGCCTGTCTAAGTTTTCAACATTAGGACTCCAGAAAGCTCACTGTAAAATTGTCTTTGTGACTGCATCAAGACTCTCGGACTCCCTTACCGAGATAGTTTCACATCTGCTCTTCGTTCTCCACGCTGGCTCCCTGTCTGTGAGTGTATCATCGTCTGGATCATCATTATCAGCCTCATCATCAGCAACAGCAGCTGGGGCATTGTCTAATTACACTTTTATTGTTATGTAACTCTTTGATCTTTGTTAAAGGATGCACCTTTTATGACACACATCTGTTACATTCGTCATCATCACCATTATTATCATCACCTTCATCAGCATCTTCTTCTTCATCATCATCATCATCACCAACGAATGTTAATTTGTCGTACTGTGTTTTGAAAAGTCTTCTCTTCGTCATCATCATCATCATCATCACCTTCATCATTATCATCATTTTTATCATCATCATCATCATCATTATAATCATCATCATCATCATCATTATCACCATTATCATCATCATTATCATCACCTTCATCATCATCATCATTATCATCATCAATTACTAACGCCTTCCGTTTGTCAGTTGCATTTCTGTCAATTGACTTTTCTTCCAAATTTCTCTTCAACATCAGATTCTCGGCATCTTCGTCGTCTACATGCTGATAACGAAGATCGAAGACCGAATCCGTCTCTTCAAGTATCGCAAGAGGTTCTACCCGAGCTAAACACTGGAGCAGTCGCAGAACGACCCGTCATCGTTCGCACAAAAGTTGTAAACTGACTCACAACGAGAGAATCGGCAAGAGAAATCGTTCTAGCTTTTTAGACGATTAAAATCCATGTCATGTTGACTGTTAGATCCGTCCTCTGAGTTGCAGATCTTTGCTTGGCCTTACTTTGTCCTCGGCTTTTACGAGTAGAAATCATCGTGTTTTAATTGTGAGTTTTAATGGACGGTGCGTCGAGTCTTTAGGGGTTTTCTGTTAGAGTTTTTGGCCGGAAATTGTAGGTACTTGTTGTGAAGCTTTCCTTCCAACGTTAATTTGTCGTACTGTGTTTTGAGAGAGTGTTCTCTTGTCTGTCTTCTTTTCAGGCAGTATTGGTATTTAGTTTCCTGTCACAAGTTATGGTGCTTTGTTCTTACATTTCCCGTTACACGTTATGGTACTTGTTCGTGCATTTCTAATCACACGTTATGGTACTTGTACTCAACATTTCTCATCACACATTATGGTTCTTGTTCTTGCATTTTCCATCACATGTTATGGTACTTGTTCTAACATTTCCCGGTCACTTGTTACAGTACTTGTAGTTACATTTCCCGGTCACACGTTATGGTACTTGTCATGTGTTTTAAATGCCTGTAGTGTTTCATAACCTGACATGCATTAAGAGTGCCTTTCTTGGGGTAACAGTTTCAAGTTGTGTTAGCTGTTACGTGTAGTATTTTTTCACTGCATTTGACGTTTATTTCACATCTTGAGTAAGCAATAGTATTTTTGTGTCTGATTGTAACAATACTGTTAGAGTTACGATCATGCAGTTAAGCTATAATTTTCTTTTGAGAAAAGAATTTCTTTTATTTCCATGCTCGTATCATCGTATGCTGTTAATTGTTATGCGTAGTAGTTTTAAGTATGTGAAAGCATTGTGAACTTGTGTTCTGACCTTCTAGAGATCATTATTTTAATTTATTATCAGTATTTTCATGGAGATCATGATTCTTCATTTGCGTAATCATCGTTATTTCTTCATTTGCGTAATCATCGTTATTTCTTCATTTGCGTAATCATCGTTATTTCTTCATTTGCGTAATCATCGTTATTTTACTGTTATTCTTGTTAACCTGTACACATCATTTTACTTCTGTTCATGGAGCTTGATCTGAGTTCGTTAGAAATTTCCTTTGTTTAACCACAATAGTATAGTAGTAGTTCTCTCTTATTAGCTCTCTTTAATTAACATGTAATTGTAATTAGTAACTTCTATTGCGCTAGTTTCTGATGCACAAGGCATCAACCGATGACGCACCAAAACCAAACCGTAATCATGTCAATATCCAGAAGATTCGTCCGTACAGTGCCTGTATTAAGTAGATTGAAACTATAGTTTAGATTATTTTTGAACATATTTTAATTTTCTATTTTGCCATAGGAAATAATTATGTTTGCTTTTTGTACTTTTCACACTTTTTGTGCTTTTCACACGTTGTGGAGAGTTCTGCGCACCTCTGGGTCCGTCTCTCTGGAACAATCTGCTACCAGACATACAATCACTAGCATCTTTAACAGTTCAGGAAACGTTTTCTGCTCGACCTTAAGACACATTTGTCTGGTTATTCCTAGGTAACTGTACCGGAGCACCCTTGTGAGTTACCTAAAGGGTGCTATACAAGTTCTCTGATACATACATACATAAGCATCCTAACTGTGATGTAAACAAAATATATGTACAGTGCCTTCGAACCGTCTTGCAAAAGCACTGCGGTTCTTACGGACGCTATTTAAAGCAAATCCGTTCAGTTTCCAATTATGTTATATGATTATGTTAGACAGGTTATGCTGGTTATACTATGCAGCATGTTACGCTGTGTGAAGCGGTTTACGTTATAATTATGACGAAACATATTTGATGTGTTGCATACCGTATGTGTTCAGACTTGTAATGTCTTTGGCTGGTGACATGTTTGGTGCATTTCAGCTTAAAAGTACTTTGACGTAAAAGTTTGTAGTTCATTTTCTGTTTTACCGTAGGAAAGACTTATGTTTGCTTTTGTACTTTTCACACCTCAAATCAAATCAAATAACATTTATTGGTCCAGAGCAGCAACACAGTAATGCCATATACTTCGTTGATTACATTGGACATTTAAGTAACACACTAAATAATCGTTTCATTGATGTTAAATACTTTACAAGCATAATTTCTTTGGCAGCAGAATCATTTAGTTCCTGCCTTTTGTCTTAATTATCATGTGTTATACTTGTATTGGCATTATAACTATAGGGTCACCATAAACGGCTATCTTTCTTATTAAATTTGGACATAATGGGGAATCCAGAAGGGATGAAATCCTGCTAGGATTACCTAATGTAAAACAAAATATATTTTGTAATGTAAACAAAATAAATTATGTAGGCCTAATGTAAACAAATCATTTGTTTACATTAGGCCTACTTTGGTCCGCAAAGGTTCACCAGTCACTCTGTAACAGAGTAAAGCAGGGAGGCGACCTGACCGACGACTCTGATGAGCGTAGACTCGGATCCGACCTGGGCTGGTGAACCAAAGTCCTCCGTGCCCACCTTCTCGTGGTGCGGACCGTTGGTACCCTTCCTAGGAAGGGGAACGAACGGGCACGGCAGGCAAAACCAGGGGAAGGCAATGGCAAACCACCCCTGTTAATCATGCCAAGAAAATCGTCATGCGACACACCAAACCACGCCGATGGTCGCGGATGGAGGGACTCCCAGGCCGGAGCGCTGAGGAGGGACTCCCAGGCCAAAGCGCGACTCAAGGGCTACTGGGAGAAGTAGCAAGACGGCAACGGAGACTGTGTAGCATGACGATCGCTAGGGCTCCTAGAGCCGACAGCACAAAGAGAGAGAGAATGTAAACAAAATACATGTAAACAAAATATGTAATATAAACAAAACATATGTAATGTAAACAAAATATATGTAATGTAAACAAAATATTTGTAATGTAAACAAAATTTGTGGAAACAAAATATTTGTAATGTAAACAAAATAATATATATGTAATGTAAAAAAATTGTGTAAACAACATATTTGTAATGTAAACAAAATATGTGTAATATAGCTGAACAACTAGGTAGATTTTCTTTGTCTTGCTGCTGAGGTTAGATCTATAGCCGATTGGTTAGAGCACACTGGGCTTGTAACTCAGAAAAATCCCCCAAAACTCTACCCAACCGACCGTCCGTCACGCCACTGCAAAACGGTTCTATTTATGGCGCCGGTATTCCCCAACGTCATTAATAATACGCGTAACGACACCGTCCCTCACGCTGTCTTCCACTGCCAAGCGGTTCTATTTATGGCGCGGGTATTCCCCTAACGTCATTATTAATGCGCACAACGACGTTGTTTACTTTCGCACAAAATTTAATTACGATCGATTCGAACTATATTCATCGTCTTACAGCAAAATTGTATGTTCAAAGACTTTGCACAACTAAGGGCAGTCACGGCTAGATTTCTCGCGTTTTCTTTAAGCCGCCAACGCCGGGTTCACCCTCTTCGACTGCGAAGCAGTCAGTCCACGGGAGACTGCGAAGCAGTCGTCGCCAGAGGGAGACTGCGAAGCAGTCAGTCCACGCCTAGACTGCGAAGCAATCTCCCCACAGGTCGCCTAAATTTCTTCCTTATTCGCTACACGGATTTAACTTATATCTAAATTTGTTGCTTATTCGCTACAGGGATTGAAACTTATAACCCCGGGCAACGCCGGGTATACCGCTAGTCTAAAATAAATGAGATATTGAGGTTTATATAGGCCTAGCCTAAGCTGACCTGACGTCCCGGTTTTCATTGACAATTGTCTTCTGGTTTCTGACCTGTTGTCCCGGCTGCCTGGAAATATATAATTTTTTCAGTGTTCATGTCTACTGAGTATTGACTCTGGTGTAGTATTTACTCATTTTATTGAACTTAAGGGGCGTTTCAAAAAGGCGGTTTCGGGAATTTGGGACGACCCCTTTGAAATAGAGTTAGTGTTAAGTTCAGGGTTAGGTTTGCCAGGGTGGTTGTCTGGTTGAGGTTGTCTAAGCCATATTTGCATGCATCTGCATCCGTCTTTTAGCAACACATTTACTTGCTACACATTTACTTTTTGTATGTGAAAATCTAGTAATCACAATAAGAAATATTTCTGTAAATTTTTTTATTACAGGTAAAAATCCAACAAATCTTAAAACACACATAAGTCAGCGATGTTCATGCTTTGTTAACTTCCAATGAAGATAAAAATAAATAAAAAACCGTGTAAGCAGCATAAAGTTCAGGACATGGACAGCCCGTCATTACAGACTCTGCATGGATGCCTGCATTTTAAGAAAAATTAAGTTGAAAGAATCATTTCTTTATGTGGACTTTTAACAGCAGGCAGACGCAACAGGATGTTGAAATCTCTGGACATGCGAGCCTTTCTCAAGCTAAAAGAACAGGTCATAAGAATGCGTAATAAACATTAAACAACCTTCTTGAATCAGTACTACTGATGGACAATGCTTACAGTAACGACTCCAGCAATTTTTTCTTCATTACAGGTAACTTACTGTCAAAACTAAAATTAAAACTAAAAAGATTCCAACGACGAAAAATACAAATAAAATGATTTGGAAAACTGAAACAAAACTAAAACTAAAATGATTTGAAGAATAGAAACGAAATAGAAACGAAAATGATTGAAAAATTAAAAACTAAAACTGAAACTAAATAGAAATGATTGATACCCGAACTGAATAAAAACTAAAATAGAAATGATTTTCCGAACGAAAATAACACTGGTTCGACCCTGTCACAGGAAGTCCCTCAAGCGTCTGGTGTCGCATACCAATGGCCATGCATGCATCCGTCATTACAAGATGTAGAGCGGTCGCGGTTTTAAAAAGGCTCAGAGAACGACTGTAAGAGTACAAACTATCATAGGCGTAATTTGTGGGGGGTACGAGGGGTACCCGTACCCCCCACTTTTTGGACTGGGGGGTACTGTACCCCCCACTTTTTAAACAATGCCAATCAATATTTTATTATTGTGCCTTCCCAGAGAACACAATCTCCGCCAAAAGTATTAAAGTGCTTAGATATACAGGTAAATTGAGAGCCAAATTTAATGAGAATACTGGTAGGAATATGTTCAAAATGGTTATCATGCGAAAAACGAAAGTGGAGAAGAAATTGGTACCCCCCACTTTTTAGACCAAGGATTTGGTACCCCCCACTTTTTAGGCTAAAGTTACGCCCCTGCAAACTATTAGACAGTGCTATATTGGAATACTATAATCACTGTTAGACATGATCCTCTTGCATGTCTTCTCTCCATTAGCAGACATTCATGTCAAGAACACATTTAACAGATATCAGAGCCTATATTTAAAAAATGAATGAAATAAAAAAAATGCGCATCCCGTAGCCTATGTCTGGTGACAAACCTATCCTTTGCATGACTCACAAATCATTGGCGCAATGTTCAAGAAAACTAACGTAAGCTGACCGCAGATGTGTTAATGCAGGTGGAATTCCAGTATGCAATTCTGTGACAAAATGTTGCTTGATAGGAAAAGGCGGTATAACATATTCGTATATTAGAATCAGAATGACACACAATATCGTTCGTTCAGGCTGGGATAATATAGTCTACGAATAGTTGTTAGAGTCGTTCTGGTACAATGGTTGTTCTGTTAGAGTCGTTCTAATGCGAGACGTATTGGCATAAGCACTATAGTTAGGAACCATGTTAGCGTTCAGAATATACACTTATAGAGCACCGTTGGCATAAAGTTCTTGCTGTCCTTGTCAGGCAACTCGTGTTCATGTGGTCTCATTCTAAGATTGTAAGTGCGCTTGATGATAGGAGGGAACAAGTTTGTGAGGACGTGGTTCCGATTCCATTTCAGTGCCTGTAGGAGTCGATCGTCAGCAGCCGCTACCAATTGAGTGACAGACCTCGAGTCAGCGAGCAAGAAACCCGCATTTCTTGCTCTTTGTAGAAATCGTTCGAGCCTCTCACGGTCCGCCTGAGTGGTCATGCCCCACCATGCTTGCACTGCGTACATCAGTCGGGACACGATTTTGGCCTCTGCAACCACATGCAAAGCCCGAGGCTGCATTCGATGATTGCGAAGGACACGTAGACCCAGAGCCCAGGAGCGACTTGATGTGCGCTTTGGCTCTGAGATCATCTCGGATAGTACCCACCCACCCCCCCCCCCCAATGTTCATCTCGGCAACACGCACCACACCAGGGTTCGGCTGGGGAAGGGTTACTCCTTTCTTCCGTACGAACAACATCACCCTGGTCTTTTGTGGATTCAATCGCAAGTTGTTCCGTTCGGCCCAGTCGCAACGTTAGCCACCTCCTCATTCACCGTGTCCCTCAGCGCAGCTCCTATGATGAGGTAGGACTCGTCTGCAAATTTCACTGCGATGTTCTGCTGATGCTTTTTGTGGAGGTCGGAAGCAGTGATAGTATAGCCTATTGGTCCTAGGCCGGATCCCTGCACGATGCTTGAATTTATTACAGCCGCTCCTGAAATCATCCCATAAAACCTCGTGGCATGCCTTCTGTCTCGAAGAAATTCAACGATCCAATTATAGATATTATCTGGGATGTCCAGTTTGAATAGCTTGGTCGCCAAGGTGGACTGGTATACAGTGTGGAATGCCTTAGAGAAATCGAGCGAGATGAGGGTGACATATTGGTTGTCTTTAAGGAGGGCTGTTACATGATGTAACACCGATATAAAGGCCGCATGTATCGATCCCGTGGGGCGAAAGGCATACTGATCTTCAAGCAGTTCCACCATTGGCACCTACACGAATCGTCTGCGTAGGATAAATGTGTTTTCCGTTACTGAGTTGACTAACCATGCGTGCTACTAAGATCATAAGCCAAGTCTGAAGAATTCGCAAAAACTTCGCAATCGTAATTGCCTCTCAAGTTAGTTTTTCTTTAATGTCCAAATATGTACATCTCGTTCGAACCACGCAATGAACTGCTTTTTCTTTGTGTCGTAATACAACTGACGATGAATTATTCGACCAATTTGACTCCAATGAAGACTCTTCGTTTCAAATAGATAAATGCTCCCAAATACGTTTTCGACCGCTGTAAGATTATTGTTGTCCGTATCCAAAAACAATCGCACAGACTGACAATATATATATTCTGGCAACATATCTACGCTGATGATCTGCCCATCAGTGCTTTGGAAACTTACACTATTTCCAGAGTTCTCTTCTGAGCTGTTGCTGATGATGAAACTAAAGTTAGTTAGGCTCCAGTTTTCAGTACTCGTATCAAGTATATATAGGCCTACGTGGCCACTGAAAATTTCAGTTGCAAAAATATCGTTTTCAGACACAAACAATTGCGCGTCCCTCAAACCAACTGTTTCTCTGAGCTTAAACTGACTGATAATATGTCCATCGGCGCTTAAGAAACTTACACACATGCCAAAGCTCTCTGTTGAGTAGTGGCTGACGACGAATTCTCCATTATTTTTCTGAACTCCATGGAATGGACTAAAGAAGTCGTTGGGAAGTGAAACACTTCTTACACGATTCGCATCTTGATCGTAAATCTCCAAACACGGCATATAATTAAAGTATCTCAGTACCAGTAGATGATCATCATTGGCTACTGACAGACTGACTTCATAGCCTAATTCCGGCAACCATTTGTCAACTCTATTTTTATCCATGTCTATCTTCCAGATGCATCTTCCTACCATGTCACTAATGTATAAAGTGTTAGTGTTTTCAACGCCAACCATGTCAAGAGGCCTTCCAATCTTTCCTGTAACAGTTATCATTAGCAGGTCGTACGGAAAGCTATCCTCGTAAGCTAGTATAGTCGTGCCATAGTAGCGACATAGTACGTAGATAAGGTTCTTTACCTTGATCACTGTCCTTAAGTGACAGAGAGATGGAGCAAACGTCCAGATGGAATTCATTTCGTAACCTGCAATTAAGAAGAATAAAGGGTATGAAGTAAAACTTCTGTTAGAAGTGATAACTGTGGTTCTCAACTGGGATAAGGCCTGGGGTTCGTATCCTTCATTGTCGCTATTGTGATCTTGTGCATCAACCTCAGCATATATCAATAAGCAGAAGCACACTTGTAAGGGATGCGACACTCAGTTGTCTACTGCTCAACTTCAATATGCTTTGTATTAAACTTCATCGGCATAGTCATCTCTTGGATCAATGATTACCTGACTGCCAATTCACTCTTCAACCTACACCAGCCTAGTTTTACGAAGCGCCACTCAACTGAAACCCTACTCACTTTCCTCTACAATAAACTTGTTTCTCCCATCTCGAATCAACAGGTGTGCTGTCTCTGCCTTCTTGATATTTCTGCATCCATCGATTCCATTTATCACAACATCTTATCTTGTCTTATCTTCTTATCTTATATGATTATTTATAAAGCGCCTTTCACAGTATAGACTATTCAGAGGCGCTCCCAGCGTCACAGCCTCGAGGGAAAAGAAAGGTTCTTTAGTCAGCGGAGAGAAGAAGGCGAGATCCCAAACAATATCTTGCTACGGAGAGAGGGGGGCAAGTCATTCCATAAGGAAGGGCCAAGGATGGCAAAAGCACGATGCTGAGCCATCGAAGTCCTGGCGCGAGGGACAATTAGATCAAGGTGGTCCGCAGACCGAAGGGGGCGGGAAGAGAGAGCAGATAGAGGTTTACGCATTAGGTCACAGAGGTACTTAGGAGCTTTTCCCTGTTGAGCCCTAGAGACCAGGAGGAGGACCTTGTATTGGATGCGGGAAGCAACAGGAAGCCAGTGAAGTACATCAGTCATAGAGGTAGTTATGTGGGAGAAGCGAGGGAAACGGGCAATGAGCCTGGCAGCCGCGTTCAGGACAGACCGTCTAGATGAAAGGCGCGCTTTAGGGAGCCCAGCAAACAATGAATTGCAATACTCAGTGCGGCAGCAAATGAAGGCATGGACCATAGTGGTAAACACTGAAGGGAAACTGATCTTCTGACAGCCCTCAAACGTCTCAGGTGATAGAAACAGGAGCGTGTCAGATGAGAGAGGTGTTCAGAAAACGAGAGTATACTATCAAGGGTGACGCCCAAATCCCGAACGCTGGATGAAAATGAAAAATCAGGATTTAATGACGACAGAAGTGGGATATCAAGTTTAGTAGATAGCTGTTGCTTAGTGCCAAACCAGATCAGTTGGGTCTTAGAAGAGTTAAGGTTAAGTCGATTTGATTCGATTTACTCCAAAGACTGTCAACCTGGTTCCATTTTAATACTGACACTGCTCTCCTCTGGATTCATTCCTATATCTCTTCTCGCTCCTTCTCCGTTGAAACATCGGAAACCTCATCCCAATCATGGCCTATTGCCTCTGGTGTTCCGCAAGGTTCTGTTCTCGGGGCCCCTGTGTTCATCCACTACACTACTCCACTCACCTTACTCATCAAAGCATCCTCAGTCGATCTCCATCTATACGCTGACGACACCCAACTAGGCTATATATTTCTTCCTCCCCAAACAGCTTCTCCCACTCCATAGATCAATTTCTCCATGTGGTTACCCAAACTTCCTCCTGGATGACGTCAAATCTCGATTATAATTCGACTAAGCGTCTGTGAATAAGCGGGTTTCCGCGAATTCGCTTTTTTGAGCGCTGTAGAAATTTGGAGATTGCGATTACGATTGCGAGTGGAGTAAAAACTGTCAGTTCCTAATGAAGGAGCACTATATAAAGTCCGATCACCATTACGATCAGTGCTGGGGAGTATTTGAAATACAAAGTATTTGAAATAGTATTTGAAATACATTTGAGTATTTTTGTATTTGTATTTCAAATACATTTAAAATGATGTATTTTGTATTTGTATTTGAAATACTTTTCAGAGTATTTTGTATTTGAACTATCAAATACTTCGTTAGAAATACTATTTATTACCTATTTACTCTCATAATTTCACGCAACATGTATTTTCTCGGTAATAATAACTCACTGGTCTTCAAACTTCCGATCTTTGGTGAACTTTGTATAGTTATCAGTGTTGATCACTATATCTTGGCCGCTGTAACCCATCCAGTCTTCAAACTACGTTGGGTGCCTAATTCCCAGAAGGACAGATTTTTGCAGCATGATAACTATTAATGGACCATGTATCCTACTATAGGATAAAATGTATTTTGTATTTCAAATACAAAATACAACAATGTATTTGTATTTTGTATTTGAAATACATTTTGAAAAATGTATTTTGTATTTGTATTTCAAATACTTTTGAAAAATGTATTTGTATTTAGTATTTGAAATACATTTACAGAGTATTTTACCCAGCACTGATTACGATTACGATTACGATTACCACAGTAAGAGGATAACGCATTATCAATAATCCACAAAACAAATGCAATTCACGACAGGTTGAGTAGCAATGAGCTCGTTTGGAAAAGCACTCGGTATAATTTCTTGATAAAATTTCTTTAAACGAGCTCCTTTCAGTCAGGGCCGTTTTATCCACTAGGCACAGTAGGCACTGTGCCTAGGGCCTACGAAACTTTCAGGGGCCTATGAAAGTCTGAAAATGAGATATTGAATGATTGATTGACTGGGAAAATGGAAAAAAGAAAATTGTAAACAACAGCAAGTTCAAATTTAATAACTTTTGTACTGAAACAGTTTAAATTAAGCTTTGCTAGCCTACATTATATGAACTTTGCGGCCCTTTGCATTAGCAAAATCACATGTAACGTCCTCAAATGTCATATCCCGCATTTAGTCGTTTTCAGTTGAAAGCAGTGCATTTAGTTTTGATGCATAGCTGAGAGCTTAGTGTGAGTCGTAATCGTAATCGTAATATCCAAACTTCTAAGGCGCCACTCGAAGGGCAGGGCACCAGCCTGTTCTCGAGCGCTACGTCAAAGCAGGAGGGAGTTTCCAGAGAGTAGTCTAAAAGAGGTCCGAGTCCGGTTTCCAGATAGCCAGATCAAGAGAGGAGGTAGAGCAGCTATTAAGGTGGGTGTCGTTTAGGGCGAGAAGAATTGGAGGGCGGAGGATCAGATGAGTCAGGGTAGAAGTTCTTGAAAAGGTGAGACTTCAGTTTTGACTTGAAAGCCCGGTGGTGATACATAGAGGAACGTGAGTAGGAGGACAGGTTATAATGATGATAGGGGAACTAAGAGTCTGCGGAATACAGGGAAGATCGTTTCAGAGGCGTGGTGCTGTGTTGGATAAGGCTCGGTTGGAGAACTGATATACGAGACAATGATACAACCCGTTTTCCTATATGGATCGGAATGTTGGACAATGCGAAAACAAGATGAAAGAAGAATTCTTACAGCAGAAATGAACTGGCTGAGGAAGATCGCAGGAATTTCAAGACTTAAGAAAATAAGAAACGATGACATAAGACAATCACTAGGCATCAAAACAACTCTGCTAGACAAAGTCGTTCAACGAAGACTCCGATGGTTTGGACATGTGGAGAGAATGCCAGTTGACCGATTCCCACACAGTGCACTAAATGCAAGATTCGAAGGGGAAAAAACAAAGGCAGACCAAGAAGACTACGCTGGATAGATAATATAGCTGAGGACATAACATCACTTGGACTAACATTAAGGGGGCAATAGACTTGACAAATGACCGAGGACAATGGAGATCATTTATTCGTACCCATCGCCGCCAAATGGCTGGCGTCAGGAACTGATGATGATGATGATGATAATGATGATGATGATGATGATGATGATGATGATGATGATGATGATGATGATGATGATGATGATGATGATGATGATGATGATGATGATGATGATGATGATGATGATGATGATGATGATGATGATGATGATGATGATGATGATGATGCTGCTGATGATGATGATGATGCTGCTGCTGCTGCTGATGATGATGATGATGATGATGATGATGATGATGATGATGATGATGATGATGATGATGATGATGATGATGATGATGATGATGATGATGATGATGATGATGATGATGATGATGATGATGATGATGATGATGATGATGATGATGATGATGATGATGATGATGATGGAGTGATTTGAGGATGGGAGTGATATGGTGATGTCTGGGCGTTTTAGTAACAGCTCTATCTAGTGAGTTTTGGAAAAGTTGGAGACGCTTGATTGGGGTGGATTCAAAATTTGGAAGAAGAGAATAGCAGTAATCAAGCTTTGAATGAATAATGGAGGTAGCAATGGTGGAGGCAGATTAAGGTCGAGCATAGGCCGGAAGCGTCGGAGGTCACGAATGTGCATGAAGCAGGAGCGCGAGAGGTTTGATATGTGGTTAGAGAATTAGAGGTATGGATCAAAAGTAATACCAAGATTGCGGACGGGGAGTCTGAGGTGAATATAAGAGACGATGAGTAAGTCGATAGGTCTTTGGAAGGGCCTGCGAATGCAAGAGTGCCTAGGGCCTACGACGACCTTAAAACGGCCCTGCTTTCAGTGCATCAACGGTTGTCATTCAACCAGTCATTCATTCATTCATTCATTCAGAGCCTTTGTATTGCGCCCTACCGATGCATGCACAGTAGGACATTCCAGTAAAACACATTGAGCAACTATGCGGTGAAAGGAAATTATTATTATTGCAAATTAATGTTGAGTATAGTGTTCGGGAAATAAGGTCTCTATGAGGGAGAGAACCATAAAAGAAGATAATTATCATGATATTTTAAGCTAAAAAAATTTGGAGCAGATAAAGGATAACAACAGAAAACTTGGTCTGATTCTCATGTAAATCAGTATTTCTTGAACTGCTTGAACTCAGAAAACTCAGAAATTAACAAAAAGAACTTTAAAATTATACATGAAATTTAGCTTGTATCTGTCAGTGAGACAACAATGAATAAAGATAATCATAATGATCGTATCGTAAATATGGATTTTAAAGGCGCCTCTCGTAGCATAGACTATTCAGAGTGAAGCTTAAAACTTCTTTCTTCTCTTCCGTCGGTGATCTGACGATGAGGCCTTTACGAAACTTCTCCAAAGTTCTCTATTCTTGATTGTCTCGCCGATTCCGGCTAAGTCGGTGCCTTTCTCCCCTAAGTCCTTGATGTTGTCCATCCAGGTCTTCCTCTGGCCTCCTCTACTTCTCTTCCCCTCCACATGTCCGTGTAATGCAGCATTTGGTAGCCTCTTTTCTCCCATCCTGCTTACATGGCCAAACCACCTGAGTCTCCTCTTCCCGATCTTTTCCACTATTGTTTCTTCTACTCCCAGCTCTTCTCTTGTTTTCTCATTTCTGATCTTCTCTCTTCTGCTTCTGCCTATGATTCTTCTTAGCCAGCCCATCTCCGCCACCAGCAGTCTTCGTTCGTCCTCCTTCCTCAAGCACCAGCATTCCGACCCGTATAGTAGCACCGGTTCTACCAAAGCATGATATAGCTTCATTTTGACTCTGGTGGTGATATTTTTTGCCTTCCACATTTTTCCTAGTCCTCCAAATGCCGCACACGCCAGGCCAATTCTTCGTTTGATGTCCGCCTCACAGGAGCAGATAAATGAGTGGTGGCAATAAAAAAAACATGAAGCGGGATGGAAGATTGTTAAATCCGCCTATGGGACATCCCCGATGAGGCTGCATCCCATATTCAAAACAATCAGGTCTCCCACCATACGTACTAGGCAACCAGGGTGGCTCTTTGCTATCTGCAAAGCCAGCATATGTGGTATAGGCTCCGACAGATCATGTCATTTATAACGGCAATTGAGTGGGATGGATACGCGGCCAGGGCAAGTTGTAATCGTAATTGTAATCTCCAAACTTCTGAAGCGCCACTCGAAGTCCAAGGGCTGGGCAAGAGCCTATTCACGAGCCAGGAGAGTCCATGCGAACAGGCCGCCGTTAATATAACATTGACTCGTAGGGAAAGCGATGCAGCTTATATATGCTTTTGCCGAGGCGAAGACCCCAGTGTTTTAGTTGTCCAAAAACAACTGGGGGGGTCAAAAATTTGCAGATTACCAAATCACATAATCACATAGACCAAACACCAGTTTTTTGTAGTAAAGTAACCCCCCAACATATTTTCAGTTACTTAGCTGAGGGGGTTAGAAAGAGAACTAGGGGGTTGAACCCCCCCAACCCCAACCCCCCCCGACAACTAAAACACTGGAAGACCCATAGAAATCGCTGTCCAGAGGAAAACCACAGATCGGTAATGGGAGGACAAAGAACCTATCGCCCGCCTGGGTTGCGGAATCGCATTGAAACAGCTGCCATGCATCAGATATTTAGCTTCTTATAGAAGGCTTGGATCTCTAGACAGTGCAAGTATTGTATTAGTTTCAACTTACACCAGTGAAACGACTTCCCATGGTACTTGACATTGAAAACTAACTCGCTGTGTGAAAACTGATCACGCCAAAGGCAGTGACACCCATCTTAACCTTCCTAATAATTCTGCAAATGTAAAATGCATATACGTAACATCCATCGGCTCGTAGAATGGGTCGTTGAGAGGACCAGATTGTTTTGGGCTGCATGGAGTGAAAATTCTTATTCCAGAGAATTCTTGGTGAGAGCTGCCAGTTCCTATTCAAGTAATATAACCAAGTAGTTTTGGGTCGGAGTGTATACCTTTAGCAGGGGCGGATCCAGGGGGGCCAATTCGGCCATGCCCCCCATTTGATATTTACACAGGGCGTGGCCCCCCGCCGTCACGAAGTAGACGAGGATAATGGAGGAAAATGATTAAATAATGGTCCCCTATTCGATATTTACACAGTACGAGAAACCTTCTGGATCCCCCGACAGACGTAAAGGAGTAAGTAAAATCTGAAAATATGAGTAATGACTAAAAAAAGGTCATCAGTGTTTTTGGGAGATGAATTCGTAAAAAATTTCCGTTGGTCCGTCCACAAACTTAGATCCACAAAGACTTAAAGACCTTGATCTTTGATTCCTCTTTCAGAAGAGGTTTGTATATATGTATGTATTACTTTTTGCCCCCCCCCCACCCACCCCCGAGAAACCTTCTGGATCCGGCCCTGACTTTAGCCTATTGACGGTCATCTTTGCGCTAGTTTGGCAAACTCTTGCTCCTCACCATTAGTCACGCTTTTTGAGTGCCTAACCCTTTCTTCCTCCGACCATCCATACCTCCTTCTCATCCGTCCATATCTTCCTTCCTTCCGTTCCGTCCGTCCGTCCTTCCTCCCTACCTTTCCTTCGTCTCACCGATGCCTCCAATGCCTACGTGATTTTCTGACTCGTTCACTTCTTCTTTTCATCCCTTACCTACATCTTAGCAGTCTTTCTTTGTCTTTCATTTTACTTCTTTCCTTCCATCTCTTCTTCCCTATAGCTCCTTCATTCTTTCTCGGTTCGACAAAACAAACTATATAGTTATCCAGCCTTTTTGCTCTCGTGCTATTTCCCAGAGCGTCAGAGTTCCTATAAACATTTAATAGGCCAATTGTGTTTAACTAGTATCAGTTACTCCGCCTGTGCAACAAAGGCTTATTCACAGGAGTTGCGTCAGGTAAGAGGAGTTGTTGCCAAAAACAATACCGCATGAAGAAAACGATCCGGTTACAACGAAACTAGAGAGGATATGCGACATATATGTAATATGTAATTATGTAGATGCCAATTGAAGCCTTCATCGGAAGAACCACTAGAGTCCATTGTTAACATTTTGAGATATTCACAAAACAAACTTTGAAAGTCTACAAGAATTTTATTTATGAAAACATCGAAAAGAAATTTGGCATTCACACAGGTGTGTTATGTCTCCATAATATGTATAAAAGATATTGATTTTACGGGTAGGTGGCGCCACATTGTAAAGGTTTAAATTTGTGCTGCGTACTTCAATTTCTTATGTAAACTTCATTTCTCGCTATGCATAGATAGTAAGCTTATTCATTGAATAATTGCAAATTTGTTTGAACAGTAACAAATTATTTATAATTGCTGCTGCTTATAAGCTAAAAATAGTACTAAAATTAAAAGTAAAAATTGCCTGCCTTGTGTGTTTGCAGTTCGTGATTCATGCAAGAACCACTTAAGTCAAAGGACTCTAGTTGTTTTTACATGAACACTATACTTTCTTCCCATTGTAACTCTGGACTGATGTGAGTTTTCTGAAAAACACACTTGTAAATACAAGCTCCATAGCATTAAGTAGGCCTATCCCAGGACACAGTTAACTAAAGAAATGTCAAAAATGGACTCTAGTGGTTCTTCCGATGAAGGCTTCAATTATTTCGAAATATGATATAAATCCAGTGAGCCAAGTTTGCTTCTAACCTCGCTTCTTTGCATCACTCTCAGAGTGTGTTGACTAAAGGTGTGACTGATAGCCTGGAAGGTATTGGAAATCGATTAGCCCTATTGGAGAAACGTTCAGAGGTTGTGGTTCCGAACCCTGAAGGTATGGATCATGCCTTTAAGTCTAGACCAGACTTCACCTTGCCAACTCAGGTCAGCCTCGTGACACAAATGCCGGAATGGAGTTCGCTTCATTTCCGGATGATCCTATTTGTGAAACTTCTGTGTTGCGCCGTAGCGCCCGCCTAGCCCATAAGGCAGAACGGGTGAAATTCCACCATTCGGGTGAAGTACACAGATACCCCTCTGGGCCTCCAAGTGAACATCGGCAGGAGGGCCCGTGTTGTTCTTCTTACATGTTCTCTAATGCCGATCAACTCCAACTTCCTGGATTAGCACCCAGAGAAGGATTGGTAGAGGAGAGACACTTTCGAGACGATCTATATGATGAACGTGATGCCGTGAGTAAACACAACCGAGCGCCCGTAGCACTCTCACGGTCCCATCGCCCAGATAATGCCTGGCGTGACTGCAATCCTGTTACGTTAGAGCATCGTCTACCACTAGCCTCTCCCTCTCCCGGGCAGCTAGACGAAGGTCATGTAGCGCCCCCAAACCCAACCTTACAATTTGGCGACCTCGGACACGATGAACATTATATAGCGCCAAGGTCCTCACAACTTGCCGACAAGCAATGGGATGGAAATTCCCACACCAATCCCCAGTCCTTACAATTTGGCGACTCGAGTGGGGTGCAAATACACCACCCTGCTCTGGCCTCCATCCCGAAACCCCCATCTTTACAATAACACGACAGTGGTGGAGGTGAATGGAGAGACACTAGAGAACGTGGAAGAATTTGTCTACCTGGGAAACCTGCTGACGTGGAACAACGACTGTAGGAAGGAGGTAGGAAGAAGAATTGCGAAGGCAGCAGGAGCAATGGCGGGATTTGGAAGTATCTGGAGAAGTCGCGAGATCACTATCCAAACCAAAATAGAAATCATCAAAACATGCGTATTCAGCGTATTGCTATACGCTTGCGAGACATGGACTTTGCGAAAGCGCGACACAAACAAACTACTGGCATTCGAAATTAGATGCTGCAGAAGGATATTACACATCAGGTGGCAACAAAAGATAACAAAGAGGTACGCGTAAGAGTTGGAAACACCAAAAACATCAAGCAACTGATAATGAAAGGAAATCTCAACTTCTTCGGACATGTATGCAGAATGGACAACAACAGACTGATCAAGCAAACCATGTTTGGGTTAATCGACGGTACGGGGATCAGAGAGAGGCCAAGCAGAGAATGGTTGGACGATGTTAAAGATTGGTGCGAATTGGACATAATAATTATACACAGGCTGAGCCTGATATATCACAGGAACGAGACGAATGGAGGAAAATGGTGAAGCATGCGATTGATACCAACGGGCGCTGAGCCCACGGAATGTGGTGATGATGATGATTAGGGGTCAGCCGGAAATCGCCTCGGACATTTGCCTCGGCCGAATATCTCGTTTTTTTGGCACTATTCGGAAGTATTCGCCTCGGCAAATACTGTACACACAAATAGTTGCTTGTTCGCCTCACTTGCCGGATTTGTAGGCTCATAAACTCAGCTTTCAGCTTCATCTAGCATAGTCACTTTGAAGAAGAAAAGTACAAAAAACATCAACACCGCAAGTCCACAACAGATGTCAAGTCCATTTCACTGATTATTTATTTTTGAAATTCAAAATGTATTACTCAGTTATTACAAATACAGAAATTTATTTCGATAAGTTTTCATTACATTACATGAAAATGTGAAGCTTCGCATATGGAACAAATGGTACTCGGTTCATATCCGGATCCGGCAAATAGTACATCCAAATACTCGGATTCGGTACTCGGTGGAAAATGTCTACCCGGCTGACCCCTAATGATGATGCCATTATTTCTTGAGTTTCTCAGTTGGATTCAGCCCTAGCCAATGGACGACATCAGGAAAGTACTTTAGCAGAGATATTACCGAATGGAACTCGTGTCTTAAACTGAGTTTACAGCACTGGGTCATTTTAACCTATCTTGTAGCATGTGTCATGTGTATGCTAATGGATCACTGTTAGATAATGCTGGCAATGAAATACATCCACATTAGTTACTCTCGTCTCGTGCGTCTTCAGAAATAGCAGACATTGCTGTCAGAACATACTTTACAGGTGTCAGCATAATTTAATATTTCAAAGAAAAAAAAAGAAAATTTTATCAACCACTAACCAAAGTCTGATTGTCATGTTGCAAAGCAATTGCACTCTATTCAGTACCATAAGACTTTATTAAATTATTCGTAAATTATTCCAAATATAAATTTACATAAAATAGCACAAACGCAAACTAGCATTCTGATCAGTTTGAAAAGGTTTCTGAATTCTACCTTCTGATGTTTTCGAAGTCTCGGTTGATTTCAGTGCGTCAACTGTTGTCATGGCGACAGTGGATTCTTCTGCAACTTCAGTCGTTGTTTCGGAATTTCTGTTTGTAACTTTAGTGAGTTGTTTGGCTTTAGAGATTGATGTTGTCATGTAGAATGCAGGATTAAGATCTTGTACAGTTTTGCTGCTAGATGTAGAGTCTGTTGTTGGGTCATCGGCACTTAAAATAGTTTGAGAGTTTGAAGTGGCTTCTCTGTCACTGATCATTGGTGCTGTTGATCTTTCATCTGCCCAACCATCGGTCGTTCTTTCAAAGCAAGTGTTGGTCAGTTGACAGTTTGCATAATTCAGAGTGTCTTGGCCACCTGTAGCAAATCAGTAGGCATAAAAATACTCGAAAATTTTCCATCATCTAAAACACTTACATGTATGTACAAGATGCTAGAGACCCGAAATGTGAAATGAACATAAAGGCATATTCTATAGCACGCCCTATTCCCTATCCATCGATTATAGGATTAGGTCCCCTTCGGTAGCTCCACTTGATGTTTTAAACAAGCGGTTAGCGAGAATCACTAACCAGTGCTTTTTTTCTAGAAAAAAAGGTTCCGGAACGGAACAATAGGATCCGGAACGCAGCATTTATGTGCGGACTAAAATCACGAGAAAAACGGGATTGGGTGTTGGTAGGGGTCTGAATAAACACTGAAAACAGTTCAAAAACACTGAAATTAAATTAAAATAACAAAATTATTGTTTTTATTATTAAAATTAAGAAAATATGTTTAGTAGCTGAAAAAAGGTGCTGGAACGCCGTTCCGGCTCGTTCCGGCTGAAAAAAAGCCCTGTCACTAACTGATATGAAACAAAGTGACTATCAACCAAGCATCAACACTTGTTCTCAGGCATATTTTGACTGTATAACTAGTGGGACAAATGTCCCAGTAGTCTTAGGATTTGTCCCAGTAGTTAGGGATAATTGTCCGAGTTTTCCCAGGCAATGCATATTTAACTGGATACTATTGGGACAAATGTTGCCGGAGTTTTAAGATTTGTCCCAGTTGAAAAGGCAAAATCCTCGCGAAGTTAAGAAGAAATTCCCCAAAAAAGGTCAGAAGTGTTTTTGGGGAGTTGAATTCCTAAACAAAGGTCGTCAGATGTTTGAGGAGGAATGAGGTCCGAAAGGAAGTTATTGAACTTTGCAACTTTTCTGGGAGGAATGACTAAAAAAAGGTCATCAACCTTTTTTAGGATGAAATTTCCTAAAACTTTCGATCTTAGAACACGAACACGGAAATTTCCCAAAAACCGAGACCATGGTTGACTTTGTCCCAGTGATCAAAATCTGTTAAAATATGCACTGCATGTTCTGTAATCTTTAAAGTTGCAAAATAAAAATTTGTGACTAAATACAATAATTACATTTCTGAACCGGAAGTAAACACGAAATAAACGGCATTGAATACCATTACGCTGTTGTCAAATGTTTGTCCGTTTACAATTAAAAAGGATAATAGAATTGGGAGATTGTAGACTTAATTAAAAACAATTTAGACCTATTAGGAAAAAAATTACTTTTTAGTGGAAATAGTATGTGTTGCATCAGCAAACCAGAAATATGATTGGGTCTCGCTTAGTAAACTAAAATGGTAATCTAAATGGTGAAAATTACTATCTTTACGATCAGATTACGATCGCCAATGTTTAGGTAATGTTCCATTACACTTACTGACAATCATCTTAAAAATGATGATGCTTAATAAACACTTCGCCGTACAAAAAACTCGGAACATTTTGTCAGGCAACTGTTGATGCGATTCCTAAACTTGGCAAGTCGTTTGCATTCGATCGTAAGTTAGTCAAGACGTTCAAGATCGAACTCTTTAACTAAAACTGATTCTATTTAGATAGTGTTTCTATTTATTCAGGAGTCGACAATTCGTCTGCTGTTCTGAGCTTGGCCGAGTCCAGAAGTGCCACGTCGCATTGTGAACACGCCCACCATTTTGAACAGGCCGACGCTCAGTTGAGTTTGACGTCATAGAAAGATTCTAAAACGAACAAGAAGACACATTCTAAGATAATAAATTTATGACCGACTTTGGTTTTAACTTACATCAACTATACTTATGCATGTGTACATCAAACAACAGTTTGTCTATCAAAGAAAACATTTTATTTGCGTAGATAGTAAACGGAATCGACATCTCTGGTGCCAATTAGACGTGGTTTCAGTTTTCCAATGACTGCATTGGTTAAGAGGGCATATTCTGCGCGCGGCCTAGTCTACGGTGCTGCGTCATTGTGTGGATATTACAGCCACGCTGTATCCTTTGGACCTTTTCCATCGTAACGAGATTGAGAGAAAGAAGAAGAAGATAAGAGAGTAAGTACGCACTCTGGTAAACAACGTCTGGTAAATAAATCTTCTAAAGTTAGTAAACAAGCATAAAGGCCTATCCATATATGTATATTGCTATAATTATAGCAAATATATAGCATACACGTAGGCCTACATCCAGTTGGTTTGTAAGTGTACAGCATTCTCAGTGGCGGCTCCACAGGGGGGGGCCAGGGGAGCCAGTGCCCCCAAATGAGTTTGTGCTCCCCCCAAATCAGAGTCTGATCTATTATCAAATCTGTCATAAGTTAGGAATCAGATAATAGAAGAGGTTAGTGCTTCTATTTATTTTTCTATCACTGTTGATGAAACAAAAGATATTAGTCACAAGGAGCATCTTATGTTAGACCTCTATATGATTTTCCCAGCAAGAAGTTAACGAATGCTTTCTAGATTTTAAACCTGCAAACGAATTAATTGTGTAGTCATTGTCAGGGCTTATTTTAGATACCTTACAGTAATTGGGGTTCGACATTGGCTCATATTTAGTGGGTCAAGATTATGATGGTGCAAGTGTAATGAAAACATCTAATGAGTGGTGTAAATACGGATGTACATGAGTTGGTAAGGCAGTCAACTCCGTTGGCCATTTAGTTCCATTGTTATGCACATAAATTGAATCTAAATTTAATTGATGATCCATTTCAGAAGCTAGGGATTTTTTAAAATTACTTCAAAGGTTATAATTTTGTTTTTACTTCAAGTTCTAGTACATATAAGAAATGGGTGAAGCACAGGGTGAATTATATCCAGGGTAACCAGTGAGGCAACTGAAATTGTTCAGTGACACTAGATAGGTGTGTCCTGTATTAGTTAAAGGCGCTTTGTACTACCCAAACAGTGTGTCCCTAAAACGAATGACAGGATGCTATCAAGGGTGACACCCAAGTCACCAAAACTAGATAGGTATGTGAATATAGGGCCAGTGTGACGTCAGAAGTGGGAGATCAAGATTGAGCAGCTGCTGCTCAGTTCCAAGCCAGATTAGTTGGGTCTTAGAGGAGTTGAGGTATATAGACAGCCACAGATGAAGATGGTGAATCAATGGATCCAACAAGAGAGATCTGTTCAAAAGGGGATCAATGCTGTCAATTGATTATGTTGGTGCAAAGTCGATTAGCATGGATGCCTTTGTGGACGAGTTTGACACTAGGCATGACAATCGTAAACTTGCACTTCATTTACTGTATGTATTGTTTACAGTTTGAATGTTTTACTTTTAATAAAGTGAGTCTGTGTCCAGTTGTCAGTGGCGGCGATCTTGTTTGACAGGTGAGGGGGACATTTTTTCACTGATCTGGTCAAAAAAGAGGTAAAAAATTTATCGCCGTGAACTAATCTGGTCAAAAAAGGTAAAAAAATTCTCGCTCACGCGCGAAATTTTTTGGGGGGTCTGAGGCGTGGCGTGTCCCCCCACTGTTAAAGGTGGGGGTCTTGTCCCCCTCGAACCCCCATGATCGCCGCCCATGCCAGTTGTGTATAATTTGAGGTTGTTGAAGCAAAAAATTCAAATAGCTCAAAGACAGGTCTCTTGTGAGTTGTGACCACTCTCAGTTGTGACGAAACCAGACATCCAACTGGCCCCCTGACAGGTTCACCGGCCCCTCCGTGCCCCCCCCCCTGTTGGAAAAGCCTAGAGCCGCCATTGAGCATTCTGACAATAAAAGTTTCCTCGTGCTGTTGTCGGCTGGGATCTAGGCCTCAAACAATAAACTCTCGACTTAACATGTGGAAACAGCCATGACCTGGATTGCCAAGAACGGTCGAATACAGAGCAACATCAGCAAGGCGGCAGAGCTGTTCGATTATTACATGGGAGGTATCGCATTGAGTCAGCCTATGCATTATAACGGGCTGGAAACTTCTCCTTTCTTGCTGACCAGCGTATCCCCGCCATGCTGTGTATAAGATTCGGGCAACCGTGGTCTCGCGCACCATGTCCTGGAATCTTGGGGCAGAAAACCATGAGCAGTTAGTATGCGCAGGGCATACATAGACTGCCTTGTCCGACAGTATATTCAGTCAATGTGCTGATCGAATCTAATGGTTTCCGAGAGCATAAGTCCCAGAACCTTAATGGTGCTTACTCTTGCCACGCCCAGAACAACAGGTGGGTCAATCACACGCCCCACACACACACCCGCCCACTGATGATCATCTTCTTTGTCTTTTTGTGTGTTAAGTTTAAGGTTGCTTTAAACAGCCAAATTTGCTACATGATCCATTTCAGCTGTTACGGTGTCACTATTTGAGGCGGGAATCATTAACTTAAACAGCTGTCATATGCGTATTTTTGGATCCTGTTTTAGAGTCGATCGTCCAACTCTAGAGTCGATCATCCTGAGTTTAGACATAGTAATTTTGTTATATATATGTATAAGGGTTCTACAGGGTTTATCGGGACAATGTCCCTTTCTGAGTACCCATTCTGAGGGTCCAACAACGGTGTATAATGTCTCTTGTTATTATTGTTATGTGACTGTTGATTGGATTTCTCAAAATAAAAATGGTTTTGATTTGATTTGATTTGATTTGTAATGATAAAGTTGATTGGGTCAGTGCCAGAATCCTGAACAATACTTGACTTTAATTATACCAATTGGTGATCTTTTTCAGTTGAATTTGGTTGCATGGCTCCGGTCTTCTAGAAGAGCAATAATTCATTTTGTGGATGCAGTCTGGTATGGGCATCTTCGCTACTTGCTCCATCAGATACCGTTGAACAAATTCTAAAATGTTTTACCAACTAAATTATATAAGATACACATGACATCAGTTCGTTTCCTTCCAGGCATTGATAAAAGACGTCAAACCGTTTGGTGCGTTATTCACATAAATGTATATGAACTTACAGTGTTCCTAATGTCAGGTTGTTAATGTCGTAGGCTAAAGGTATGGACTAAAGACTTGTATCTGCTCATTCAAATCGAAGCTTAAACCTTATTTGTTTGCTAAGGCTTATCCCGCCTGCTAGAGTTGTAAGGCGCCCTTGTAGCGGCATGGCCGCGTTACGGCGCCATATAAATTGTCGTTATTATTATTATTATTATTATTATTATTATTATTATTATTATTATTATTATTATTATTATTATTATTATTATTATTATTATTATTATTATTATTATTATTATTATTATGAACTTAAGCTGCTTGCAGAAATGCTGGTTCTTTGTTTCATGAGATGCCCGCTATAGGCATTGAACCAGCTTCAAAGTACATCTGTTAAACAAGACCCTTTGTACTTGCCGTCGCTAGCAATTTGAATGGGTTTTCAGAGATCAAAGACAGATTCTGTAGCATCTCACTACCAATAAGTCGGTCTAATAAATCTTGGCAAATGGTGGATAACTGGGGACTTGTTCAACGCTGTTTTCAACTACTAAAGGTCTTATTCCGGAGAAGTAACTTCCGCCGCGCCTGTGTCTAATGCACAAGGCACCAACTGATGGCGCTCCGTTATCAGGTCAGTCAAGAAACGATATTCCGTCAAGACCCGATCGAGGATATACTGTGCTGTAATGTTTTAATAGAATCTGATGCGGATCTACAGATACTGGAAAATATTTAGCAAAACCTTAACTCTGTTATTAAGCAGTCCACTTTGAAATCGACGTGAACTAAAAATTAACCATTAAATCTTCGTGTGCTGGTGCTCTGCTTCTGTCTCCTTTCCGCGATTCGATCTG
Source organism: Allolobophora icterica (assembly GCA_963556255.1). Lineage (NCBI taxonomy): Eukaryota > Metazoa > Annelida > Clitellata > Crassiclitellata > Lumbricidae > Allolobophora > Allolobophora icterica. The sequence goes on along the minus strand of OY744616.1, from coordinate 1,376,868 downwards.
CCAACTCGATCATCAGAGTCCTTCAAATCCAAACTTAAGACTGATCTGTTTTCAAAGGCCTATCCTGATTAGTTTTGTTGTGAAGCGGCAAGGCTGTGTTACGGGGTGTACGGACATGATCCCCCCCGGACAAAATCCCCCGGACATAATCCCCCGGACAAAATCCCCCGATTTTCGGTAGGACAAAATCCCCCGGACATAATCCCCCGGACAAAATTCCCCCGATTTTCGGTAGGACAAAATCCCCCCGGACAAAATCCCCCCTCTGTGCAATTAGCCTATTTTTACATTTAATTGATAAACCTTAATTGCCCTGTTTTTGTTCCTAATGTCAGGTTGTTAATGTCGTAAAGGTATGGCCTAAAGACTTGTTAGTGTAAATCAGGTGTAAACTTAAGACTTTGTCTCATTCAGTTCTAGAAAGTTAAGACTTGTCAATGTCGCCCGTCTGCTGGCTGCTGCACTCCTTGTTAGCGTCAGTCAGCGAGTCAGGCGCAGCCTCAAGCAGCTGCAGGCCCGTCTGCTGCAGCTGTGCCAAGATCGGCGAGATCGAAGGAGATCCATCGAAGGAACGCTGCACGGACTTGGACATAACATTTGCCTTTAGATTTTTTTACAGCTTTAGAGACAAACTTGGGGCCCCTTTAGTCTAATAAACTCCTGTTAATTTGTACATTAGGCTATTTGCTAGAATTAAACAAATTGTAAATATATTCTTCTTATTAAACAAATTCCAAATATATTCCGATTGAGGTTGAGGTGATTATATCCGAGCATGGGAGATTATGTCCTACACCGGGGGATTCTGTCGGGGCATTCTGTCCGGGGGGATTATGTCCAGAGGGATTATGTCCAGAGGGATTATGTCCTACAATCGTGTTACGGTGCCAAAAAAATCGTGGATTTTATTTTTATTATTATTATTCTGTACCCTGAGAATTTGGATTTACTGCTTCCAGGCTCAATGGCCGAACAATGAAATGGGTTCTGTTATTATATATGCAGGAAACTTTACATAATCTTAATCAGGTTAACGTTCGTAATAGCTCCTCTGTTTCAATACAAAGTTTCGTAGAAGGCCACAAGTTTTAGTTTCCGTTGTCCATCGACCTTATATCCCGTTTGGTCATATAGTAAATGTAAATGTAACTGTAATTGTAAATGTACACGATTTTCTATAGGGGTTGTCCATTAATTATGTCAACAAATTTTTGACAGTTTTTGACCCCGTGGCTCCCCTTGTCAACAACAGTGTGAAATATTCAAGGACCCCCTAATAAAATTATGTCAAAATAATTTTACACCCCCTAAAAAATTATCTCTCCATCGAAAAGAAACTCAAAATATTAGATTTTCGAAAAGAGCCCGGGAGATTCACGTTTTTAAGATTATGCAGCGCATTTTCTCATTAATCTGGGAACAATAAACAATTAAGATAATTTAAAACGAAGAAAATATTGCGTTTGATTAAATTACAAACAAAAAAGATATAGATCACTCAAAAAGACTTTCCGAATCTATAGTTGCTTTTTGATTAAATTATTGTTGACGTCAATTTGTCTTGAACCCCTTCCCCCCTTGTCAAGAGCTGTCAAACTTTTCCAAACCCCTCCCCATTTTGTTGACACAATTAATGGACGACCCCATAGCGACCGTATGGCCTCGACCCTGTTCATTTTTCAATGAATTGTTCGGGTGAGATCCTTCACCACCGCTGCCCGTTTGAAAAGGCGCCACGCCAGCTTAAGGTCCCCGTATACGGACCGTGCTAGTCCGAGATTTAAATCTCTGAAAGAAGCCATCTTCGGGAAGCGAACCGCGATCGGCTCATGGGACACAGCCTACGCTCTTTGAATACCAATACAATAATAAGGGCCGCAGAGTAGGTTTACGCGCCTCTGGCCGTTCCAGTTTGAAGATACCAGAACATCATGTGTAAAACAAGAGCTAGCTCTCAGAAGGAAAATATGCTATCACATTGCATCTGTCTTCTGAACAGCCCCGTTGAGGGTAAAACGAGATCAAAGTGAGCAGCAGATTTTAGACGCTGTATCTTAACTCGAGACCTGATTGAAAAAGTCTGTTTCATTAGAAAAGAAGCCTGTACAGTTCTGACCAACTGTTTCTTATTAGTTTGATCTTTGGCTGTCTGTAGGTTTACTGGCGTACATGTCCGAAATATGGGGGGTTTGGTTGTTTATTCTACACTTGCTGCATTGGGTGTATAGTCCATCTCAATTATTGGGGGGCACGTGCTCCCCTCCCAAATTCTACGCCTATGTGTAGGTCTCAAATTACTGTCGTATCCTATCGTATCTAGTAATTTATAAGCCGCCTCTCGCAGTATAAACTATTCAGAGGCGCCCTCAGTGCAGGAGTGCGTGGAAACAGAAACGTCTTAAGCGAGCGAGTAGATGCCGGGGAGACGACCGACTATGAGTAGGGTTGCCAGGTAGTCTTGAGAAAATTACCGGATTATTGGCTAGCGCGTTATTGGGGCCGGGGGCCATTTTCGCTTCACGTAGTGACGCTTTATCTCTGCTGTCCCATAAACGCAAGAAACAATTAGGATACTTAGTGTATCCACCCCAGAAACCCCAGTATCTTGAAATCGCCACAAAGATCCCACTTGTAATCATCATATTTGATCTTCTGTAGCAAAGTTTTCACGTTTTGATAGGCATAATCTTCTTTCAGCTGTACAGAGTGACCAACAGGGACGGAGGGATGCTGGTTGCCATTGTGAAGCAACACTGCCTTCTGACTTCTTGCAGAGCTGTCAATAAACAGAAGCCACTGGTCTGGTTGGTGTCTTATACCCATTACTTAAAAAACCATTAGGCCTATGTCTGTACAGAAACAGAGTGGCTCTGCCATGGAAAAGAACTGGGCATACATTGTTTTGCGGTACTTTGAAATTTTGACTTCTGGATCCAGTAAATTCCATTCCTTCAGTCTGGATGTCAAAAGCTCTGCATCAGATTTAAGAAGATTTAAGTCTCTTACTGGAGCATCAAGTTCTTGCTTACTTGGGAAGTGAGGTTCTCCACGTGACCATGCTTCTTCTTCTTCTTCTTCTTCTTCTTCTTCTTCTTCTTCTTCTCCTCCTCCTCCTCCTCCTCCTCCTCTCCTCCTCCTCTTCTTCTCCTCCACCTCCTCCTCCTCCGCCTCTTCTTCTTCTCCTCCTCCTCCTCCTCCTCTTCTTCTTCTTCTTCTTCTTCTTCTTCTTCTTCTTCTTCTTCTTCTTCTTCTTCTTCCCAGGCGTCATTTATATCGGATGTTTTTATGTCCGATTCATCTGCGAATTCACCAGCTGAGGGAACCGGAATAGGCAGGTGTTCATCATGCCGTACTGGTGCAATAGATGATGGAATATTTGAATAATAATGAATTACTTTATCGTTTTGAATTACTTTCTCAGATCTTTAATTGTAGACTGATCAATAACATTTTAATCTCATCACTTGGCATGATCAGAATAGCTACTTTTTCTGAGAAATGACAGGGACAGCCGTATTTTTAATTTATGCATTTACTGGAAAATGACTCATTTACGTCTACAGAAATAGTGGGATATTAAATATTTTATAATAGCACAAAAAGAACGTCTGCTGAGAAAGATCGACTTTACTGTACTGTCACTTAGGATTACAGTGGGTATAGGCCTATGTTTTTGAATTGAAATTGATTCTTCTGAGAAAGCGGGTTATGCTATTTGAGAACGATAGAGCTAAACGCTGACGGTTTCACGCCACTTGACACGTCTAATCGAAGCTCGCCACTAGAAAGATCTTGAAGTTGAATAGTCGTTCTCGGATGACGCGTTTCAATAACGTTATGCGCTATAAAATTTTATTTGCGAGGCGTTGATCAGAGCAGGGAACCAGACGACGCCAGAACGAGACTAAAGAGCGTTGCTAGGCAATCCAGTTGTCATCAGCAACGCATTAAACAGTTATTCCGCCGAAGTTAGTTTCGAGGCTGACCAAAAGCGAACAGTGTCGACAGAATCGGTCATTTTGCAAAGTGACCAGCGTATCTGCTGAAATATTTAATGTCCTGCACGAACAGATCGTGTGGTCAGTTGCGTTAAGTTGGGCGTTTAGTGCGTTTTTTGTGCCAAACATTAGTCCTGCTCAGACAGCAAGATGGCTGCCGAGCTGGAGATCGGCGATGTTCGGGTCGAATTCGTCGCCGATTATGTTCTGAAGGCGTTGCGGGTCAAGCCGGACAGATGGACGAAGATGTACGCGTTGGACGAAAATAAGCAGATGTGCTTAGACTTTTTCGAGAAGGGCGAACAGACGAATTTAATTATTACGACCAATAGTGCCGGCGGTCTGGCTTTGTCAAACGAATGGCCGACTTCGCTCAAATCGAAGGCAATTTATTTTGTCAAGAAGTCGAAGGAACCCGTGCCGAAGGATGTGCCGGCGAAAAGCGCCCTGCTCTACGGAGATATTTCATACTCGCCGATCGATCAACTGTCGGCATTTGTTGATGAGGTAAGGGCTGAGACGAAGGTATAATATCATATCGTATCATATCATAACATATCATATCATAATGGTCAAATTCCCACTGGTTTTGCTTTTCACTTTAAACTCTCGTATTGAACCCAGTGTAACATTACTTGAACAGGTTGAAATTTGCGTTTGCAATTACAAAGTTATGATTACGCATGTACTGAATTTAAATTCTGTTAATTAAAACAGCTAGTAAAAGTCTCTGATCAATAGCAAATTTTTAAACATAAGTTTTGTTTTCTAGGGAAAGATGGTTCCAAGCCTACTACAAAAATTCTGCGATCAATGGGGAATTTTTTTATAAACTGTTTTGTTTGCAGGTTATGTGTCCTGGATGAGAAAAAAGTCTAAGCTCTATTGAAGGAGAATTTTGTTTTATACAGGAAGGTTCTATCTCATGTACCGCCACTGACCCACTGTCATCTGCCTCAGGCTCCTCTACTTATCACCCCACAGGCTTTCCACTCCAGATTGAAGTCTCACCTCTTCGGGAATTCCTACCATCCGATCCTTCACCTTCCAAGCTTTATTATCCTCAACAAAACCTGCTGCTCTACCTCCTCTGTCTGGTCTCTCTGGCAACCGGACTCGGATCTCCAGTGGACATCGCTCTCTGATATGACACAGCGCTTGTGAATAAGCTGGTGCTCAGTGCATATCTTTCTTGAGATGTATAGGAAATTTTTTTAAAGCAACGTTTTTTTACTGAAATTGGTGTCAAATTTTTTAAACTGAGAATTTCTCCTTTATGCTGAAGAGATGTCAGTCCTATGCAAGAAATCAGTGGTCAATGTGGAAGTTATCTAAAGAAGAATTTCATTTTCTGTTTCAAGGTTCTCAATCCGCTGTTGTCAAACGAAAAGAATCAGGAGAACTGGCCGAGAGTCGTGTCACAGGACGTCATGAAACACGTCCACAGTCTCAAGAACAAGGTCTACGTCGTGTCGGGCCAGGTCAAGGGCAAGACCCTCTTGCCACTTCCTGTCGGAGCAGAGAAAGCCGAAGATTCTTCAAACCTGGGAGACAACAAGTAGGAGTTTTCAAAGTTTTTATTTTTACAAATATCTCAACAACTAAAGGAATGAAATTCCTGTGCTGCTTCTGTGGTTAGGCTGATAGATAAAAACATGAGCTAAACCTGTGTTCATCTAGATACTTTATATAACACATTTTTCTACCTTGCAGAAGTGTTGCCCACGTGATTATCTTACTGATTTAAGCAGTCACGTTAAAAGACAGTTTGAAAAATGTTTCCTGAACGTAGTTGCCACTTTGATGACGAGAGTGTACTAAAAGCGACTCGGAAACCAATGCAGCTCATCGTTAAAGTGTTAAATGTGTAGGCACTTTGAGCAAGTCCTTCACTCACAATTGCTCAGCACCATCGATTGATGCTTGATGATTAGATACAGGCACTTAATAAATGCATCATAATAACTATAAAAAAGTAAAATAATAATTTTAATAGTAATAATGGTAATATTAATGATAATAATTGTGAAAGCCAATAAACATAAAAAAATTTAATGCTTGTAATTGTAATGACAGGTTTTTTGGGATGCAGTATCCGATTGGTTAGAGCGCTAGCTTTGTAACACGGAGAGTAGGGGTTCGATCCTCCTACCCTAAGACGGTTAGTGTGTAGGAACACTGAGCAAGTTCTTCACTTGCAAATGCTCTGCGCCATCGATTGATGCTTGGTCATCAGAGAGTGGTGCTTAATAAATGCATAATAGTAGTGAAACGCGTATGAGAGATGTCCATGTCTAGTTCTGTAAACGTTTACTCTTAGGCCGGTTGGCTTTTGTCAATTTACATTACATACATAACATTAGATTACATTTGCATTGTTTCGTAACTGTCATAACATGTGATCTTTGTTTCATATTGCATTAGATCACATTACATTGCATATCATTACATTTCTCTTTGCTTCATGTGATGTTGTTTTCGTTTTGCTTCAGATCCCTCGTTCATGCGATCGAGTCGGTCATCATCGAGTGGACGCATCAGATACGAGACGTCCTGAAGAAGGATTCAGCTCAGCCACTCCTCGAAGGACTCCATCCAACGCCTCATGTTGAAATTCAGTTTTGGAAAGCCAAGGGACAAAACCTCGAATGCATCTACGATCAGGTTAACTTAACTTTTTCTAGGTGTATGTTCAGTTTTTTCTTGTGTCTTTATGTTTTTCTTCAGGATGTATGTATGTAGATGTTCTTTGGGAGAAGTTCTTTGAGTTAGCACGAAACAAAGTGACTCAGGGACTCAGGTATTATTTAAGAGGTCAAAAGGCACATTAGGGTAGAAATTCTACAATGCAAGAGTCGTGGACTTGTGGAATGCTTTGGATGATAGTACTATCTCAGTGGACACTGTCACAGTTTTGAGGTGAAGCTAGGAAAATTGGCCCCAGGTTCATTTGCAGTGGTTCTTACAAAGACTACACGTCTTCTGAACCACTTAAAACCCTTGTTGTGTTATATAATGTTGTGTTCTTGTTATGCTATGTTACATTATGTTATGTGTGATGATATCTTCTGCAGCTAAAAGACCCTAAGGTCGTCGCATTGGCTCAACTGCTCGAGCGTTCCAACAGCAGCTATTACAGCTCGTTCAGTAGCATCATGTGTGACGTAGTTGCCGGTGAGAATTGTTCATCTACTTACTTACTTACTTTACTTTCTTATTTGGTCATCTACTTACTTACTTTACTTTACTTACTTACTTTCATGTACTTACTTTACTTTTCCACCCAAACAAGGTAAACGTAATCCCACAGGGGAGAATAAATTAGTGCATTTGAGGTGAATTTAGTTATATTGACTTACAATCAATTTATAAATCTTTATATAACTAACAATATGTAATAATTAGTATCAGCGATAGTATAAGTGATAATAATAATGGTAATGGTTGTTTCTTCCAGCTCTGGCCGAGGCTCAGGACATCAACCTCTACCTGAAGCCGCTGTCCCACCACCTCGAGGACCTCGACCAGGTGGATTTTGAGGATCTGAAGGGCCACCTGTCGCCTCTGATGCACGTCATCTGTCTCATCTGGTCGCAGTCCAAGTACTACAACACTCCGGCCAGGGTCATCGTCCTGCTCCAGGAGATGTGCAACCTCTTCATTCACATGGTAAATATAGATGAACCCCTGCTGTGTTGGGCTCTCGGGGCTTCGTAATCGTAATCATAAACTCCAAATTTCTTAAGCGCTACTTGAAAGCCAAGCGCAGGGCACTGGCTTGTTCACGAGGGCTTCGTCCTGTATTCTTTATTAATCCTATTGCAAACCGCATTTTGGTGTTCATGGATATTTTGATATAATTTTGATAATAAGACTTATATATAGCTCCTCTTTGAGAAGCCTACTGAGGGGCGCTCAGTTATGACAATAATATTAATAATAATAACAATAGCAATAATAACAACAATAGCAACTATAATAATAATAATAATAATAAAGTAAACTGGTTTTGCATTGTTGCATTGAAACAATAGACCTCAAATGAGTCAGAATGGATATAACAATATCTTTGATTGATTAAGGGATTCGTTTTCAATTTACAGTATGCATTAAATGATCTAGGTAAGTATCTCATATGGTAATGGTGTCGCAATTCCACATTGCTGTGACATGTTTGGGTCACTACGAATGTCACGAGTGAAGTCACCATGACTTGTGTTCATTTAGGCTGTTCTACCTGCATTCTTCCGACATTTCGCAGCGTTATTTTGCAACATGTTCTTCATTAACATTTTTCATACTTATCATGTTGTGTTCTTGTAGTTCACAGTGTTCTATCACGATGTGTTGTTTGTTTGACATTGTTCATACTTATCACTTTGCGTCCATACACTTCACAGTGTTGTTTCACTGTGTGTTGTCCGTTTAACATTGTTCATACTTAACATGTTGCATTCATACAGTTCACAGTGTTGTATCACAATGCCTTGTTCATTTAACATTGTTCATACCGATCATGTTGCATTCATGTTGCATTCTCTGACTGATGTTTCACTGTGTTCACCAAGTCTGCAGGATCATTGTATGAGATTAGCTAATTGTTACTTAACAGTTTAATACATGTTATTAAATGTTATTGATAACAGTGATAACAAGAGTTTATGTGAATATATATTTGATCATATCTGATAAGGATAGCAGTGAATTTGATGATCATGATAATAGGAGTTATGATCTTGATAATAGGAGTTACGATTATGATAATAGGAGTCACGATCATGATAATAGGAGTCACAATCGTGACAATAAGAGTCTTGATCATGATGATAGGAGTCACAATCATGATAATAGGAGTCACCATTATGATAATTGGAAGATGTTCATGTCGGACACGTAACACGTTGATCATGGTCATAGTCACGATCGCGATAATGAATAGTAAAGATAATTTATTTGGTAACAATGACTTGTAGCAATAGTTAAACAATAATTCTTTAAAACAAGGAAACTGATTCTGATGTCTTTCTTCTATACAGTGTCGTTCATACCTGGATCCACACGAGATCTTCAAGGGCGAAGTCGAGGAGTCGTTGCTAAAGACACAGAAGGCTCTCGACTGTCTCCACTCGTTTCGCGATATCTACGAAGACTATCGATCGAAACTCAAGGACTACTTCAAGGACTCGGAACCAAAACTCTGGGAGTTCTCTCCTCAGCTCGTCTTCCACCGATACGACAAATTCGTCGAGAGAGTCCAACTGATAAACGTAAATTCTTGAGGATGAAAAAGCTTTCATTATCATTTTTTTTAACGGGGGGGGAGCCAATTGGTTAGAGTGCTCGCCTTGTAATGCAGATAGTGTGGGTTAGATCCTCCTCCTCTGAGATGGTTACTGTGTAGGGATGTTGAGCTAGTCCTTCACTATTATCATCGTCATCGTCATCATCATCTTCATTATAATCATCATCAACATTACCACCATCATCGTCCTAGTTATGATCATCATCATCATCTTCATCATTATCATCATCATCATCGCTAACATCTTCACCTTCTGTGCCATTAGTATCATCGTAATCATCATCATCAATGCCACCATCAGCCAAATATACCCTAAGACTGCTTTTCAGAAAACTCCTAATTAAGGTCCTATTCATTTTACCTGACCAGAACTTACCTTACCTAAGTTACCTTACCGTACCTTACCTTGTTGTAGGATCTGTTTGCAACGGCTGTTGAGCTGCTGAAGCTGGAGAAGATCGAATACAGTGGCATCAAAGGCAAGATGCTCAGCGCTCAGACGCTTCGGATCTTTGAGGAGTTCAACGACATCTACAAGGATTTCCAGGAAGTGACATATGACGCTCTGGATCCTCAGGACCCGGTTGGTCTTCGTTTCGGTCTTGGTCTCTGTCTTGGTCTCTGGGAAACAGTAGCCGATTGGTTAGAATGCTTGCCTTGTAATGCAGAGAGTATGGGTTCGATCCTCCTGCTCTGAGACAGTTACTGAGTAGGACTTTAAGAATATCCTTCATGCTCAGCACCCTTGATTCATGTTTCATCATTAGATAGTGGTGCTTAATAAATGCATGATGATGATGATGATGATGATGGTGATGGTGATGGTGATGATGGTGGTGGTGGTGGTGGTGGTGGTGGTGGTGGTGGTGGTGGTGGTGGTGGTGGTGGTGGTGGTGGTGGTGGTGGTGGTGGTGGTGGTGGTGGTGGTGGTGGTGGTGGTGGTGGTGGTGGTGGTGGTGGTGGTGGTGGTGGTGGTGGTGGTGGTGGTGGTGGTGGTGGTGGTGATGATGATGATGATGATGATGATGATGATGATGATGATCATAATATAATATAATTAATAATAATGGCGTAAATGATAATAATAAATGATAATAATAATAACATCTGAAAACAGTCAATTTAATTAGTCTGTTTATGAGCTTGTTGGCATTATAATAATAATAATAATATTGTATTTATTCTCCCATTCATTTGCTGAATTATTCTTCTATCATATGAGTTTTGTACCCAACCAATTACAGGCAAAGTCACCAATGAAAATTTCCTTTTGACTCAATGTCATTGCTCACTCATTTGCTATCTCGCTCAATCAGTCACAAGCTCACTGGCTCACTGATAAAATACTCATTCACTAAGTTATGCAATTAGCCACAAACACATTCACTGGCTCAATGACTGACTCAATCACTCCCTTGTTTGCTCATTGCTTATATTTTCATGCTTGCTCATAGCTGATACCTGCTTGCTTACTCGTTGCTCATATTTCCTTGCTTGCTCATTGCCCATATTTTCTCGCTGGCTCGTCATCTTGCTCATATTTCCTTACTTGCTCATTGCTCATATTGCCTCACTTGAAAACTTGCTCACCAATCTGTGTTCTGTTTCAGGGATTTCCCCACGACTATGAGCGCTTTAAGGACGCAATTCTGGATCTGGATCGACGATTAGCTTCGATCGTTTGTCAGGCGTTCGACGACTGCTCTGGTCTTGAAGCCATTTTCAAGGTATCTGTTATCAAGTTTATTGTTTTATCAGCCTTTGTTTTGACTTTGAATATTTATTACTGTGACTATGAATATTTATTTGTGAAAACAAATCTTTAAAAACATTGTTTTTAAAGAATTAATTACATATATACATTTATTTCTGCGACTATAAATATTCATGAGTTTTGCCTGTTCTGTACTCAGCTGTTGGACATATACGGATCGCTGTTGGAGCGCCCTGTTGTGAAGAAAGAGTTTGACGCGAACTACCCAGTGATCGTTCGAATGATGGACGAAGAGTTGAACAGAGTGAAGAAGATCTATGACCGCCAGATGGCGATCAAGGCCGAGACTGGTTCCATGCCCGTCCACAAGAACATGGCCAAAGTGTCGGGCAACATGAAGTGGTCGCAGGAAATGCGCGATCGGATAACTGTCCCAATGTCACAGTTCAAGGCCATCGAACATCCGTAAGATTTTGTCGATGAGGACTATTTTGACAGTTCGCGGTGTTTTATAATTAATTGTAATCGTAATATCCAAACTTCTAAGGCGCCACTCGAAAGCCAAGCACAGAGGGGGTTTTCCACAGAGTAGTTCAAAGGAGGTCCGAGTGCGGTTGCCTGAGGGTTCCAGTTCAAGAGGAAGCAGAGTAGGTGTTAAGGCAAGTGTCGTTTAGGGTGAGAAGGATTAGAAGGTGGAGGATCAGATGAGTCAGGGTATGAATTCTTGAAAAGGTGAGACTTCAGTTTCAATTGGAAAACCCAGGGTGATTGATAGAGGAGCATGAGGAGGAGGAGGATATAGGATGGGTTGGAATTATAATGGAGAAACAAAGAATCTGCAAAACTCAGAGGGGAATTCGTTACTCCGAGGGGAGATCGCAGATGAACAATTACTTTAGTTGGAGTTAGTAATTGTTATTTCTATTACAATATATTTCATTTACTACGTGAACAAGGTCTGTAAATCTAAGGTACAAAGCGGTTGTGAGCAAAGGACTTGCTCAAGATCCCTACACAGAAACCGTTTCAGGGTTTGAACTGTACCCTTCATGTTACAAGCTGAACACTCCAGCCAGTCAGCCATATTCTTTTTTCAGTTTTCTGCCCTTAGTAACGCGTTTAGAAATTAGGAGTTTACGATTACAGTTACTATTGAGATATTTGTTTTGTTGGTTTCTCAGGTGTATGGACAGCCAGGAAGCTCGCGACGTCCACGACCATTACCAGAAGATGTTGGAGCTGCTTGGATTGTAAGTGACAATTTTCTGATTAACTGATTCAAGTCAGTTAACCTGGGTTTTAAGTCATTCCAAATAGACATAAGCGATCTTTTTTAGAGTCCTGTGAATAAGCTAATTCCAGCATCTGACCTTTTTGGGTGTTGAGATTATGATTATGATTCTTGTGCTAGTGGTTAGTGTGCTGGCCTGTTAACCGAGAGGTCCAGGGTTCAAATCCCCGCCAGGGCAGAAATTCTGCTCCATCTGCACTCCTAACTAACTCATCTGTAATAGTACACTGACCGTACACTGTTGGTGGGAAGATGAGACGGCGAGGGAGAGGACTGGCCACCCGTCAATCTCTGCAGGAATTGCGGTTTGAGCTCCTCGGTCTTTCTGTTCCTCTGTTCTGGAAACGCCTGAAGATCAATTTATTTGTTAGTGATAGAACTGACTTGGGTTGGGAGCACCTCTGAAATGTTGAGTGGCGCTTTATAAATGTTCGATTACAATTACAATATGCCGAGACTAAGAAAAACGAAGTCGTCAACACTTCATACCCATGGCTGCCTCTCAGGCGTCTCAATGCCTGCTCTTCTTCATTTGCTGTTGCTACAAATCGTTGAGGTAATTTTATACCTTGCACCAAATTGAGATGGCTTCTGACAAACTGATACTCATTGTAATTGATACTCTTTATAAACATCAGATTACAAATACAGGTACAATAAATCGTTGTTCTAGCTTTGACAAAGAGGTCTACAAGGAGTGGGTGTCTGGTGTCGACGAGATCTGCAAATTCAACCTCGAACAGTCGTTGATTACTCGTAACGAGGAGACGCACTATATCTCCGTCAACTTCGACCCACAGGTAAACTATCTTACCTGCTTTTAACTACCATCTCCACTAACTTTGACCCTTACGGTTATACATACATACCTACATACACACATACATACATAAATACATACACACACATACATACAACGTAAACATACATACATACATACATAAATACAAACACACACACATACCTACATACATACATACATGCATACACATACATACATAAACACGCAAGCATGCACACACACACATATATACAATACATACATACATACATACATACATACATATATATTTATGTACATACATACATACATTCATACACACATACACACACACATACATGCGATTACATTCATTTTGCTATGATGTTGCTATATAACACTTCCCGTTGGTTTCGAATAGTTCATCAATCAATCAATCAATCTTTTTATTGAAAAATTCAGAGTTAATATCTGTTATTTCTCATCTAACTTCTACAGTTGGTGGCCGTTCTGCGAGAGGCGAGGTACCTTCTCAGCCGCAGCTCGGAAGAGATCCCTCCCAGCGTTCAGACGATGTATGCCAAGAACGACACGTTCCTCCAGTACGTCGCCAACCTTGACCTCATCACTCTCTGGTACAACAAAGTCCGCAAGACGGTTCTCGAGGTCGAATATCCGATCATCGAAAACCAGCTGGATGACATCGATCGACTGTTGTTAAGGGCCGAGAAGGAACTGTCGTGGAACAGCGAAGGTACTGCTCTCCGGTGCTGCGTGCAAGTTAATGTAACATAGATTTTTAAATATTGTAGTATAGATTTGTAAATGTTGTAACATAGATTTGTAAATGTTGTAACATAGATTTGTAAACGTTGCTACATAAATTTGTAAATGGTGTAGCATATACGGGTATTTGTAAATTTTGTAAAGTAAATGTTTATATGTTGTAACGTAAATTGTTAAATGTAATGTAGATTTGTAAATTTTGTAATGTAAATTGTAAATGTTATAATGGAAATTTGTAAATATTGTAACATAAATTTTTAAATGTTGTAATGTACATCTGTGAACGTTGTAGTGTTAATTGAAATGTTGTAGTGTAATTCTGTAGATGCTGCGTGAATGTGTAAAGTTGTAGAGTAAATTTATTAATGAATTTGTAAATGTTGTGATGCAAATTTGTAAATGTAATAGAAATATGTAAATGTTGTATTGTAAATCTGTGAATGTTGTAGCATGAATGTGTTAATGTTGTAGTGTTAATTTGAAAATGTTCCAGCGTAAATCTGGAAGTGTTTGTTTCCAGGTGCCTGGGAATACATCATGGACACACGTGATAGAGTTCATGACCTCGAGAGTCGTCTGCAGAAGTCGAAAGACAATGTCGAACATATCCAGAAGATCATGTCGACGTGGATGAAGACGGCGCTGTTCGATCGAACCGAGGAGAAAGGATCGACGCTTCTTAGCTTGAAGGATCGAGACGATCGAACAAGGCGAAGATACGACGAGATCGATCAGGCTGGACTTAAGATCCATGACCTCCTTAAGGTTCGATCATGATTGTGTGTCGATCTTCTCAGTTTAGTTTCGTAGTTGTCCAAATTAATTAATTAATTAAATAAAAATTAATTAGGATCGTTATTAATGCCATCATTATTTTTATTATTTTTATTTTATAAAATTAGTTTTTTTTTACCACAAAGTATAATATCCTAAGTGTGAGATCTTTATTTAATTAATATTTTTTTGCCCCGAGGTAAACAGGATCCCCAGGGACTTCAGCATTATTTAAAGCGGAGATCTGTCTGAAATGGGACTTATTCGTCTAGGTCACAACGTTACGTTACATCATTTACAAAATCATGCTACAGCATTTACAAAGTTACGTTACAACATTTACAAAGTTACATTACAGCATTTACAAAGTTATGTTGCAGCATTTACAAATTTACACTACAACATTTACATATTTACAATTTAAGTTCGTGAAGATACCCCTAAAGGCCATCATGTTTGAACACTGGATTGTTGTTATTATTATTATTATTTTTATTATTGTTATTATTTAACCTTGAATATATTCTGTATTGAATTACAATATGTTCTTCTATAGGAGAATATGGAGCTGCTGAAAGCGAATGCTTCAGAGGACATCTGGAAGGCATACGTTGATTACATGGATGAAATCATTGTTGATGGTTTCTTCAACACTATTCAGTGCAGTCTGAGGTTCCTGCTGGAGAACACTGAGAATAAGCCAGCGATTGAACCGCTGTTCGAAGCCACACTAGAACTACAGGTAATTGTAATGTGTAATTTGTAATTAGTAATTTTAATCTGTAATTGTAAATTGTAATTGTAATGTGATTGTAATGACGGATTTATGTATACCACCTCTTCCAGAGGGACTTGTCAGAGGTAGCCGGAAATAGACTGGGACATGGTAGCCGATTGGTTAGAGTGCTTGCCTTGTAATGCAGAGAGTATGGGTTCGATGCTCCTCTTCTGAGACGGGCTACTGTTTAGGGACCTAGAGCAAGTACTTCACTCACAATTGCTCAGCGCCATCGATCTTCTGTCATGGTCGTTTGTGCACTTTGGAAGGAGGGCAATATCACATACCGTTGTATTGTATTGTATTGTTGAGCTTACCTTGTGATGTATTGTTAAGGAGTTCTAGTCTACTTCCGTTTAGGAATCCCGTCAAAAGCTAACAGAGTATTGACAGCTCCTCTGCATCCAGCCCATCTCTCTCTAGCCTCCAGGCAACAAGATCTTGTCCATCACATGGATCTTGACAAGTGACAACCCCTCTGACTTGACGCAGTGCCCATTAGTTTTTAAAGAGTCGTGTAAAAATTTAAAGTTTACACTGAAGATTTACATTACATTGACGCTGAAGATTTGAGCTATGTTTTCGCTGAAGATTTGCACTATATTTACGTTTAAGATTTGCGCTACATTTACGTTTAAGAGTTACACTACACTTATGCTCAAGATATACACTACATTTACGCTGAAGATTGTGCTACATTTGCGCTTTGTTTGTGTCAGGCACCTGAAATGGTCTACAATCCGTCGCTTGACTTTGGTGTCGCTGATGGTTTCTATGACATGATCGACGGTTTGGTTGGCGACATCTACAAACAGTCATCGAAGATTAAGCGCCTCGCTATGCACAGCGGACAGGATAACTACCAGGTTATCTAATCAAATCTAATCTAATCCCGTTTACTGTGCCTGTCGTCTGATCTAATCTATCTGTATCTGTTGTTCATTTGGAATGTGTAATTTACCTGAAGCTGAATAGTCTATGATAGTGTAGTTGTAAGTGTGCTGGACTGTCAACCGACAGGTCAGAGGTTCAAATCCCAGCCAGGGCAGAAATTTGTTTCGAGATTTCGGCCCCACCTGCGCCCCTAGCCAGGGCAGCTGTAATGAGTACATTGACAGTACACTGTTGTTGGGAAGATGAGACGGCGAGGGAGAGGACTGGCCACCTGCCCTCGTTGCTGAGGCTAAGAAAATGAAGTCGCTAACACTTCATACCCATTACTGCCTTAGGGCTAGCTTAAGGAACTGCTTTTCTTCTCTTCTTCTTCCTTCTTCTTCTTCCTCTTCCTTCTTCTTCTTCCTCTTATTCCTCTTCCTATTCCTCTTCCTCTTCTTCCTCTTCCTCTTCTTCCTCTTCTTCTTCTTCTGTGATAACCTAGTTAATGATGGTTGTTTGGACTGGATCGCAGCCTGATCTGGAAGACATGAAGGAGTTGTCAGACATGAGAGCGGAGCTGATGGATCACGTTCAAGGGATCATGAACAAAGCGATCGAATACCGTGGTTCATTCGACAGCTATTCCTACCTGTGGGTCGATGATCGTCACGAGTTCATGCGTCAGTTCCTGCTCTACAATCATGTCCTGACACAGGAGGAGATCGAAGCTCATGCCGAGGAGGGTGTCAAGGAAAATCCTCCTCTCCTCCAACATTTCAAGGATCAGGTTTGGATAACGGATCAGAATCTTACTTGTTACCGATTTTAGGGGTGATCATGGTGTTAACTGAGAAATGTGAATGCAAACGCTTGTGTGTAAAATGTAAATGTAAATGTAAATCTTGTGTGTAAATGTAAATGCAAATGCTCGTGTGTAAAATGTGAATGCAAATGTAAATGCTCGTGTGTAAAATGTAAATGTAAATGCAAACGCTTGTGCGTAAAATGTAAATGTAAATACTTGCATGTAAAATGCAAATCTTGTGTGTAAATGCAAATGCTGGTGTGTAAAATGTAAATGCAAATGCTTGTGTGTAAAATGTAAATGTAAATGCAATGCTTGTGTGTAAAATGTAAATGTAAATGCATACGCTTGTGTGTAAAATGTAAGCGTAAATGCAAACGCTTATGTGCAAAATGTAAACGTAAATTCAAATGCTTGTGGGTAAAATGTAAATGTAAATGCAAACGGTTGTGTGTAAAATGTAAATGCAAACGCTTGTGTGTAAGATGTAAATGTAAATGTAAATGCAAGCGCTTTTGTGTAAAATGTAAATGTAAATGTAAGTGCAAACGCTTTTGTGTAAAATGTAAATGTAAATGCATACGCTTGTGTGTAAAATATAAATGTAAATGCAAATGTTTTCATGTAAATGTTAATGGTATACTATCTGTGAATGTAGATGTACAGAACAGTGCTATATAAATGGTTTGTTTTATTGCAGATCGACACATACGAGACAATCTACAAGGAGGTTGAGGCCATCGAAGGGACGATGGTGTTCGAACGCTGGTTCCGTGTGGATGCGAGGCCGTTCCGCCTTGGCCTTCTCAACACCGTCAAGAAATGGAGTCTTATGTTCAAGCAACACCTCATCGATCATGTCACTAACAGGTCTCTTCTCTTCTGCCCTTCTCAACCTTCTTCTGTCCTTTTCTGCCTCATCTGCTTTCCCCATGTCATGTTGCTTTCTTGCTCACTTTGTCCTCTTTCATCCTCTTTTGCCTGTGCCTGTCTTTCTCCTTTTCTCCTTGTATGTCTTGTCCTCTGCATTTTTCTGCATTTTGTGATTCTTGGCAATGATGATGACGACGACGACTATTATTATTACGATGATGATGATGATGACAGTGATTATGATTACGATAATGTTGATGATGTTGATGACGATGATGATGACGATGATGATGATGATGATGATGATGATGATGATGATGATGATGACGACAGTGGTGATGATGATGATGATGATGATGATGATGATGATGATGATGATGACGACGACGACGACGACGACAGTGATGATGTTGATGATATCAATGACAATATAAAGATGATTATTATCTTCACGAATTATCAATCTGTCGTTGGTGGTTGTAGCCTGAAGGACCTGTCATCGTTCATCAAGGAAGCGGACGCTGGTCTGTTGAAACCGGTGAAGGAGGGAGACATCAAGGGCCTGAAGGTCGTCATGGATTACGTGAAGAGGGTCCACCAGAGACAGGCGGACACTGACACGATGTTTGAACCACTGAAGCAGACGATCGAACTCCTCAAGACATACAACCAGGAAATGTCCGACGAAGTCTACGTCCAGCTGCAGGTCTCATCTAATCACAATCTCATTTAATCACAGTCTCATCAAATCACAATCTCATCTAATCACAATCTCATCTAATCACAGTCTCATCTAATCACAGTCTCATCTAATCACAATCTCATCTATTCACAATCTCATCTAAACTAATCGAATTTGATCTAAGCTATTTTTAGACAGAGACAAGAACAAACTAACAGTAGGTTTAGTAACAACAACAGTGGGATTAGGAACAACAATGATGAGATTAGTTGCAACATCAACAAGATTAGTGTTTCCAGATTAGTAACAACAACAAGACTACTAGCAACAGCAATAGGATTAGTAGTGAACTGCATTGCATTAGATTGTATTTGATTCGATTCAACAAGATTAGAACAATCATACAAATGCGTACAATCATGCAACGACCTCACCCAAATCCCAATGACCTGTCATTCTAATTTCAGGAGTTACCTGAAAAGTGGAACAACACAAAGAAGATCGTTGCCACCGTCAAGCAACAGGTGGCGCCACTGCAGGCCAACGAAGTCGCAAACGTTCGCAAGAAGTCGGCCGCGTTTGACATCAAGCAACATGAATATCGCGAGGAATTCCGCAAGATCGGACCATTCGCCTACTCATGCCCCAATCCCTACGAACAACTCGACCAGGTCTGTCTCGCTCCATTTTCCTTTTCTATGAATATAATTGATAATTATTATTAGAGAAAAATTTCTATTGTGCCAAGGTATTATTATAATAGGCCTACTAATAATAATTGTTACCAGTGTGGGAATTGCAGAAAAAAGACTGGGGGTTGAACATTTTTTCCGTATTTTACAAACTGATGTCAACGAAATTTGAGAGCAGCTGATTTCAACGCTAACAGTTTTGCAAGTCAGACTCGAATCAAAATCAATTCCTTTATGGAGAAAATTCAAAAATGCATAGGCCTACTTGATGCACCAAGGAAATTTCTTCTCTTTGTCAGAAACTCGGATTCAAATAATGTGATTCAAATCACACTAGCACAACTGAGGGGGTTGGAAACGACCCCCCTGGGTGTGCAATGAAGACTTAACTAGAGGGTCCTAAGAAAGACTGTTCCCACCCTGATTGCTACTTTTTGTCATTATTATTATCATTATTAATATATTATTGTTTTTACCCGAGGTATTTATGATCCCTCAGGTGCTCAAAACTATTCCGGAGGTAGTATGGTGTTATTATTATTATCATTATTATTAACAAACATATCGCTTGTTGATCGTAATAGGTCAACGATAGGTTGTCGCATTTGGAGGCCGAGATGTTGGGCCTGAGTCAGTCGGCCGAACTGTTCGAGGTGAGCATCCCCGACTTCAAGCAGCTGAAGCAATGTCGCAAGGAGTTGCTGATGGTGAAGACGCTCTGGGACTACGTGGTCATCATCAAAAGCAGCATCGAAGACTGGAAGACGACTCCGTGGCTCGAGATCAACGTCGAGCAGATGGACATGGACTGCAAGAAGTTCGGAAAGGACATCCGGAGTCTCGACAAGGAGATGAGAGCCTGGGACACGTACGCCGGAGCGGAGAACACGATCAAGAACATGATGACGTCGCTGAAGGCGGTCACCGAGTTGCAGAACCCGTCGATACGAGACAGGCATTGGGCACAGCTGATGCAAGCGACCGGGGTGAGGGTTACTTCTACCGTGTTTTTTATGTTTCTTTTTTCAAATGAAATGCTGCATGACTCACTATTTCTCATTGGGTTTTCAAACATCTCGATATAGGTTGTGAAATTGAAACACGATAAAAATAAATAGGTTAATTGCAAAATTAGATATTGGGGGGATGGCATGGTAAAACTAAGTGGTAATGAGTGAGATGTTGACAAGATGAGACGGTAAAATTAGGTGGTAATGAACGAGATGTTGGCAGGATGACATGGTAAAACTAGGTGGTAATGAATGAGGTGTTAGCTGGATGACGTGGTAAGACAAGTTGATAACCAAATAGACTAATTACAACATGACGAAAACGAGATACTTTATAATTTGTAACTTGTCATTAGTAAATTCTGTAGCGTTGGTATTGGGTGCGCAACCCTCCAGAAAAAGCCGCTCAGTCAGGGCAATATCTAGAAAAATCAGATTGAGAGCATCGTCATGAAATCAGATTGAGGATAGGTGTGACGATAATAATAAAAAATAATAATAAACAATTAATGAATGTAAAGCCAGGACGAGGTAAACGACACGAGTGCTTATCGGGAGCAATACCTTAAAATCGGTGTGGGTGCGATCGAATCTTTCCGAATCAGGAGGAAGTTATTTCCGCATATCCTCCAATCCGATGAAGATGCTCTCCATAATTATATTGCATCTGTCTGTTTCAGGTAAAGTTTTCTCTGTCGGAGAAGACGACTCTGTCTGACCTCTTGGCTCTGAACCTCCACAACTTCGAGGACGAGGTCCACAACATCGTTGAGAAGGCGACGAAGGAGATGAGCATGGAGAAGGTGCTCAAGGAGCTCAACACGACCTGGTCGACGCTCGAGTTCGAGCACGAGAAACACCAACGGACCGGGGTTACGCTACTCCGAGCGAGCGAGGAACTCATCGAGACTTTGGAAGACAATCAGGTTAGTTCAGCTGTGTAACGTAAAGTAACTGTATCTGTTAATCGGACATTTATACAGCGCCGCTCAAAGAGCAAGACTAATCGCAGGCGTATGAGTAGTTTCAAGTGTTTGACGTCGCCCTCCTCCTTTATCCTGACTTGGGACTGGCACTAGCATAGTGGTGGAGTTTGTGCATTTGATACAGCAATGTGAGTTGCTTTTAATCTAGTGTGTGGTAACCGACTGTTTATTATAGCTGCTGTACATAAAATGAATAAAGTTCAATTAATAATAATTATGATGATACTATAGTAGTTCTGTTAATTGCAATATTAATTGCGTTATTAATATGTGAACCTAGCATTAAATATATTATTTATTATGGTAACTTTTGCTTATATTTCAATATATAAGTATTAATAAAATTATAAGCAGTATTATTGTGCATTTATTGCAATATTAATAAAAGTACATATTATCGTATCAATTGCTTTAATTGCAGTACTAGTAGTAGTACATACTATTTAATTAATTTCAATATTATTATCAATGCTCTCAGCCGCTCAGAAGTTTTGCTGTGGTCGGCCCATCATCCTGGGACAAGTTGCCTAACAACCTGTGACATGAACTCCTCTCTTTGCCTCTTTTTCACAAACGCATGAATTAAAGACCATTTTGTTCGATTTGAAGTGGCGCTATATAAATATGCAATTTATATAGCACCAACTAGCGATGATTTACTTCACATGAGTTGATTTGTCTGGTACCAGAATCAACTTCAGAACATGCTGACGTCAAAGTACATCGCCCACTTCCTCGAGGAAGTATCTGGTTGGCAGAAGAAGCTGTCCTCAGCCGACCAGGTCATCACGATCTGGTTCGAGGTCCAGAGGACCTGGTCCCACCTGGAGAGCATCTTCATCGGATCGGAGGACATTCGGAAACAACTTCCGGCGGATTCAGAAAGATTCGACCGCATCGATGCCGATTTTAAGGTAATACTCCCTATAGCGCTTCTGTCATTTTCTCATACTGGCTTTCCTTTTATTTATTGTTTAATATTATTATTATTATTATTATTATTATTTTTTTTTTCGCCGGAGGTAAAAAGAATCCCTCAGGCTCTTAGGTACTATCATCGTGCAGGAGTTAGTGGTCCTCGTCCCAGGGCAGTTGTGCAAACGTGCCCCTGAAGGCTACGGCGTTAAATCGCTGTGTGCATATTGACAAACGTTGAAAAAGGTGCTTGGTCTCCATGGGGTTACCGGAGGCGGCTGTCATGCGGCGCCCCAGCTCCATTATTATTATTATTATTATTATTATTATTATTATTATTATTATTATTATTATTATTATTATTATTATTATTATTATTATTATTATTATTATTATTATTATTATTATTATTATTATTATTATTATTGTTATTATTATTATTACCATTATTATTCTTATTATTATTATCATTATAATTGTTTTTATTATTATTATTATTATTATTATTATTATTATTATTATTATTATTATTATTATTATTATTATTATTATTATTATTATTATTATTATTATACAAGTCTACACTCTACAGGCATTATTATTATTATTAGTAGTAGTAGTAGTAGTAGTAGTAGTAGTAGCAGCAGCAGCAGCAGCAGCAGCAGCAGCAGCAGCAGCAGCAGCAGCAGCAGCAGTAGTATGCATTTATTAAGCGCCACTATCTAATGACTAAGCATCACTCGATGGCACTGAGCAATTGTGAGTGAAGGACTTGCTTAAGATTCCTACACAGTAACCGTCTCAGAGGAGGAGGATCGAACCCATACTCTCCTCTTTGCAAGTCGAACGCTCTAACCTTGTTCTTGACTTCATTAGACTTGGTTTTAAAAGAAAGGAATCAGTTAAATGTACAGTTTGATGAAATTGTGTTGAATGGATAACGCTTGGATAATCTTTGAAAGCAATCAGATGTGAGATCAAGACTGATAGTCATTGAGCACTTGGACCTTATGCAGGAAGGAAGGCTCCAAAGTGGTCTGAACTAGTGCTTCATCACAGTTATGCATATTAAGTATGGATTATAGATCACAATTGTGGCTTATGTATCAAGGTTATGAGTGATAATTATGGCTTAAGGCTTGTTTGCTGAACAGGAAGCCAGCGCAGAAAATTTAAGCATTGAGGCGTTCTTAGAGTTCGCTTCTGTTCCTGTAGGAACTCATTTCTTAAGTGGAACCTGTTAAATTCTCTTTTTCAGAGTTGTGTGTTCTGTTCCTTTAGGAACTCGTCTCTGAAGTGGAACCTCTTCACTTCCTTTTCCTAGAGTTGCGTGTTTAGTTCCCTTAGGAACTCGTTTCCTACGTGGAACTTGTTAACTTTCTTTTCTTAAGTTGCCTGTTCTGTTCCTTTAGGAACTCGTCGCTGAAGTGGAACCATCGAAGAACGTCATCGAAGCGACGAATCGGCCTCGTCTGTACGAGCGACTGGAGGCCATCCAAGGCCAGCTGACCCTCTGTGAGAAGGCGTTGGCCGAGTACCTCGAAACGAAACGACTGGCCTTCCCGCGATTCTACTTTGTGTCCTCGGTTGACCTCTTGGACATTCTGTCAAACGGAAACAATCCCACGGCGGTAGGTCACTGCAAAGTAACTCGTAGCTGTTAATACCGGCATTATTAGTCTAATGGGGTGGTCGATAATTATATTGTAGTGGTTAGCGTGCTGGAGTGTCAATCGAGAGGTCGGGGGGTTCAAATTCCCGCAAGGGCAGAAATTTGGGTCGAGATTTCTGCTCTACTTGCTCTCTCTGTGTCTATCTCTGTCTGTATGTCTGCCTGTCTGTATGTCTCTCTGTCTGTATGTATGTATGTTTGATGAAATTGTCTGTGTCTGTGTCTGTGTCTGTGTCTGTCTGTGTCTGTCTGTCTGTCTGTCTGTCTGTCTGTCTGTCTGTCTGTCTCTCTCTCTCTCTCTCTCTCTCTCTCTCTCTCTCTCTCTCTCTCTCTCTCTCTCTCTCTCTCTCTCTCTCTCTCTCTCTCTCTCTCTCTCTCTCTCTCTCCATTATTCTGCTCAGTTGCTTATGTCATTCCGTTCTCAACTTGCCTCTTTCAACTTGCTTACACATCAGTCTGCATCTTTGTCTTATGGGCTGATCTTCTGGATATTGACCTGATTACAATCGGTTTGGTGTGCCATCGGTTGATATCTTGTGCATTAGACACCGGCGCAATAGAAGTCACTAATTAATAATTAATTATTATCAATAACAGTCATGTATTAATACACTTTGCAATAAACAACTTATTTGAACCGTGTCATATAGTATAATTAGCTACACATAGGCCTATTTATAACTGCTCATCGACCATGGTCTGCCTCTGTCTTAGCGAACTGATCTTTGTGTATCGACCAGTAAACTTTAGATCCTAATTGGACACCTTTAAATCGCTGTCCCTGACGCTTAGCTGTATAATTGTCATTTTCGTTCAATCGCTAATAATTGCAAGAATATTATCTCATATCGCGTACGGTCGACCTAAACGACACTGCCAGCCGCAAGATGTCATTAAGTAAAAAAAATTTAAATTTAAACCCTGATTAAACACCTTCAAATCGCTCTCAGTGACGCTATATAATCGTCATTTTCGTTCAATCGCTAGTCACCATCTCCTGTAGAAATATATTGCTTACGGTAGACCTAAACGACACTGCCAGCCGCAAGATGTCGTTAAATACAAAATAATATTAAAATCTAGATCCTGATTAAACACCTTTAAATCGCTCTCAGTGACGTTATATAATCGTCATTTTCGTTCAATCGCTAGTCACCATCTCCTGTAGAAATATATTGCTTACGGTAGACCTAAACGACACTGCCAGCCGCAAGATGTCGTTAAATACAAAATAATATTAAAATCTAGATCCTGATTAAACACCTTTAACTCGCTCTCAGTGACGTTATATAATCGTCATTTTCGTTCAATCGTTAGTCACCATCTGCTCCGGAAATATATTGCTTACGGTAGACCTAAACGACACTGCCAGCCGCAAGATGTCGTTAAATACAAAATAATATTAAAATTTAGACCCTGATTAGAGACGTTTAAATCGTTGTCTTACATGCTATTTAATCGTCATTTTCGTTCAATTTTTAATTGCTAATTTTTTTATTAAGCTGTAATGTGCGAAACTAATTTCTGTCGACGTCAACAGCCTTTGTTGCTATAAGATGAAGTTGAACCCTGGATCCATCCAATTGCTAATTCCAATTTCTCGGGATATATATTTATATTGTAATTACGACAATATATATATATATATATATATATATATATATATATCATCGTCAGCAGCAATTATAGCTACTTATTGGGTGCTTTGCAATGTTAACTGTAAGTTCAAGTGCTTAAAACTCACCTCTTTCAGTTTGCTTATCCACCATAGGCTGCCTCTTTGTCTTAGGTACTGATCTTCTGGATATAGATCTGATTACGGCTTGGTTTTGGTGTGCCATCGGTTGATGCCTTGTGCATTAGACACCGGCGCTGCTGCAGTAGTAACTAATTAACAATAATCAGTTAAGTATTTTCTTCTGCTCTTACTGATTTTTCTGTTGCTCCTTTGTTGTTCGTTCACCAGGTTGCTCGACATTTGACGAAGCTGTTCGACAGCATGGCTAAGCTCAAGTTCGAGACGGATGGCAGTGGAGAGAACACGAAGATAGCGGTTGGAATGTGGAGCAAAGACGCAGAGTACGTCAACCTCGCTCATCAGTGTGACTGTGACGGACAGGTAACGCCAAGTCTGATGCGAATTTTAAGTCAATTACCTTTCTAAAGTATATTTAGGCCTAATTCATGTTGAATTTTACTCACTTCCTGGGAATTATTATCTTGCATTTATCTGACGCTGAGTAATAGTGAGTGAAGGACTTGCTCAAGGTCCATACAGGGTATTCGTATAAGAGGGAACTTGAACCCGTACTCTCCGCGTTACAAGGCGAGCTCTCAACCAACTCGAAGTTCAATATCCTATATGTTAAGTGTTGTCTTTGACCGGCGTTCACTCACAGTTACCGGTCCCTCGATCTGGAACTCGCTATACCTTCTCATGGTCGCAACTCTCCTAGCGAGAGACTGTCTATCGCTCCAAACTGAAAACCTACCTCTTCCAGTCTACTTAGGGCCTATGGCTCTTAATTGTTGCCCCGCTTCAGTGTGCACTTCTGAACTCTGTAAGTAGGGTGTTATTTCATTACGCTTGTGCTGTATTCTAATGTACTGTATTGTTTAAGCTGTGTAGCTGTAGAGGCTTAGGGGTTGATGACCTGCGTGCGCGAAAAGCCTTTGGGTATCTGTTAAACCTCAGTTCTCCAACCGATCCATATCCCACACTGCACTTCAACTGTGGAACGAACTTCCCTCTGAATTCCGCATATTCATCCACCAATACTGCCACTCACTCACCGTCATCTGTAACGGATTCCTCTTCTCATCACCCCACAGGCTTTCCACTCCAAATTGAAGCTTCAAATCTTCAAGAATTCCTACCCTAATCCATCCTATCCTCCACCTTCCAAGCTTTCTCATCTTCATCGAAACCCTCCGTAACAGCTGCTCTGCCTCTCTCTGGTCTCTCTGGCAACCGGACTCGGACCTCCAATGACCATCGATCTGTGGACAACCCCTCGGATACGACGCAGCGCTCGTGACTTATAAGCTGATGCTTTGAGCTCAGCTTTAGAGTAGCACTTCAGCATTTGAAGTTTACGATTACGATTAATTTGAGGTGGAAATTTTACTTC
This sequence comes from Allolobophora icterica, assembly GCA_963556255.1. NCBI lineage: Eukaryota > Metazoa > Annelida > Clitellata > Crassiclitellata > Lumbricidae > Allolobophora > Allolobophora icterica. The sequence continues at coordinate 1,349,823 of OY744616.1, read as the reverse complement.
CGCTCTTCTTAGAGTAGAGATAAAGTTGTTGAGTAGAGGCGCTATATAAACGTCCGTTATGAATGGTGTGTGTGGGGTTTCCACAGGTCGAGATCTGGTTGACTCGTCTGCTAGACACGATGATCGAGACGATCAGACACGAGATGACGGAGGCCGTCATCTCGTACGAGGAGAAGCCGAGGGAGGTCTGGGTGTTCGACCCTCCGGCCCAGGTGGCGCTCTGCAGCGTCCAGATCTGGTGGACGGTCGAGGTGAACATCGCGTTCCAGCGACTGGAGGAGGGATACGAGAACGCCATGAAGGACTTCAACAAGAAACAGGTCTCTATTTATGTGCCTCCTTTTTTATAAACCTCTCTTCAAATACTGTATGTCAGGTAACAGCTTATTACATGGTTTCCGATAGAATTCGTTTGAGGCACAGCCATCAGCATTCTTACGTTGGATGGTTACTTATGTATTCGCAACAGTGTGTCATAACAAAGATTATTAGCGTCTCCCTCATCCTTTATCCAGGCTTCGGACTGACACCACACAAGTATAAGTCAATGGCGGAGTTTCTCGGTGCTTTGAAGCCTATTAAGGCGTTTGGGTGGTTAGCGTGCTGGACTGTCGATCGAGAGGTCGGGATTCAGATCCACGACAGGGCAGAAATTTGGTTCAAGGATTTTGCTCCACCTGCACCCCCTATAGCCAACTTGGCTATAATGAGTACACTGACCGTACACTGACGGTGGGAATATGGGACAATGAGGAAGAGAACTGGAACCCCACCCTCATATGCCGAAACTAAGAGAACGAGGTCGCTAACATTTCATACCCATGGCTCCCTCAAGACTAGCTTAAATTACTGCTCTTCTTCCTCTCCATTTTCCTCTTCTTCTTCTTCTTCTTCTACTTCCTCTTCCTCTCTCCCCTCTCTCTCTATCTCTCTTCTTCTCCTCTTCTTCTCCCTCTCCCTCTTCGTCTTCGTCTTCCTCTCTATGTCTCCCTCTCCTATCCGTCTCCTTCTCTTTCTATCTTTCCCTCTCCCTCTTCTTCCTCTTCCTCTTCCTTCTCTTCATACAATAGCATTGAACACCAATTCATCATCGCAACGTAACTGCGTCTTCCAGGTAACTCAGCTCAACGCTCTGATCACGATGCTGATCGGGAAACTGTCGGAGGGAGATCGACAGAAGATCATGACGATCTGTACGATCGAGGTCCACAACCGAGACGTCGTCGGCAAACTGATCGCTCAGAAGGTGGAGAACTCGCAGGCGTTCACGTGGCTCTCACAGCTGAGGCACAGATGGGACGACAAGGAGAAGGACTGCTTCGCCAACATCTGCGACGCTCAGTTCCGCTACTCGCACGAGTATCTCGGCAACACTCCACGTCTTGTCATCACGCCACTGACGGACAGGTGAAATGTTCAGACGAATATTATTGTCTGATGTAATCATTAATTATTTATTAATTATTATTACACAATACAGTTACAGTCGTTACGTTTGCATTTACAGGTGTTATTTTTCAAGTTACACGTGTGACATTTACGTTTTACAGGTGTTACATTTTTTATTTACAGATGTTAAGTTTACGTTTACATGTGTTACATTTGCATTTAGATGTGTGCCATTTACACTTACATTTACAGGTACTACACTTACGTTTACAGGTATTACATTTGCATTTACATGTATTACACGTTTAAGGGCGTTACAATTTCATTTGTATTTATATTTCCAGGTGTTACATCACGCTGACCCAGTCTCTGCATCTGATCATGAGCGGGGCACCCGCTGGTCCAGCTGGAACTGGAAAAACGGAAACAACGAAGGATCTCGGTCGAGCGCTCGGAATCATGGTCTACGTTTTCAACTGCTCCGAACAGATGGACTACAAGGTCAGTCGGTCATTCGCAACTGACCGGAGAAATGACCCATCGCATGATGCGTAATGTAATGAGTAATTCATCCATGCTAGAAGTTTATATAGCACGTCATGATGATACGAGAATTGGCTTCTATTGGCTTTTGAGTGTTTATTTGTTTCTTTTGTTTGTTTATTTATTTATTTATTTATAGAAGACCATTTAAAAACTAGAAGTCACACATGCACTGAAAATCACACGTGAATTCACAATCACAAAATCACACACGAACTAAAAATTCACACTTGAACTCAAAATCATACATGAACTGAAAATCACACGTGAAGTCAAAATCACATGTTAGCTGAAAATCACTTGTAAACTGAAAATCACACATGGACTGAAAATCACATGTTAACTTAATTCACATGTTTACTCAAATCACATGTGAACTCAAAATCACACGTGATCTCACTGATCAACTCAAAGTCGAGACGATCATGGCACATGGTCTACAACAATCAAACAGCGAGCGAAACATTAATTTAGTAATAATCGTGGAAAAACAAAGTCATTAAAACATTGAATTCAACATTGAAATAACTTGTGGAACCATTATATTCATGAAACATTGAATTCAAGAAACACTAAGCTCGTTAAAGCAATGCACTAATAACTAAATAAAATCAGGCATGATTGTGAGTTCTGCATTTTATACAAAGGTTGCTTTCTGAACTGTTTTCCAGTCGATAGGAAACATCTACAAAGGCCTCGCTCAGTCAGGTACGTGGGGGTGCTTCGACGAATTCAACCGAATCTCCGTCGAGGTCTTATCCGTCGTTGCTGTCCAGGTCAAGTGCATTCAGGACGCGATCCGCGCCGGAAAGACCCGGTTCAACTTCCTCGGAGAGGACATCCGGCTGCTCAGGAGCGTCGGACTGTTCATTACGATGAACCCTGGTTATGCAGGACGAGCAGAACTGCCGGAAAATCTCAAGGCACTTTTCAGGTGAGTTGGAATTGTAATTGTTATCTGACATTTATAAAGCGCCACTTCGAGAAAAAACTCATCATTGGCGCCAAGGTGGAAATTGTCGGGTGTTGGGGTTCAACCCCCTAGTCTTTCTTAGGACCCCCACTTCATTGCACGCCCCAGGGTGGTCGTTTTCAACCCTTTCAGTTGTGCTAGTGTGATTTAGCATTATTTGACTCTGAGTCTCTGACAAAGAGAAGAAATTTCCATCGTTTATCTTGTATACATTTTTGAATTTTCTCAACAAAGGAATTGATTTTGATTCGAGTCTGACTTGCAAAACCGCTAGCTTTGAAATCAGCGGCTTTCAAATTTCGTCGATATCAGTTTGTAAAATGCGGATAAAATGTTCAACCCCCACCCCTTCAGTCTTTTTTATACAATTCCCACACTGATTGGCGCTCCCGACCAGAACGAGTGAAATTATCGCTGGACAACCAGTTTGACGCTGAGTTGATGCTCTTCTCAACCGCGAATAGTAATCGTAATCTCCAAATTTCTAAAGCACCACTTGAAAGCTAAGTGTTGTTATTTTGTCTTTGTAGACCGTGTGCTATGGTCGTGCCAGACTTTGAACTCATCTGCGAGATCATGTTGGTGGCAGAAGGTTTCCTCGATGCTCGTCTGCTCGCCAGAAAATTCATCACTCTTTACTCGTTGTGCAGGGAGCTGCTTTCAAAACAGGTACTACTGGAATTGTTTGTTTGAACCGGAAATGAGGGGCCAGATTTGGGTCAGGTCTTGGATTTATGTCTTATCTCAGATTTAGGTCAGCTCTTAGGTTTAGGTCATGTCTCAGATTTAGGTGAGGGTTTAAGGTGGGGTCATTCTCAGATTTAGGTCAGGTCTTACATTTAGGTCATATCGCAGATTCACGTCAGGTCCTTAATTCAGGTCAGGAAATAAACAGAATTGAATTGAATTGAATTCTCAAATTTAGTTCAGGGCTTAGATTTAGGTCGGGTTTTATATTTAGGATGGGTATACTATTTAGGTAAGGTCTGAGATTTGGGTCAGGTTATAAGTTTAGCCTTTAGGTCAGGTCAGTTTTAAGACAAGTCTTGGATTCAGATCAGAGTCAGGGCCATCTCAATAATGCCTTTATAAATCTCGTAAGACAGGCTACCCTTAGATGCTGTCTATTGTATAAATGTCTCTGTTTTAGGATCACTACGACTGGGGTCTACGTGCAATTAAGTCTGTGCTCGTCGTTGCTGGTTCTCTGAAGAGAAGTGATCCAGGACGACCGGAAGACCAGGTCAGTTGCTCTTCATTTTCCTACCGTGCTAGTCCCAACCCTGGATAAAAGAGGAGGGCAACATACAAAATATATCATACATTCCATGTTCCTGCCCCCAAGGAATGGAACCGACTACCAATGTCTGTTCGATACTTGAACTCTATATCTTCCTTTAAGAAACGCCTCACAACTCACCATTTCTCACTGGCTTTCAAACATCTGGATATCTAACTGCTCTTCACCTGGTGACTGACTAACCGCTCCTCAGATTCACATTTCTTTGTGACTGCACACATTAAAATGTTTGTAGTAATAATAAACGGCCCTGGCAGCCATAAGATATAAAAAACACTGGAAAGCAATGCCGCCTCTACTTTGGCAGTGCCAGTCTCAAGCCTGGATACACGAGGAAGGTAACGTTAACCATCTTTGCCATGACACAGCGTCGTTAAACAGCAATTATTGTCTGTGCTATAGGCATGTGTAGCACTGATTTGGAGGCGTCAAGTGACTGTGAGTGAAGGATTTGCTCAAGGCCCTTACACAGTAACCATACTCTCTGCGTTGCAAGGCGAGCGCTCGTATCATTCGGCTGCCATGTTGTGCGCTGTTGACCTATTCTTGTTAATTACAATTAACATTCATTATTATCGTTTTGCCTTAAGGTGCTGATGAGAGCTCTTCGCGATTTCAACATTCCGAAGATCGTAACGGATGATCTTCCTGTGTTCATGGGACTTATCGGTGACCTCTTCCCTGCTCTTGACGTTCCGAGAAAGAGGGACTTGGACTTTGAGAAGCAGATCAAGGATGCCGTTCTGGCTCTACACCTTCAACCAGAGGACGGATTTGTCCTTAAGGTCCAATTCTTTAATATCTTTGTCTAAAAAAGTGTCTTAAAACTAGTCGTAATCTTGATCATAACCTCAAGATATCTCCAGCGCCCAAAAGAGCCGAATTGTAATTGTCTTTCTCTTCCTCTGTTCCAGAAACACCTGAAGTCCATTTTATTTGTTAGTGATAGCGTTGACTTTGGTCAGAAGCACCTCTTAATCGTTGAGAGGCGCTTTTATGAATGATCGATTAAAATTACAATTACATTGACAATCAATCAATCAATTAATCAATCAATCAATCAATCAGTAAATCAATCAGTCAGTCAATCATTCCTTCAATTAACCATTCATTCAATCATTCATTCAATCTTTCATTTTTCAGTCATTCATTCCTCCAATCAATCAGTCATTCATTCAATAAATCAATCATTCATTCCTTCAATCAATCACTCAATCATTCATTAAATCAATCATTCAATCAATCAGTCATGCATTCCTTCAATCAATCATTCAATCAATCATTCAATTATTCAATCAATCATCACAATTACGTTATGCTTATTGGTTTTCACGGTTCATCGGTTCTGCAGGTGGTGCAGCTGCAGGAGTTGTTCGTCGTTCGTCACTCGGTGTTCATCGTTGGCAACGCCGGAACGGGTAAGAGCATGGTCTGGAAGTCTCTCTTCAAGGCCAACCAGATGATGAAGAAGAAACCAGTCGCCATCGACCTCAACCCGAAAGCAGTCACGAACAACGAACTGTTTGGAATCATCAACCCAGCGACACGAGAATGGAAGGACGGTATGTAACTGTTATTGTAATTAGTAACTTCTATTGCGCCGGTTTCTAACGCACAAGGCAGGGTGGGAATTGTCAAGTGGTTGGGGGTTTAACCCCCTAATCTTTCTTAGGATCCCACGGTTAAGTCTTCATGGAACACCCCAGGGGGGTCGTTTTCAACCCATCAGTTGTGCTAGTGTGATTTAGCATTATTTGATTCTGAGTCTCTGACAAAGAGAAGAAATTCCATTGTGTGTCATGTATGAATTTTTGAATTTTCTCAACAAAGGAATTGATTGTGATTCGAGTCTAAGTTGCAAAGCTGCTAGCGTTGAAATCAGCTGCTTTATAATTTCGTTCACATCAGCTTGTAAAATACGGATAAAATGTTCGACCCCCCAGTCTTTTTTTTAAATTCCCACTCTGGCACAAGGCAGCAAGCGATGGCACACCAAAGCCAAGCCGTAATCAGGTCAATATCGAGAAGATCAGTCCAAAAGACTATGTAATGGTCTGCAACAAATCTATGGCTTTTGCTTCACTGTCGTATTATTATTATAGCTATTACTATTGCATGGCATTGTATTGTATTGTATTGTATTGTATTGTATTGTATTGTATTGTATTGTATTGTATTGTATTGTATTGCGTTCTTAGGTTTGTTCTCGGTGATCATGCGTGACCTGGCCTACCAGACGAGCGACGGACCAAAGTGGATCGTACTTGACGGTGACATTGATCCTATGTGGATCGAGTCACTCAACACCGTCATGGATGACAACAAGGTGTTGACGCTGGCCAGCAACGAGCGAATTCCTCTCACTCCTTCGATGAGGTTGCTCTTCGAGATCAGTCACTTGAAGACCGCCACTCCAGCCACCGTCTCCCGCGCTGGAATCCTCTACATCAACGCGGCCGATCTCGGGTGGAATCCGTATGTGACTTTTCATACGTTTGATGCTTCTTTACTTTCTTCCGTGCATAGAATAGTTGTATACACCCTCTGGATTGTTTGCGTCTGTTGAGTTAGAAAATTTTTAAACATAATGGCAATAATCAGGGTGGGAATTGTTGGGGTTGCAGGTTTTACCCCCAGTCTTTCTGAGGACCCCCAGTTAAGTCTTCATTGCACACCCTAGGACGGTCGTTTCCAAAACCCTTAGTTGTGCTAGTGTGATTTAGCATTATTTGACTCTGAGTCTCTGACAAAGAGAAGAAATTTTCATGGTTTATCATGTACGCATTTTTGAACTTTCTCAACAAAGGAGTTGATTTTGATTCGAGTCTGACTTGCAAAAATGCTAGCGTTGAAATCAGCTGCTTTCAAATTTCGTTGACATCAGTTTGCAAAATACGAATAAAATGTTTAACCCCCCAGTCGTTTTTCTACAATTCCCACACTGGTAATAATAAAAAGTGATGATAGTAATTGGTTTGATGGTTGCAAAACTTGAGGCAAGGCCTAATTTCTTAGAGATTAATGATCTTTATTTTACTGCTAACATAATTCTTTGTTCCTGAGGGATAATTTCCACCTTGGGTATATATAATATCAATAAAATTAGTAATAATAATTATAAAAGGGATAATAATAATAATAATGATAATGATAGTGGTGGTGATGATGATGACAGTGTTGATGATGATGACGATGACGGCAACGGTGATGATGATGATGGTGATGATGATGATGATGACGACGACGACGATGATGATGATGATGATGATGATGATGATGATGATGATGATGATGATGATGATGATGATGATGATGATGACGATGACGATGACGATGATGATGATGATGATGATGCTAGTAACAATAATAGTAATAATAATAATAATTTCTCGCGATTGCAGCTACGTGAGCAGTTGGATAGACAAACGTGAGATCCAGTCGGAGCGTGCCAATCTGACGATCCTCTTCGACAAGTACGTTCCAATGTGTCTCGACGCGATGAGGTCTCGCTTCAAGAAGATCACACCAGTGGGTGACATCAGTCATCTACAGATGCTCTGCTACTTGCTCGAGTGCATGCTCACTGCGGAAAACACTCCGCCTGAGTGTCCGAAGGAGTGGTACGAACTCTACTTCGTCTTCTGCTGCGTCTGGGCGTTCGGCAGCTGCCTCTTCCAGGACCAGGTGAACGATTGCACTCTAAGTTTGAGAAATATTTTTAAAGCGAGACTGTCTCTCGCTCTAAACTGGAAACTTACCTCTTCCAGTCTACTTGTGGCTCTTAATGTCTGCCCGGCTTCAATGTGCACACCTGAACTGTGTAAAGAGGGCATTATCAAATTGCAGTTTTGCTCTATTATATTGTATTAATACGAAAAAGATCGGGATGTTGATAGGGGGTATTAATGCTACTGATGATGGTGGTGGTGGTGGTGGTGGTGGTGGTGGTGGTGGTGGTGGTGGTGGTGGTGGTGGTGGTGGTGGTGGTGGTGGTGGTGGTGGTGGTGGTGGTGGTGGTGGTGGTGGTGGTGGTGGTGGTGGTGGTGGTGGTGGTGGTGGTGGTGGTGACGATGACGATGACGATTACGATGATGGTGATGATGATGATGATGATGATGATGATGATGATGATGATGATGATGATGATGATGATGATGATGATGATGATGATGATGATGATGATGATGATGATGATGATGATGATGATGATGATGATGACAATGATGATGATGCCGACAGCGACATCAATGATGTCGCTGCCACTACACTAGCACAGGAGTTTTGCTGTGGTCGTCCCATCCTCCTGGAGCAAGCTGCCTAACAGCCTGCGACATGAACTTCTCAGCCTCTCTTTGTCTCTTTCGGCAAGCGTTTGAAGACGATTCTATTCGATCGTTGTTTCATCTTGTTACGTTGGGAGCGCCCCTGTCGAGTCTATCTTGAAGTGGGGCTATATAAATTTGCAATTGCAAATGACATTAATTTGTTGCACTCTTCTTTCAGTTGGTTGATCATCGAGTGGAGTTTTCCAAGTGGTGGGTGACAGAGTTCAAGATCATCAAGTTCCCGACCCAAGGAACGGTCTTCGACTACTACATCGACTCAGAGACGAAGAAGTTCGAGCCGTGGAGCAAGAAGGTTCCCAAGTTCGAACTCGACCCGGACCTCCCACTGCAGGCAAGAAGAAACGGCCTATTAACTCTTTCTACTTATTTTCAATATGTCCACAGGCATATCTTTCTATTGTGACGGCGCTGTTCGGTCACCACCGCTTTGAAAAGTGGTGTTGATGATGACAGTCAACACCATTTTGTGGCCGTGTGCTTAAATACTTTAGCAACATAGCAGCGGAATTTTGGTTTTAAGAAAGTGCGAGCAACGACAGTTAATGGCGATGTATTCTTGCATACTTAACTAAAGCAGTCAATCATTCGGTCAATGAATCAATCAATCATTCAATCAATCAGTCATTCCTTCGATCAATGATTCATTCAGTCAATCATTCAATCAATATATCACTCAATCAGTCAATCATTCACTAATTTCTACAGTCATTCATTCTTTCCTTCAATCAATCATTTTTTAAAATAAATAATTCATTCATCCATTCAATCAATCAATTCTTCAATCAATCATTAATTCAGTCAATAATTCATTCAGTCAATCATTCAAGCAATCAATCGTTCTTTCAATCAATCATTCAAGCAATCAATCTTTCCTTCAATCAGTCATTCCTTGAATCAATCATCCATTCAGTCAATCCTTCAATCAATTAGTCATTCAGTCATTCGATCAATGAATCAGTTATACGACTGTGCTGCTGTCCATAGGCTGCCCTGGTCCATACGAACGAAACAACCCGCGTCCGTTACTTCATGGACATGTTGATCAAACTCAAGCGTCCAGTGATGCTCGTTGGAAACGCTGGAACCGGAAAAACTGTCCTCATCAACGACAAGATGACCGGCCTCGGAGAGGACTACATGGTCACGAACATCGCCTTCAACTTCTACACAACATCCGAGATGCTCCAGCGCATCCTCGAGAAGCCGCTCGAAAAGAAGGCCGGAAGGAACTTCGGTCCCCCGGGCGCCAAGAAACTCATCTACTTCATCGACGACTTGAACATGCCGGAAGTAAGTCCATCTTTAATCTTATGATATCATCTATAATAGTCTTATCGGAATTTCGTCTAAGTAAGATAAGGCCATTCCTAATCTGATGACGCTGTGCAATTTTGTCTGAATATTTAATCTTACCCTGCCAGCATTTTCGTGGGCATTACATGCGACTCATATGGGTTCTATAGGGTTCCCATACTTCCATCCTATATGGGCTTCATGTGGGCATCTATAAAGACAAAAGATAAACCCACAAGTAAATCTTCCACATCATCGAAATGTAAGCTCACACTAACGCAGCACAAAATCAAGTCAATGAGCTTCAGAACAACTTTCAGAAATAAACTTTCAACCGGAAGAAAGACCATCTATCTTCTTATAATCTTTTCTGAATTTAGTCAAGGTAAGATAAGACCATCCTTAACCTTATGCTGTTATATAAAGTCTCATCTGAATTTAATTTTATCTATAGAAAGATGAACGAGAAATATGAGTGACTTGAAAGTTGTTCTGAAGCTCATTGTCTTCATTTAATGCTGTGTTAGTGTCTGCTTTCATTTCGATGATGTGGAAGAAATATTTTTCCAATCAATCAATCATTTGTTCAATCAATCAATCAACCAATCATTTGACCAGTCAGCCAATCAACCAATGAATCAGTTGGTCAGCTAACCCGTCAATGAAATTACATTGTTTTTTGGTGTGCCATCGGTAGATACCTTGTAGGCCTACATTACAGGCCGGCATAATAGAAATTACTAAGTAATGATGATGATGGTGATGGTGATGATGATGATGATGAGCGAACTGGTCAGTTACTGTCTTCGTGGTCAATCTGTCCAGGTCGACAAGTACTTCACGGTCCAGCCGCACACTCTGATGCGCCAACACCTCGACTACAACCACTGGTACGATCGACAGAAGCTCAGCCTCAAGGACATCCACAACACACAGTACGTCTCCTGCATGAACCCAACGGCAGGCAGCTTCACGATCGACACCCGTCTTCAGCGCCACTTCTGCATCTTCGCACTCAGCTTCCCCGGAATGGATGCCCTCCAGACGATCTACAACAACATCCTGTCGCAGCATCTGGCCAGCGCTGCGTTCCCTAGTGTCGTACAGAAGACAGCGTCAACTCTCGTCCACGGAGCGCTCGGTCTGCACTCGAGGATCGCACAGAGCTTTCTACCGACTGCCATCAAGTTTCACTATATCTTCAACCTGAGAGACTTATCCAATATTTTCCAGGTAGATTCGTTACTCTGTGCTGTCGTTTTTACAGTTATTCGGAGTGAAGATAGCTCAGAATTATTGTGATGGGCTGAACATTGAATACATCGCATTGCAAGCCATTAGGCCTACATCATTTCTTATCACATCACATAATAATTATAACAATAATGATGATAATTATAATTGGTTCGATGGTTGCAATACCTGGAACGAGGCCTTATTAATAGGAGATTAATATTAGTTATTTGCAGTGTTTTTCAGCCAGAACGGCGGCCCGGCACCTTTTTCAGCTACTAAAAAATAATTTATTTATTTTAATAATAGAAACAATAATTTAGTTAGTTTAATTTAATTTCAGTGTTGTGAACTGTTTTCAGTGTTTATTGCGACCCCTCCAAACCCCCAATCCCGTTTTTCTTGAGATTTTAGTCCTTCCACAATTGTTCAGTTCCGGAATCTTTTTTCTAGAAAAAAGCACACGTTATTTGACTCGTAGCATAATTTTAGGTTTCTTAGAGATAATTTCTACCTTGGGTAGAAAATAATAATAATAACAATAATAATAATAATGGTATGTGATGAGTAAAACGGGATCATATGTTCGTCTGTAGGGTCTGCTCTTCTCGAGTCCTGACTGCCTCAAGACTCCCCTCGACGTCGTCCGCCTCTGGGTCCACGAAGCGAACCGCGTCTACCGCGACAAACTCGTCGACACGAAGGACATGGAGATGTTCGACAAGATCCTCAAGGAGAGCGTCCGCAAGGCGTTCGAGGACATTCCCGACGCGGACATCTTCCAGCAACCCCTCCTGTTCTGTCACTTTGCGTCCGGGATCGGCGACCCCAAGTACCTTCCGGTCACGGGCTACGCGGAGCTCAACAAGATGCTCGTTGACGCCCTTGACAACTACAACGACATCAACGCCGCCATGAACCTCGTTCTCTTCGAAGACGCCATCTCGCACATCCTCCGCATCAACCGGATACTGGAGGCACCGCGAGGCAACGCCCTTCTCGTCGGTGTTGGCGGAAGTGGAAAGCAGAGCCTGTCGCGACTGGCCGCCTTCATCAGCAGCCTCGAGGTCTTCCAGATTACGCTGCGGAAGGGTTACGGAATCCCCGACCTTAAACTTGACCTTGCGAACCTTTACATGAAGGCCGGCGTCAAGGGAATTGGAACGGTCCTGCTGATGACCGATGCGCAGGTTGCTGACGAGAAATTCCTGGTGCTTATCAATGATCTGCTCGCGTCCGGAGAGATTCCGGATCTGTTTCCAGATGATGAGGTTGAGAATATCATCAATGCGCTGCGCACCGAGGTGAAGGGAATGGGCATCTTTGACTCGAGGGAGAACTGCTGGAAGTACTTCATCGACAAAGTCCGGAAACAGCTGAAGGTCAGCAACACCGGTTCATTTATAATTTATTTACCAATAGTTCGTTATTTAGTTTAAATTTTATTTATTTGCTTTAGTAGGCCTATCTGTTTTTAATTTTTAATTTTTTTGTTTCTTTAATTATTTTCTTATTTGATTTTTCGATGTCATCATCATCATCTGTATACCTCCGCAGGCAGAGGAGCGAAATGATGGGCGACAGGGCTGATGACCGCGTTTTGGCAGCTTTGCGAGTTTCTTAGACAGCACTGTTGATACACCGTGATCAAACGTTGTTTTTCTAAATGTTATAAGGAGCTTTCTGAAGTCCTTTGATTGTTCCGTTTGAATGTTGTTTCATTTGTATGCTGTTCCATTTGTATGTTGTTCCATCTGTATGCTGTTCCAAATGTATGTTTTTCCATTTGTATGCTGTTCCACATATATGCTGTTCCATTTGCATGTTATTCCATTTGTATACGGTTCCATTTGCGTGCTGGTTCATTTGCTTGCTGTTCCATTTGTATGCCATTCAGTTTGTGTGCTGTTCCATTTGAATACTGTTCCAGTTCTATGCTATTCCATTTGTGTGTTGTTCCATATGTATGCCCTATGTTTCTGCCAAATGGCATTTTATATGCGCTAGACCGTCAAAAATTCTTCATTAAGTAATCGTTAACTCCAAATTTCCAAAACTAAGTGGAGGGCACCAGCTTCTTCACAAGCGCTACGTCGTGTCTGAGAGGTTGTCCAGCGATGTCAAGAGAAGATCCGAGTCCGGTTGCCAGAGAGAGAGAGAGAGAGACAGACAGACAGACAGACAGACAGAGAGAAAGACAGACAGAGACAGAGACAGACAAAGAGAGGCATAGAAGCTGCTGAAGTCAAGATAAGAAGCATTGAAACTGTTCTTATTTGTCTGTTGTTAGGTCGTCCTCTGCTTTTCTCCGGTCGGAAGTACTCTCAGAGTCCGCAGCCGGAAGTTCCCTGCCGTCACGAACACGACGAACATCGACTGGTTCCACGAGTGGCCGGAAGAGGCGCTCATCTCCGTCAGCCGTCGATTCCTCGGAGACGTGGAGCTGCTCACGGTGAGCAATCGTAGATTCGTAATCATAAACTCTAGTAGTTGGCGTGCTGGAGGTCTCTCAACCGAGGGGTCGAAGGTTCAAATCCACACCAGGACTAACATTTCTTTATAGATTTCTGCTGCTCTTGCTCCCCCTAGACAACTCAGCTATAATGAGTACACTGATCGTACACTGTCAATTGGAAGATCAGACGGAGAGGAGAAGATTAGCCACCCGCCCTCTTATGAAGAGGATAAGATAATGAAGTCGCTAACACTTCATGCCCATGGCTACCTCTACCCTGCAAAAAGTTTCAATGGTATAAGATAGGACTCATGTGGGATTTAGATAGGTCCGATGTGAGAATATTAGTCCTATGTGGGCTTTATATGGGCATGCTTGCAGAGACAGGTGAGCGCCTCAGATTTTTTGCTCTTTGAGCGGCGCTGTACAATTGTTCAGTTACAAGTAAAATTTAGAATTAGCTTAAGGGACTGCATTTCTTCTTCTTGTTAGTGTGATGGATGTTTTTGCTATGTAGCCGGAAATGTGTGATTCGGTGTCGCTGTTCATGGCGAACACCCATCGTAGCGTGAACGAGATGAGTCATGCCTATCTGCAGAACGAACGCAGGTACAACTACACGACGCCAAAGAGTTTTCTCGAACAGATCAAACTCTACCAGAATCTGTTGATGGCCCAGCACAACGATCTCCAGGCGAAGACCGTGCGACTCGAAAACGGTCTCGAGAAACTGAAGAGTACTGCACAGCAGGTATAGAATAGCGTAGCATAGCATAAATAACATAACATAATATAGCATAGCATAGCATAATATTATAGCATAGCATAATATAGCATAATATTATAGCATAGCATAATATAGTATAACGTAATATAGCATTGCATAATATGGCATTGCATAATATGGCATTGCATAGCATAACAACATAAATAGCATAACATAACATGAATAACTTAACATAATATAGCATTGCATAGTATAACAAACATAAATAACAACATAAATAACATACCATAATATAGCATAATATAGCATTGCATAGTATAACAAACATAAATAACAACATAACATAAATAACATACCATAATATAGCATAATATAGCATTGCATAGTATAACAAACATAAATAACAACATAGCATAAATAACATACCATAATATAGCATAATATAGCATTGCATAGTATAACAAACAAATAACAACATAACATAAATAACATACCATAATATAGCATAATATAGCATTGCATAGTATAACAAACATAAATAACAACATAGCATAAATAACATACCATAATATAGCATAATATAGCATTGCATAGTATAACAAACATAAATAACAACATAACATAAATAACATACCATAATATAGCATAATATAGCATTGCATAGTATAACAAACATAAATAACAACATAGCATAAATAACATACCATAATATAGCATAATATAGCATTGCATAGTATAACAAACATAAATAACAACATAACATAAATAACATACCATAATATAGCACAATATAGCATTGCATAGTATAACAAACATAAATAACAACATAGCATAAATAACATACCATAATATAGCATAATATAGCATTGCATAGTATAACAAACATAAATAACAACATAACATAAATAACATACCATAATATAGCATAATATAGCATTGCATAGTATAACAAACATAAATAACAACATAGCATAAATAACATACCATAATATAGCATAATATAGCATTGCATAGTATAACAAACATAAATAACAACATAACATAAATAACATACCATAATATAGCATAATATAGCATTGCATAGTATAACAAACATAAATAACAACATAGCATAAATAACATACCATAATATAGCATAATATAGCATTGCATAGTATAACAAACATAAATAACAACATAACATAAATAACATACCATAATATAGCATAATATAGCATTGCATAGTATAACAAACATAAATAACAACATAGCATAAATAACATACCATAATATAGCATAATATAGCATTGCATAGTATAACAAACATAAATAACAACATAACATAAATAACATACCATAATATAGCATAATATAGCATTGCATAGTATAACAAACATAAATAACAACATAGCATAAATAACATACCATAATATAGCATAATATAGCATTGCATAGTATAACAAACATAAATAACAACATAACATAAATAACATACCATAATATAGCATAATATAGCATTGCATGGTATAACAAACATAAATAACAACATAACATAAATAACATACCATAATATAGCATAATATAGCATTGCATAGTATAACAAACATAAATAACAACATAGCATAAATAACATACCATAATATAGCATAATATAGCATTGCATAGTATAACAAACATAAATAACAACATAACATAAATAACATACCATAATATAGCATAATATAGCATTGCATAGTATAACAAACATAAATAACAACATAGCATAAATAACATACCATAATATAGCATAATATAGCATTGCATAGTATAACAAACATAAATAACAACATAACATAAATAACATACCATAATATAGCATAATATAGCATTGCATGGTATAACAAACATAAATAACAACATAACATAAATAACATACCATAATATAGCATAATATAGCATTGCATAGTATAACAAACATAAATAACAACATAGCATAAATAACATACCATAATATAGCATAATATAGCATTGCATAGTATAACAAACATAAATAACAACATAACATAAATAACATACCATAATATAGCATAATATAGCATTGCATAGTATAACAAACATAAATAACAACATAGCATAAATAACATACCATAATATAGCATAATATAGCATTGCATAGTATAACAAACATAAATAACAACATAACATAAATAACATACCATAATATAGCATAATATAGCATTGCATAGTATAACAAACATAAATAACAACATAACATAAATAACATACCATAATATAGCATAATATAGCATTGCATAGTATAACAAACATAAATAACAACATAACATAAATAACATACCATAATATAGCATAATATAGCATTGCATAGTATAACAAACATAAATAACAACATAGCATAAATAACATACCATAATATAGCATAATATAGCATTGCATAGTATAACAAACAAATAACAACATAACATAAATAACATACCATAATATAGCATAATATAGCATTGCATAGTATAACAAACATAAATAACAACATAGCATAAATAACATACCATAATATAGCATAATATAGCATTGCATAGTATAACAAACATAAATAACAACATAACATAAATAACATACCATAATATAGCATAATATAGCATTGCATAGTATAACAAACATAAATAACAACATAGCATAAATAACATACCATAATATAGCATAATATAGCATTGCATAGTATAACAAACATAAATAACAACATAACATAAATAACATACCATAATATAGCATAATATAGCATTGCATGGTATAACAAACATAAATAACAACATAACATAAATAACATACCATAATATAGCATAATATAGCATTGCATAGTATAAAAAACATAAATAACAACATAACATAAATAACATACCATAATATAGCATAATATAGCATTGCATGGTATAACAAACATAAATAACAACATAACATAAATAACATACCATAATATAGCATAATATAGCATTGCATAGTATAACAAACATAAATAACAACATAGCATAAATAACATACCATAATATAGCATAATATAGCATTGCATAGTATAACAAACATAAATAACAACATAACATAAATAACATACCATAATATAGCATAATATAGCATTGCATAGTATAACTAACATAAATAACAACATAACATAAATAACATACCATAATATAGCATAATATAGCATTGCATAGTATAACAAACATAAATAACAACATAACATAAATAACATACCATAATATAGCATAATATAGCATTGCATAGTATAACAAACATAAATAACAACATAACATAAATAACATACCATAATATAGCATAATATAGCATTGCATAGTATAACAAACATAAATAACAACATAAATAACATACCATAATATAGCATAATATAGCATTGCATAGTATAACAAACATAAATAACAACATAACATAAATAACATACCATAATATAGCATAATATAGCATTGCATAGTATAACAAACATAAATAACAACATAGCATAAATAACATACCATAATATAGCATAATATAGCATTGCATAGTATAACAAACATAAATAACAACATAACATAAATAACATACCATAATATAGCATAATATAGCATTGCATAGTATAACAAACATAAATAACAACATAACATAAATAACATACCATAATATAGCATAATATAGCATTGCATAGTATAACAAACATAAATAACAACATAACATAAATAACATACCATAATATAGCATAATATAGCATTGCATAGTATAACAAACATAAATAACAACATAACATAAATAACATACCATAATATAGCATAATATAGCATTGCATAGTATAACAAACATAAATAACAACATAACATAAATAACATACCATAATATAGCATAATATAGCATTGCATAGTATAACAAACATAAATAACAACATAGCATAAATAACATACCATAATATAGCATTGCATAGTATAACAAACATAAATAACAACATAACATAAATAACATACCATAATATAGCATAATATAGCATTGCATAGTATAACAAACATAAATAACAACATAACATAAATAACATACCATAATATAGCATAATATAGCATTGCATAGTATAACAAACATAAATAACAACATAAATAACATACCATAATATAGCATAATATAGCATTGCATAGTATAACAAACATAAATAACAACATAACATAAATAACATACCATAATATAGCATAATATAGCATTGCATGGTATAACAAACATAAATAACAACATAACATAAATAACATACCATAATATAGCATAATATAGCATTGCATAGTATAACAAACAAATAACAACATAACATAAATAACATACCATAATATAGCATGATATAGCATTGCATAGTATAACAAACATAAATAACAACATAACATAAATAACATACCATAATATAGCATGATATAGCATTGCATAGCATAACATCAAGGGTTTTAAGTGGTTCAGATGGCGTGTAGTCTGTGTAATAGCCACTCCAAGTTAACCTGGAATGCTTAGTAGCCTATCTCTCCGAGCTTCTTCTTAAAAGCTTTGATAGTGTCTACTGAGGCAATACTATCATCCAAACCATTCCACAACTCGTGCACTGTGTTATGTTTCACTTATATGCTGTTCCACTTGTATGCTGTTCCACTTGTATGATGTTCCACTTGTATGCTGTTCCACTTGTATGCTGTTCCACTTGTATGCTGTTCCATTTACGTGCTGTTCTATTTGTAAACGTTCTAGGTCGATGACTTGAAAGAGAAGCTCGCCGCTCAAGAGAAGGACGTGACGATTAAGAACGAGGAGGCGAACCAGTTGATCAAAGTTGTTGGCGCGGAAACGGAGAAGGTTTCGTCGGAAAAGGTTTTGGCGAATGAGGAGGAGAAGAAAGTAAAGCTGATCAAGAGCGACGTTGCCAAGAAACAGAAGGATTGCGAGCAGGATCTGCTCAAGGCCGAGCCAGCCCTGATGGCAGCGAAGGAGGCTCTCGATACGTTGAACAAGGTCAGTGCCTTAATCAATCAATCAACCAAGCAGTCAACCAATCAAACAATCAATCTATCTATTACTGTTGTGTCTGCAAGAACATGTTTACTTTAGCAACAAAAGTAATTGCTTCAATCAATCACGCAAGAAGTCTGCCAATCAATGTATTAGATCTGTAACTGGCGTGTCTTCAAATGCCTGTTGCTTCCATGCAACTAGGTCAATACATCAGTCCATAAATAATTTATTCATTAATTCATTCATTTGTTTAAATTTTGAAAAGTAGATCATTCATTCAATCGATTTAATCAATAAATCATTCATTCAATTGATCAAATGATCGATTTTAGACGAATCTGACGGAGTTGAAGGCCTTCCCATCTCCACCATCGGCCGTCGTCAACGTAATGGCTGCCGTGTCTGTCCTCTACTCCTGCTACAATGAAAAGCAAGTCGTTCCAAAGGACAGAAGCTGGAAGGAGACGAAGAAGATGATGACCAAGGTAAGAATTTTGATTTGTAAGAAGCCGTGCCCTTCACTGCCATCCGTCCGTGGTCGTGGAACTCCTTGCTGTACAGCCCGGGGTGTTCTGGTTGTCCTTCTGAACCGTTGCATTTGTACGTTGTTCCATTTGCAGGCTGTTCAATTTGCACCCTGTTCCATTTGTATGTTGTTCCATTTGTGTGCTGTTCCATTTCTGTGTTGTTCCATTTGTGCTTTGTTCCATTTGTACGTTCTTCCATTTCTACATTGTTCCATTTTATGCTTCCCTTTGTATTTCTAGGTCGATGACTTTCTGGGTAAGCTTATCAACTACAAGAAAGAGACTATCTCCGAACCGATCCAGAAAGCCGTTCAACCTTATCTGAACGACAAGGAGTTTGATCCGGATCTCGTTCGGACGAAGTCGTCGGCCGCCGCCGGGCTCTGCGCCTGGGTCATCAACATCATGAAGTTCTACACGGTCTTCTGCGAGGTGGAGCCGAAGAGACTGGCCCTCGAGGCAGCCAACGAACAGCTGCGGACTGCCGAAGAGAAGATGCTGATGGTCCAGAATAAGATCTCGGCGTTGGAGGCGGCCCTTGGCAAATTGACGGCCGAGTTCCAAGCCGCTACGGAAGCGAAGATCAAGTGCCAACAGGTTCACAGTTCTCGTTATTCCTGACGGGATTGTAATTATAATGAGTAACTTCTATTGCGCCGGTGACTAATGCACAAACGTCAACCGATGACGCACCAAATCCAAGTCGTAATGGGGAGGGGATAGATGAATGGTAACACTCTTGCTCAAAGAGCACAGTATCTTGAAAGGCGCGGTTCGATACCCGTAAGCTCCCTATAGGTAGACTCAGCCTTCCACTCCCTAGGATGCAGCTGTAAAATGAGCGAGCGCCTAACAGGCTGCCAAGACGTGTGTTCTATAAGATCGTGATAATTGTACTGTCGTATGTTTCAATGTAACTTCTTGCCGTTTGTCAGTGAGCTTGTCAATAAACAGGAATATTATTAAGATCAGTGCGTAAGGGATGCAATGATCGGATTCTTGGTAGGGTGGAGGATGTTTTCAAAATGTAAAATTAAGCGTTCTATAGCGATGCTGTTTACTTTCCAATGAATTGATCTGGTGAGCAATAATAGTAATGATCAGTGGCGTAACTCGAGCCGTTGAAACTGCGATCTCTGGGAAGGCACAATAATAAAATATTGATTGGCATTGTTCAAAACGTGGGAGTACGGTACCTCCAGTCCAAAAAGTATGGGTACGGGTACCCCTCGTACCCTCCACAACTTATGGTAATAAAATTACACGTGATATTTAAATTTCATTGCAACAGGAAGCCGAGCGAACTTACAAGACGATCGACCTGGCCAACCGTCTCATCGGCGGACTGGCCGCAGAGAACGTCCGCTGGGCAGAGTCCGTCGACCGCTACAAGCTCCAAGGTCAGACGGTCCCTGGAGACGTTCTCCTCGTCACGGCGTTCATCTCGTACGTCGGTTGCTTCACGAAGCAGTACCGCGTCGATCTTATGGAGAAGCACTGGGTCCCGTTCCTGAAAGGACTGAAGAATCCAATCGCGATCTCCGAGAACCTCGATCCGTTGACTCTCCTTACGGATGATGCTCAGGTCGCCGGGTGGAACAACGAGGGTCTGCCGAGCGATCGGATGTCGACGGAAAACGCGACGATTCTGACGAACTCGGAGCGCTGGCCGCTGATGATCGATCCGCAGCTCCAGGGCATCAAGTGGATCAAGACCAAGTATGGCGATAAACTGGTCGTCATCCGACTGGGACATAAGAACTACATGGATACGATCGAAAGAGCGATTTCCATGGGAGACACGGTACTCATCGAGAACATCGAGGAATCCGTCGATCCTGTGCTTGACACGGTCATCGGAAGAAACACGATTAAAAAGGTTGGTTTGCTTGATATAATCACAGGATTGCATTGCTTGGTAATTGGTTATACGGTAATTGTAAGTGTAACTGCAACAATAGATAGACAGACAGATTGACAGACTAGTTAGGTTGATAGGTACTTGATGGTGGGTGAGTGGTGGGAGGTGGGTGGATTTGGATGGGTGGAAGTGTGGATTTTTGGTGTGGATGAATGTAATTGTAATTATAATCGAACATTTATAAAGCGCCACTCAACGATTCAGAGGTGCTTCCGACCCAAGTATCACTAACAAATCAAATGACTTCAGGCGTTTCCGGAACAGAGGAAGAGAAAGGCTGAGCAACTGAAACGGCAATTCTTGTGGAAGACGGTTCCAACTAGAGGGCCAACATTGGATGGATGAGTTAGTGAGTGGATTTTAACCAATAACCGACTTGTCAATGTTCTATACTCGCTCCCACACAAAATGGACATTGCACTCAATCAATGGCCACTGTTTAATGCTACTGGGTTCTCGTAATTGTGATCGTAAACTCCAGTTTCTAAAGTGCCACTTGAAAGCTAAGTGCAGGGCACCGGCTTATTCTAATGACCAACTGTCAATCGAAGTGCTGAGCTGTAAAAAATTGTGAGTGAAGGACTTGTTCAAGGTCCCTACACAGGGAAGGAGGATCGAACCCGTACTCTCTACGTTACAAGGCGAATAGCAACTATTTAAACTATTATTGAATGGTTGAATTTGTATAAGATCTTTCTAGTTAATCGCATTTTATCTTTTCTTTCTCCAGGGTCACGCGATTAAACTCGGCGACAAAGAAGTCGAGTACCACCCAAACTTCCGCCTCATCCTCCAGACGAAACTCGCCAACCCTCACTACAAACCGGAAATGCAGGCGCAGACGACCCTCATCAACTTCACCGTCACCCGCGACGGCCTCGAAGACCAGCTGCTGGCCGCGGTCGTCGCCAAGGAGCGACCTGACCTAGAAAAGCTGAAGGCTGACCTGACCCGGCAGCAGAACGAGTTCAAGATCACGCTGAAACGACTCGAAGACTCTCTCCTCGCTCGACTGTCCGCCGCCGAAGGCAACTTCCTCGGCGACTACGAGTTGGTGGAGAACCTGGAGACGACAAAACGCACCGCGTCGGAGATCGAGGAGAAGGTCAAGGAGGCGAAGATCACCGAGGTCAAGATCAATGAGGCTCGTGAGGCGTACCGACCGGCCGCCGCCAGGGCATCGCTTCTCTACTTCATTCTGAACGATCTCAACAAAATCAATCCACTCTACCAGTTCTCACTCAAGGTAAGCATTGCAGGTGTTTTGTGTCTTGCTTGACACCAACATCGTAATCATAAACTCCAAACTTATAAAGCGCCACTCGAAAGCCAAGCACAGGGCACAGTCTTATTCACGAGCGCTTCTCAAGTCAAAGGAGTTCCAAAGGATTGTCAAAATGAGGACCGAATCCGGTTCCAGAGGGTCCAGAACAGGAGAAGACTGAAGAGGCAGAGCAGCTGCTAAAGTGAGTGTCGTTTAGGACGAGAAGAATTGAAAGGCGGAGGACAGATGAGTCAGGGTAGGAGTTGACTACAGCATTTATACAATACTCTCCAAGAGACCCAAAGAATGGAGGTGATTAATATTATGGAGGTGATTAATATTATTATCATTGTTGTTATTAATTATTTTTTAATTAATTAATAATTAATAATAATGGATTATTGTTATTAAGTAGGATGCCTAGGAACTGTGATGCTTATTGTGTGCCTTTTGTTGTCGTTAGGCATTCAGCGTTGTCTTTGAGAAGGCCATCGACAGAGCCGAGGCTTCGGAGGAGATCAAACAGCGTGTCATCAACCTCATCGACTGCATCACATTCTCCGTCTACATGTACACGTCACGTGGTCTCTTCGAAAGGGACAAACTCATCTTCCTCGCTCAAATGACCTTCCAGGTAGGAAAACCGTTCACCTGCAAGTTCACTGGCTTTTAAAATTTAATTTTATATTATCATGTTTAAGTTCTGGTGTTTTCGTTTTCATTAAGCTGTCTTATATTGCGCTATTTAACATACCCGCATGAGCGCGGCTACTACTCAGTATAGAAGTTTGGCCTATGTTGGCCTCTGTATAGTTGGAACCGTCTTTTGCAGGAGTTGCGGCTTGACCTCCTTAGTCTTTCTCTTCCTCTGTTTCGGAAACGCCTGAAGTCCATTTTATTTGTTAGTGACTTGGGTCGGAAGCGCCTCTGAATCGTTAAGTGACGCTTTAAAAAATGTTCGATTACAATTAAAATCACAAAATTTGATCCCTTAGCCATGATAATTGAAACATTTTTACTCAAGAGGAATTCTGGAAGAAATCCAGGGCGCATAGGGCAGCCTGATATTGAAATGCATTGCTTGACAGTTTCCATTGATTCCATTTGACAGATCTTGTTGATGGAGAAAGACATCAATCCGAGTGAACTCGACTTCCTGCTTCGCTATCCAGCCGTTCCGAACATGGTCAGCCCCGTCGACTTCCTAAGCAACCTGTCTTGGGGAGGAATCAAGGTACTGTCTCCTACTCACGAACAACTAACTAACTCTGTCCAATAATTTATATAAATTAATTTATTTACGTGATTAACTACCTAATTTATTTGCATATGCATAATTAATTAATTAATTTGCGCAAGTGCGTGATTAATTAATTTAATAATAATCTTTGTTTAACATTTTCAAACTGACAATTACACAGTATGATTACAAATCAGTATGAACGGATGATCACAAGTTATTACAGGAGTCGAATTTAACTGTATACGGCATCCATACAAGGCGCCCATCACGTCCTACATCTCATTTTAACAACGCTCCATCTCGCGAATGAAAGGCTGAGTGGACCTAAATTTGAGAGGGTTGCGGGAAGCGATCCCGCTACCTCTTCCTCTTCACGCCAGTGGAAGAGAAGCTTGGAAACAAGTACGTGGAAGCACTACTCTATGGACCCCATAGCACTACTCTATGGACCCCATAAGATGATTTAAACTAGTTCTCTGCATTTTCTTGGATGACAAACAATTAATGGAGATAAATGAGGGAAATAGTTAAATGATGCATTCTTCTCCAAGTTTTCATATTGTTGTCATTGGTGGGAACGACCTATCCAGCTCTTGAATGGGATAGTCAAGGATTGTGTCATTTCCTGTTTTGCCCCTCGCAGGCTCTTTCCAACATGGAAGAGTTCCGTAACTTGGATCGCGATATCGAGGGATCGGCGAAGCGGTGGAAGAAGTTTGTGGAAAGCGAAGCTCCGGAAAAGGAGAAGTTTCCGCAAGAGTGGAAGAACAAATCGTCACTGCAGAAGCTGTGCATGATGCGAGCTCTACGACCAGACCGTATGACATATGCAATCAGGTCAGTTCATTTACCCTAATTACCTATGCAATCGGGTCAGTGTATTCATTCTGGCACACTAATTACCTATGCAATCAGGTCAGTTTATTCAGGCGCCTAATTACCTATGCAATCGGGTCAGTGTATTCATTAAGGCACCCTAACTACCTAGACATCTAAGTTGCCTAGCGACCGGACATCTGAGTTTCTTAGAGACCGGACATTTAAGTTGCTTAGCAACTGGACGTCATGTGACATGATCTGCTTGCCCTTTCTCTGCTATTCTATTCGATTGTTATGTAGGGCTCAGAGCCACAGTTTCTCTTGAGTGGCGCTATATAAATTCGCGATTACGATACTCGATTCCATACCAACATTTTGCCAACTTACTGGGACACAGTATAGCCGATTGGTTAGAGGAGCTCGCCTTGTAATATGGAGAGTACGGATTCGATCCTCCTCTCCTGAGACGGTTACTGTGTAGTGACCTTGAGCAAGTCCTTAACTCACAATTGCTCAGCGCCATCGATTGATACTAGGCCATTATGTAGGCTGCCTGTGTTACGGGCTGATCGTCTGGATGTTGACCTGATTATGGCTTGGTTTTGATGTGCCACCGGTTGATGCCTTGTGCATTAGACACAGGCGCAATTGAACTTACTAATTACAATTACAATTAGCGGCGGAAATGGGTAATAATAATAAAATACAAATGATAATTATAATGATGATGATTATTATTATTCTCTTCCACTGGTTTTCCTGAATTGGAAGTGTCCTTTTTCCAATTATTGGCGGAAATGGGTAATAATAATAAAATTAAAATGATAATTATAATGATGATGATTATTATTATTCTCTTCCACTGGTTTTCCTGAATTGGAAGTGTCCTTTTTCCAATTAGTGGCGGAAATGGGTAATAATAATAAAATTAAAATGATAATTGTAATGATGATGATTATTATTATTCTCTTCCACTGGTTTCCTGAATTGGAAGTGTCCCTTTTCCAACAGTTGCTTCGTGGAAGAGAAGCTCGGAAACAAGTACGTGGAAGCACGAGCGACGGAGTTTTCCAAGTCCTTTGAGGAATCCGGTCCAGGCACTCCGATCTTCTTCGTCCTATCACCTGGAGTCGATCCACTGAAGGATGTCGAGAAGCTCGGAATCAAACTCGGATTCACGTCGGACAACAAGAACTTCCACAACATCTCACTTGGTCAAGGCCAGGAAACCGTGGCCGAGCAGGCGATGGACCTCGCTGCCAAGGAAGGTCACTGGGTCATTCTACAGGTCAGCTCATGAAGACCGGTGTTGCCTGTGGACTACGCTTGCTTCTGTCTCTGTGTGTGTGTGTCTCTGGATCTGCCTTTCTCTGTCTGTCTGTCTCTGTCTGCCTCTCTAATTCTGTCTGTGTTTCTGTCTGTCTCTGTGTCTCTGTGTCTCTCTGTCTGTTTCTCTCTATCTGTGTCTCTCTGTCTGTGTCTCTCTGTCTCTGTGTGTTTCTCTGCTTCTGTCTGTGTTTGTGTCTCTGTCTGTGTCTCTCTGTCTGTTTCTCTCTGTCTGTGTCTCTCTGTCTGTGTCTCTCTGTCTCTGTCTGTGTCTCTCTGTCTCTGGTTTTTCTGTCTGTGTCTCTCTGTCTCTGTCTGTGTCTCTCTGTCTCTGTTTTTTCTGTCTGTGTCTCTCTGTCTGTGCCTTGTTTGTCTATGCTTCTGTCTGTCTGTCTCTCTGTGTGTCTCTGTCTGTCTATGTCTGTCTGTCTCTTTCTCTCTCTCTCTTTCTCTCTCTCTCTCTCTCTCTCTCTCTCTCTCTCTCTCTCTCTCTCTCTCTCTCTCTTCAGATTTATTGACCTCCACACATATAAACCAGCGCTATAAACACTAAGAAAATCTTGTATTATTGTTAATTATTAACATCTATATCACTGGTGTCTAATGCAGAAGGCATCAACCGATGAAGCACCAGAACCAAGCCGTAATTAGATCAATATCAAGAAGATCAGTTCGTAAGACAGAGAGAGACAAAGAGTATGGTGGATGAGGTTGCATTTGTACAGACGGTCTTTCTGGTGTCTGTAGAACGTCCATCTCGTGGCACGTTGGCTGGGTAACCTTGAGAAGAAGCTGGAACAGTACAGCACAGAGAGCCATCAGAAGTACCGCGTCTTCATCAGCGCCGAGCCAGCAGGGACACCGGATACTCACATCATTCCGCAGGGAATCCTTGAGGCTGCTATCAAGATCACCAACGAAGCACCCACCGGAATGTTCGCCAATCTACACAAAGCACTCGACAACTTCAGCCAGGTTTGCTGCCTTCCTCGTTTCGTGAATTTGCTTTGACATTGCTTAAATGCTTTTTAAGCAAGATGAAGAATAAGAGCATTTTATCCTGTGCTTTCCAATTCTAGCCAAACTATCTGAAATTATTTATCTGAAATTATTTATCTGAAATTATGCGTAACTTTGGTCTAAAAAGTGAGGGTACCAATTTATTACATACGCGAAGGCGAAGACTGCAATCTCTGAGAAGGCAAAATAATAAAATATTGATTGGCATTGTTTATGAAGTGGGGGTACGGTACCCCTCAGTCCAAAAAGTGGGGGTACCGTACCCCAATCCAAAAAGTGGGGGTACGGGTACCCATCTTACCCCCACAAATGACGCTTATGCTTGTTTGGTCTTATAGTGCACTTTCAATTCTAAAATCCATCCACCTTAGTCGCCTGCATGACCCCTTTGGACCTTGACCCGGAACCGATTTTTCCCCGCCTAACGATTAGACATATTTTGAATAAGCGCCTGTGAATAAGCTGGTTCCCGCGACTTCGCTTTTTTCAGCGTTGTAGAAATCGAGACATTACGATTACGATTTGATTACCACTTTGGAGGGACAAAGCCAAGCCCATGAGGCCTTACCTGTACACAAACATTTAGATCTCCAAATAGAGACATACCTGGTAATGAAATCGCAAGTGAATCCTATTGTATCGGAATTCCTCAGAATATTATTCGTAATCGTAACCGATCCAAACTTCTAAAGCGCCACTCGAAAGATAAACGCAGGGCACCAGTTCATTCACGAGCACTGCGTCAAGTCAGAGGGGTTTTCAACAGGGTAGTCAAAAGGAGGTCCGAGTCCGCTTTCCAGAGGGTCCAGGCTCCAGATCGAAAGAGAAGATAAAGCAGCTGTTAAGGTGGGTGTCGTTTATTGCCCGATCTTAATCCGGAAGTGCTCTTTATAGTACGTGTGTTTTAAACAGGAAACGTATGAGCAGTGCTCAAAAGAGGCCGAGTTCAAGAGCATCCTCTTTGCTCTCTGCTACTTCCACGCTGTCGTCTGCGAGCGCCGGAAGTTCGGTCCGCAGGGCTGGAACCGCGTCTACCCGTACAACAACGGTGACCTTACTATCAGCGTCAGCGTCCTTCTCAACTACCTCGAGGCGAACAGCAAGGTTCCTTGGGAGGACCTGAGGTACCTCTTCGGGGAGATCATGTACGGAGGACACATCACAGACGACTGGGATAGAAGACTCTGCCGGACCTACCTCACCGAATACATGAACCCCATCATGGTTCGTTAATTTATTAATTTGTAATTAATCACATATTTTTAATACATTTACAGTACTCGTTTTATTTGGCTAGTTATAATTTTTGTTTGTAACTTATTGTTTGCTGGAATATTTAAATAAATAAATATATATAATTAAATAAATAAGTAAAGATAAATGAGTAAATATTTAATTTTATTGGAATATTTAAATAAATAAATATATATAATTAAATAAATAAATAAAGATAAATGAGTAAATATATAATTAAATTAATATAAATAATTAAACAAGTAATAAAAATAAATAAATATATATAATTAAATAAATAAATAAAGATAAATGAGTAAATATATAATTAAATAAATAAAGATAAATAAATAAAAATAAATAAATAAAAATAATTGATTAATTAAATAAACGGTGCATTTGATTTCCAGCTGGACGGTGACCTCTACTTTGCTCCTGGCTTTCCGGTTCCTCCAAACACGGACTACAAAGGCTACCACACGTACATCGACGAGTGTCTTCCAGCAGAGAGTCCGGTTCTCTACGGTCTCCACCCAAACGCCGAGATCGAGTTCCTGACGAAGATCTCTGAAAACCTCTTCCGTATCGTCTTTGAGCTCCAGCCACGGGATGCAGGAGCTGGCGCTGGAAGTGGAGCAAGCCGTGAAGAAAAGGTGAAGACAATACCTATTATTTTTACAATGCATATAAAATTCATATTATCCATGTAATTGACCTATTATGCTTGTGCATAACCTGTTATGCATATCCAATATCTATTATCCATGCACAATACTTATTATGCATATCCATACCTATTATGCATATCAGATATCTATTATGCATATCAAATACCTTTTATGCATATCAGATATCTATTATGCATATGCAATCCCTATTATGCATATCAAATATCTATTATGCATATCCAATAATGATGATGATGATGATGATGATGATGATGATGATGATGATGATGATGATGATGATGATGATGATGATGATGATGATGATGATGATGATGATGATGATGATGATGATGATGATGATGATGATGATGATGATGATGATGATGATGATAACGACAATTTATATGGCGCCGTAACGCGGCCATACCGCTAAAAGGGCGCCTATTATACCTATTATTCATATCAAATATTTATTATGCTTATCCAATACCTATTATATTATGTGCTCATTTGAAAGTAAAGGGAGTGGACAGTGGAATATTTAGCAACTCTAACCTTTACCCCTAAAGTAAATGAAAGTCCGGTGACACTAGACCGTATACGGCAGAACTATCGCTAAAGATCTGTCTTTTAATTTCCTTGTGCCTAGATCAAGAGCATCCTGGACGAGGTAGTGGAGAAGCTTCCGGATGAGTTCCAGATGCACGAACTGATGGCAAAGGTTCCACCGGAGGAGAGGACGCCCTACGTCATCGTTGCCTTCCAGGAGGCGGAACGGATGAACATGCTGACGACGGAAATGCGAAGGTCCCTCAAGGAACTCGACCTTGGCCTCAAGGTAATTGTAGTTGTGATTGTGCTTGTAATTGTAATGGAACATTTATAACAGCCGCAATCAACGGTTCGAAGGCGTTACCGATCCAAGTCAGTGCTATCACTAACAAATAAAATGGACTTCATGCATTTCCGGAACAGGGGAAGATAAGTTACACCCTCAAAAGCCCTCTGGCTCTTGTATACAATATAGAAAAGGAAGAGCAGTCCCTTAGGCTAGCCTTAAGGCATTCATGGGTATGAAGTGAGGTTCTGAAGAGGATCTTTACAATTAGCCAGATACGTACATACAGACATACATACATACATACATACATACATATATAAATGCATACATGCATACTTACATACATACATGCGTACATACATACATGCATACATACATACATATATACATACATCAATACTTACATATTTACTTACATAAATACAAACATTCATTTGTTTGGCAATTTTAGGGTGAGCTAACCATAACGCAGGACATGGAAACCCTTGGCAATTCGCTGTTCCTTGACACGGTGCCCGAGACTTGGGCAAGACGCGCCTATCCTTCCCTCTACGGTCTGTCGCAGTGGTACGCCGACATGCTCCAGAGGGTCAAGGAGCTGGAGACGTGGACTTCCGACTTCCAGCTTCCGGCTGCCGTCTGGCTCGCAGGTTTCTTCAACCCTCAGTCGTTCCTGACGGCCATCATGCAGCAGATGGCTCGCAAGAACGAATGGCCCCTCGACAAGATGTGCCTCCAGTGCGACGTGACCAAGAAGGCGAAGGAAGACATGGGTGGACCGCCACGAGAGGGTGCATTCGTGCACGGGTTGTTCATGGAGGGCGCGCGTTGGGATATGCAGACGGGTATGATCAGCGAGTCCCGGCTGAAGGAACTTGCCCCACCGATGCCGGTGATCT
The DNA here is from genome assembly GCA_963556255.1 of Allolobophora icterica. Classification (NCBI taxonomy): domain Eukaryota; kingdom Metazoa; phylum Annelida; class Clitellata; order Crassiclitellata; family Lumbricidae; genus Allolobophora; species Allolobophora icterica. The sequence continues at coordinate 1,318,811 of OY744616.1, read as the reverse complement.
TCATCAAGGCCATTCCGGTAGATCGACAGGATCTGAGAAACATCTACGAGTGCCCGGTCTACAAGACGAAGCAGCGAGGTCCCACCTTCGTCTGGACCTTCAATCTCAAGTCGAAGGAGAAGTCGGCCAAGTGGACGCTCGGCGGAGTGGCCCTGCTGCTGCAGGTCTAGACAAAAGAGGACGAGGTGGAAAGACGCTCCACGTGGCATTACGAGTGGGGTTGCAATTCAGTTGCAGAATGGTTGATGATGTTTTCTTGTTTCTGTGAGCTGACTTTTGATGTTTATTTGTTAACTGATTGGAAACTAAATGATTTGAAATGCTGTGATCGATCTAGCCAGGAAATGTGAACTACGTTTTGAATGGCGACCAATTTTTTATACCATATTCTTTAACGCTTTCTTTGTTCTTCTGTTGTTTTAGTTGAGCTTTGAACAATTTGTTATCAGCATTACTTTTAATTTTATTATTATTATTATTATTATTATTTATATTATTATTATTATTAATAATAATATTATTAAACATTTTCTGATTATTATTATTATTATTTTGAAATTATCACTTACTTGTTCAAAGTATGAGACGATAGAAAATGTTTCTGCCGCCACTGACACCAAAGACTGTTTAGGTGTTTGCATAACCACAAATTAGTTTGCACTGTGACAATTTATCTAGGATTAATCCGAGTCCGTAGAATGCGAGAGTTAGACACTCTGAATATGACAATACGATAGATGCACGATTTGAAGCAGTTTCTTGGAAGGCTGCCTGCTTGCGATGCCCTCTGTGCAACCGATTTAACATACATTTTTATAATATTAATAGGTAGTCTGTTGGGTAGCAATCGTAATCGTAAATTTTTAATTTCTAAAGCGATGCATAGAAGCTAAGCACAGGGCACCAGCTTATCCACAAATGCTGCATCAAGACAGATGCTTTGTGGAGATATATACCAGGCAAAAATTGAAGTCTGGTTACCAGTATCATTCAGTAAAGACTTCCCACTTTCTTAAAAAATCTTCAAATTATATTTTGCAATGTAGTAGAACTTATTATGTATAGAACTTAACTTTCAGAACTTATTATGTATTGTCATTTTGGTTCACATTATTTAAATGGCACTGCTGTTCTTCTATTACAACTACTGTGACCATTTGTGATTCCAACCGTCTTTTTAATTGATATAGTGCCTTCTCGTGTTAGTAACTTAGTTTCTTATGAGGCATTGTAGTTGATTTCTTGTGATTCGTGCAGTTTAGAGCTCTTTCCGTTCGTTGCACTTTGTGTCTTCGTTGTTTTGTTTGAAGCGAAGAGAAAGCAGAGAAAAGCCAGAGTCATGCATTTAAGCTGTACATTTTTAGAGACAATATTATATGAATAATAATAGCAACAGTTTTAGAGGTCTGTCTGAATATGGCGTCTTCATATTCATCATTGTCAACTTAGTGTCATATTCTGCTGTTTTTTATTTCTCTATTATCATTGTTATATTTATATTATTGTCTTTATTATTATATTATTATTATTATTATTATTATTATTATTATTATTATTATTATTATTATTATTATAATTGATATTGATTAAAAATAAATACATGTACCAGTTTAGAGGCTGTTGTTTTTCCTTTCTAACTGCTTATGGGTGGATTGTGTGTGGAGGGTCCCTTGCGGTGTCTCTGGGAGGTAGGCGTCTGTGCTATACTTCCTTCATTCTTTATATTTCTATACAGTGGCGTCATATGAAAGTGCGGGGGGTGCGGGTCGCACCGGGTGACATCTTCAGAGGGGTGACACCAAAATGACTGTCTAAAAAATTGTTTTGCAGAGTTTCAGCAGAAATTTATAATTTTTAAATTAACGATAACAGGTAACAATATAAGCATTTTTCGTAAGCCCAGCTTGCATGTAGGCCTACTTACTGTATCAGTATCAATTTACCTAAAGCTGAAACTCTGTACTAATTTACTTTTTAACCTTCTAATGCGCTCCGGTCAGTGCCGTCAATAGGCCTATTACCCAATTACAATTACGCTTCAAATCACATGGTTTCGTAACTAACCCTAACCTGATGGCTGACAGACAGGTAGTCTAACCCTAGGCCTATATATATATACTTTGTCAACGAAAATCTAACCCAGAGCTGCAGTGGTAAAATTAGAGGTGAGTAGGCCTACACGCTACAGGTTGGTTTTCCGAAACACTGACGGGATGTACCCCCTCCCAAGCAAGAAAATATTTGAAATATGGAAACGCTTTGGTGAGCGTATAAGCTATTGAAATGACGAAATTCCTCAATTTCTGATGCAGCAGCTATGCTAAAATTTATTGAAAAATTAATGTTTTTTACATCCAGTTCAAGCAAACAGAAATAGTTACATTTCAAGCTGAGATTTTGTTTAAGTTATAGCCTACTCTCTGCAGTATTAAACAGATAATGTCAAAGTACGTTCTGGAGTTGAATACACGCAATGCAGAGGTGGGTATAGGCCTACTAGCCAAAACATTTTGTGAGGCGAGTATACGGTCTCTAGTGGTGAGTACACGCTGTATACCCACGTATATTCTCATCTACAGCCCTGCTGAGTGGTTGCATGAGTGACTGGCTGGCTGGATGAGTGGCTGAATGATTGAATTGTTATCGCTATTTCGTCAGCGCACAACAAACGAACCTTTATCAAGTTCCTAAAACGACAATACGAATGATCAGCTAACTCGCACAGTGCAACACGACTCAACTTTCTGAAGTTGATTGTCAAGCACCCTACGACACGAACTCCATTGTCTTTCTCAATTACCTCTACTCTGCAAGAGTTTGAAAACTAGTTTCATCGATTCTGGTTTTATGTCGTTTGGTCAGGAGAGCTTCTGGTGAGGCTCTTTGATGAGGCGCTATATAAATCTGTGTCTACAATTTCAATTACAATATATACAAGCAGGCACAGTCACAGACACTGGAGTTAATTTCATGGGCGAATCGAATTACGATTATGAATTTTGATTGTGGTTTCACTTGAGGTGACCATCCACTGATGTCTTGGACATTGCGATTATGGCGCTACAGAAGTCATTAGAATGGATTCACCTTTTCACCTTGTGCTGTCAGCTCCTGGAGCTCTAGCGACCGTCATGATACACAGTTTCCATTGCTTCCTATTCGAAGTCAGGTCCCTTAGTTCTTCCAAATTCATTCCAGTTACATCGTGAATCTCATCCATCCATTTCTTCCTTGGTCGACCCTGTCTTTTTTTTCCCTCACCACAAGCCAACATCATTTCCTTTTCTAGCCCATCAGATCGCATAACATGTCCAAAGAACCTTAGCTTCATTCTTGTCGCAGTTTGTTTTAACGACTCTTCATTCTCGACACCAATCTCCACTCGTATTGATTCGTTCGTCCTTTTCTCTGTCCATGATATTCTCAACATCTTTCTCCATATCCACATTTCACATGCGTTGACCTTTTTCTCCATGTTCTAGAATGGATTAGATCAGTGTTGCCAGTGAGGTTTTTGAGATTTCCCTAGATTTCGGTCCAAAAAATCCCCAGAAATCCCCAGATTATATAAACACGATTTAATTAACACTCCAGTAATAGGTTTGAGATATTTTAACACTATTTTACAGTAACATACTTACTTACAGTACATTAATAACAAAATTTTCCTAAAATGAGTGGTTATTTTTGAAAATTGTCACTTGTCAAAGAGTCAAAGTTGTCGGAGAGTCGGCATCCAAGTGCACGACAACTTCTGTTTCGTCAAGATCACATGACAGCCAGCGTGCTTCACACAGTTTCAACACTTTCTGTTTCTGGGCCTGAACTACATCTTGTATTAACTGGAACTGGAGTTTTCTTTTACTACTACGCGAAAAATAGAAGCAGACTTTTTGATGAAAATTTCAAGCCAAGATGGTAGGCCTAGGCCTAGGCCGTTGCTGGCGGCATTTGCACAATGTGCATTTTTTTAGCAATTGTGCTGTCTGGAAACGTCTGCTTACAACATTCAATCAAACGATCAGCTTGCAAAAACGCAGTATTCTGTTCTGCAATGAAAGCCGTCAACAGTATCTCCGCTTTACCAATTTGGTGGAGTAAAGATTTTATAGCTTATTAATTTTACATAAATAACTACAATATAAACATAGTGTTTAATGCTCAGCGCACGCAAAATACATATATGTATACGTTGTCAATGCAAATGGTCAGAATGGTCAAATTTCCCCAGATTTTGCCAAAAAATCCCCAGATCCCCAGACGAAGGCCGAAATCCCCAGATCTAGGGAAAAATCCCCAGCTCTGGCAACATTGGATTAGATACATTAAAAGTCGACACAAGAGGAAGACTACTAGGGTTTTTTATTTATTTATTCCGTATATTTCTATAGCGCCTCTCGAAGTCAACATCTACTCAGAGGCGCTCCCGACTACAGCATTTGATACTGTGCCGGAATTTTCACGCCGAAGCGCCATGAGCAATTGCGAGTGAAGGACTTGCCCAAGGTCCGTACGCAGCGGCTAGAGTGGGATTCGAACCTGCAACCCTCCGGTCACAAGACGCCGAACTTAGCCTACCACTGAGCCAACACGCCCCATCCATATAATTTATTACGTACGCAAAAATCCGGGAAAATTGGACCCCTCCCCAATCCCTGTTCGCACGCGTACTTTTTTCCATCCCCACCCCACCTGCGTACGTACTGTTGACGCACCCCCCCCCAGTAAGACCAGCTGCCGAATGTGTCAGTTATACAGGTACAGGCAGCGACTGTCTGCACTGTAGGCCAGATTGAAGGATGAGTAATCCATGGACTCACTGTAGAGTTGTGTGATAGTTTAACAGCGTTCAGATTTAAGGTGGCATACAAGCGACACCTCTCCCACCGTCCTACTTCCTCTTGTAGTACCAGATAGCTGGAAGGACTGAACTCTAGCTCACTTGAAGGCCAACCAATTTACGTACGTACATTATCAGTAGACCCCACCCCACCCCACCCCACCCCCATCCCCCACCCCCATCCCCCCACCCCGTTCGCAAGCGTACGCAAAACATGCATTTCGGTTACCCCTCCTCTCCATGCGTACGTAATATATGGATGGCCCCTAGCTAAATCTGTTATATTATGAAAGGCAGAAGGCACAGCGATGAGCAGTGCGCTGGTAACGGCGCACACCTCTCTATGACAGCTATTATCGTTGGGCCAACGATGTGCACGTGGCAGGCCACCGGTGACCCATCTCAGACCCACTCCCATGGGTCTAACGAACGTGGACGTGTGTTCTGTCTTTGACGCCGTTCATATAAGGATGATTAGCAACATCCGCATTAATTGGTCATGACTACATCCTAGTAAAAAGAAGTCGTTGATTGTTCATTACTACTGAAGGGATTAAATTGACAATGTGGAGTGCAGAAAACGTGCGTAACGGGTCATGCATGCTTGCGAGATAACAATATCCAACAGTCTTGATCTTTTAATCGAAATGGTACATGAATACATCTCTATGAAGGACAATTACAGCAGCCCATACAAGCAATTGAATGATCCACACACACACGCACACGCACACACACACACACACACACACACACACTCCTACGGTGATAGAAACAGCAAATATTAATTTTAAAAGTTCCGTAGTTTAAGAACGAAAGTCAACGGCACCACTTCACAAATGAAGCAATGTAAAGCAACGAGTCTAAAAGTCACTACTTTAGTAATACGATAAGTAAACAGGATGCGTCTTCTGTGCCTGCATCCATCGCACTGTCTGGTCTCTGTTTAGTAGCGTTCAACCTTCCTTCAGATTTTATTGTCTATGGCAGCCGGTTCCAATTACCCATAATCTTCTGGGTGATAAAGAATTTTGTAACTCTGTTTTAAATTTCGAGTTGCTACCCGGAGTTACTGGATCGCGCTGTACCGAAGATAGTTCATCGTCAGCTAACATGTGTCGGTAAATAAACTCCAAACTTTGTTAAGGTTACCAGTATGTGCGATTAGCTGTCAAGAGTCTCGATGAAAACACAACCGAATCAATACTAAAATGCCGAGATAAAATACAACTGAGGAATTTGACCAAAATTTGCATCCATTTTTATCTGTTTCCAATTCTTTGCGCTGCAATGTTTACAGGCACCCAGGGTTGACGTATGCGACAAACAACTGCATTTGTGGCAGCGGTAGACGTCTGACAGAGTTGGCAAAGTAGAGGAAATAGCGAAAGTAACGTTACCAGCGGTAATTGTTCCGGCACATGCTTCGCCGAAATATCCAATGGCCTGGTGAGCTAGGCATTTAATGCTGTGATTCTTCCCCGGTGTGATCGCAACTGGTTCATCGAAAACGACTTTAAAAACTTTAGAGTCTTCAACACACGGAACCGTAAATTTCTTCTGCATTAATATGCAAACTTTCTCTTGCATAATAACTATGTCTTGCTTAATAACTATGTCGACCGAGTATGGAGAGCCGTTGTGTCCTGTGTACAGACCAAGTCCAGTAAGCAGAATACTCTTGTCTGTTTTGAAGGTAATATTGTCACAGCTCGACTTAACACAACCACACGAAGGACACTCCGAACCAGGCCACAGACCCTTGGCGGTTTTAGTTGCGCGATTAACCAATTGTTCATGTCGGTTAACTGAGCTAAACTGCAGATTATCTTTTCCTTTCCCAGATGCCAAATAAAAATAGACGGCTGACCTTTCCTCTGCTGTTAATAAATCGCTTTCTCCGACGAGGCTTGCAAACTCGGTCGAACTGATAGTCGGAAAAGGTAATTCGTATAGAAGACTTCCAAGAGTTTCTCTAACTTGTAAGTCGGAAGGAGCTTTGACAGATTGGCCTTCAAGTTGGTGCTTTGCCCATTTTACACAGCTATGGAACAATACTGATGGACCTGACATAACTCTATCCATCTTTAATATGGCTTCGAGAGACTGACGAGAAACACTTAGCAACTCATTTCCATTAAGAACGGTTCCAGAGTTATCGGCAATAAATCTAAGACACTGGCTCTTCAAATCCTTCGCATCAAAAGTGAAACTCAGTTCCAGTATTTCGCAGACATTTTTGGTATTCAAAATGCCTTGGAGATAATCTAAACACGACTGCGTCAGACTCGATAGCAAGTACTTCTTTGCAGCGTAGAGAAGCGCAGGTGCCAATGTCAGGTCCATACTGACCGAATTGCAATAAATAAATCTAAAAATGGACAGCTGATAAAGTAGAAATAATATCTTTTACACAGTAGGCTACAATATCAGTTATTAATCTCATGAAATCTAAAAATATTTTTCTGACTGCAGTTACTGCAAAAACTGCAGACCAATTCCACAAATGGACGTCCAAGTAAAAGTCAGTGTAATTAACAGCTCGGCATCGTACAGGCAAACGCATGCTGAGAGGTATATATAATTTATATTTATATATTGAAATTAAATAATGCATTTATGCAAAAATCATGGTCTATAATCATATCTTCTCTCTAACTGGAAATTGTATTAATAAATTTTGGCGACTACTGAAGGAAGGAAGGCCTTATGGTAACAGCAGTGCAATAAAAAAAACAGAGTATGTTTAAAGTTTTGCACACCAATAACTAATAAAAGTGAAATTTTCATCTTGACCATTATCAGTTGGAATAAGAACTGTGTTAACCCAGGCCTTTGACCATTTATGGGAAATGTTTTCAGAAGGAACCGTGATCGTCGTACTGAAGCTGGGTCTTTTTATAATATAAAATAACTATATATCCTATACATACAAAGTGAATGGTGAATGATCAAAAGGGTGGTAATGTAATTATGTAGGCCTATACAATGCATGAAGACTTGATTGACGATATAAGGGACTGATGATAAATATCGATGCTCAGTTTATCTTAGCCAGATCTATCTTGATTCCCGCAGCACAAGACAGACCTGCGTGGAAAAAATAATTGTGAGTGGCAACTTTTGGGCTTTCAGCTCGAGCCTGTTGACAGCTATATAAAGAAGATAAAGCTAAAAGAAATGTATATATTGCGCTTACCCCAACAGAAGTCTAAATACGTGCGCATCGATATCTACAATTCGTATCTTAGCTTCTGATTCACACTTTGTCTCCATCATTCCGCTCGACAACATAGCTTCAAAGACAGGACTACGTGAGATCAGCATGTACTTGTGAGCCCGGATGTGGACTACGGCGCCATCTGGTGGTCCCACTTCGAAGAGGACGTCCGTTGCTATTTCCTTATCCAACATGTAACGGTTGCATTGCAAGACCGTCTTCTCCGATTGCCATCCAATCTCAGCTCCAGTTGTCATGACCTGGAGAAAGATAAACGACAGTGATAACATAGCAGGTACCATCAACTCTAACTTATCACAACGGAAAGCTAGAAGGTCTCACATTTTGTCAGACTGTGTGCGATAGTGAAGCTAAATTGGTCGACTAAGAAGCAATGGTTCAAGTTGAGCTGCAAATCGTTCCGGAGCTATTTCTCACTGCAAAACTTGAATTTTAACCTGCAGACTCCACTCTTCCATAAACGACGTTGATTACGATGATTACGACCAGTGGAGGCGCCGCCTATGTTTGTTGTACGGCTTTTGCCGTACCACTTTTTAAGGTTTTACGGCAAAAACATAATTTTGCCGTACACTTTTACCCAGATCCTCTAATTTGCCGTACTACTTTTCAAATCGTGGCGCCGCCACTGATTACGACGAAGAAAGATTATGGGTGTCTATCGACCTGATTGTTGACTTTTTGACAACGATTGTATGACTAGGCCCTATTTTCGATCTTCTAGCTGTTTCCGGCTCTTTTCTGTCTTCAGAGAGTGGACGACTGTCACGGTTTTGGACTTGCCAGTAGGGTCGACCGGGGATATATGGACACCTTAAGGATTTGTCATCATTTCAGCAGACCATATGCATGTAAAAATGATATCATTGTATAATATGAAGCAGAATGGCTATATCTTTAAATAGAACAACTGCTTTGTGTGATATTCTAAACAGTCATTCGTTGAGAACATAAAGAAATATTTTATAATGTGTCCATATAACCCCAGTGAGTGGGGCAATGTGGACACGGTATGTCCATTTTACCCCATATATATTTCCATAACAAACTCATTATTATAGGATACTAGTATAACTTCTTTGAAAGCACAGAGACTTAATTTTGTACAGCAAGGTGACAGTTTAGGCCTGTCACAAACATTTAGGCCTATGCCTAATTTATACAGGTAAACCTTACTAGAATTACTATGGAAAAGGACATTATTCCAAAGGACAATTTCACTTTAGAAATGTAAATTTCACATTTAACTTGCAAATCAGAAAGCCAAACCAAAGCAAAAGGTAAACATAAAAGCTAATTTAAAGTCATTTGTCCCTGCCTAATTACTGTCACTATCATTGCAAATCTCACATACAAATATCTCTTGATCATCATCAGCTCCTGCGCAACTGTTGTGTGCCCAGAGATGACATTTCTGGCAAGCAATCCAACCCTCAGCAGAAGCTGAAAATAAGTCAGCGCAATAGAGACACTCTGTGTCATCTTCTTCATCTTCTTCAATTTCAGAGAGTTTTCTTTTTCTTGTTGTCTTCTTCTTAATTTTCCTTTCGACTATTTCGTTTCCTGTTTTCTTTTCTATTTTCTTTCCATTTTGCTTTTCATTTCTCTTTTCATTAACCTTCTGCATTTTCTTTTCCATAATGTTTCCTGTTTTCTTTCCCTTCTTCTTCCCAGGTTCTTTTGAAGCAGTTATCTTCCTTTTATCCCCTCCTAACATGGTTTTATAGGGCGAGCTTGTCAAGATTGTGCTATGAGAAACAGTTCGCTTTTTTCTTCCATGCACTTCCATGACGAATCACTAAAGAATGTCTGAAAATGATGTTTCCAGCATTTCTGCTTGTGCAGCTGTCGATGGAACAAGGTCATTGTTGACTTGTTACTATAGGGCTAGGCACAAGTTTGGGTTGTAGGCCTAATAATAAAAATTAAATAGGGCTATTCCTAAAACTTGGTGTGTAATCATAACGGGGCAATATGTACATTGCATGGGGTTATATGGACACTGGTCATATTACCCAGGCTACTAGTGGCCATATAGCCCCAATTCAGTAGCAGTAACAATTTTGTGAAAATGGCGGTCTGCCATCTGCGACGCAATTCATAAGCACAATTTTTCGAAGGCCAGATGCAATAACAAATCAATGGAATTTTTCTGAAAATTTCGTCCAACAAATCATTGTGAAAAAATTATAAGTTATACTCACCATTTCTTTCAAGAAAATATGTCAAATATTGGAAAAATTCGAGGAAAATTCTAAGCTCAACAAGTAATCTTCCCGCTATGATTACGAAATTCCCCGGAAACAGCATAAGAATGACAGTGCACTAGAATGACCATAGACTTAATATTTAGCCAGAATGACGGCGTGTCCATATTACCCGGAGTGGCCATATTACCCCGGTCGACCCTATAAAGTGGTGGTGGTGGTGGTGGTGGTGGTGGTGGTGGTGGTGGTGGCGGCGGTGGCGGTGGCGGCGGCGGCGGCGGCGGCGGCGGTGGTGGTGGTGGTTACAGGGTTTGAAACTTATAACCCCGAACAACGCCGGGTAAACCAGCTAGTTACATAACAAAAGTCAAACTAGAAGTTAGAATTGCAATGACAATATATCGTTTTAGTGCTGAAATTATCGCCGTCGATGAGCGATGAAAACACTTATACCGGTACTTATACAGAAACTTTCAAACTAGAAGTTGGATGAACGATGAAAATATAGCTCAAACTAGAAGCTCGATCATTGATGAAAATATAACTAAAACTAGAAGTTGTACGAACGCTGATTATTGTGTCATTTATTAGTTATTTGAATGGAGCTAAGTCTCTTGAGAATAATTTCCGACGCTAAAATGGGGTTTTACTCCGTTTTCATCGGCCTCGCCAGGTATGGTGCTATATAAATCGTGTTAATATTATTATTATTAATGTTCTTCTTCTTATTAGGCTATTATTACTACTAAATACCTCGGAGTAGGCCTGATGTCGTAAACTAGTCAACGTGAAATATTATTCTTATGGCCTATAATGCAGACTTGTTGTCCTCGAGACCAAGGTCTTGGTCTCGAGTGCACTCGAGTTCGTTTTAAAAGTATTGGTCTTGGTCTTGGTCTTGAGACCAAAAGTCTTGGTCTTGGTCTTGAGACCAAAAGTCTTGGTCTTGAGGTTGAAAGAAAGTCATGGTTTTGGTCTTGGTCTTGAGGTTCAAAGTCTTGGACTTGGTCTCGCAAGACCAAGACCAAGACTGGCTGTCAATATGAAGTCATTTAACAAAACTCAAGAATTTAAAAATTTATCAAGCCTGTTTGCATCATGGCCTATAGTATACGACAAATACCGCCGGACGGATACGAGTCTTATTGGTCAGGAAAACCCATCGGCAGCAGCAACGAAGTTATGATGTATCTGGAAGCCCTGCCGAGACTTTTTCTGATAAACCATGGGAGGATTTCAAAAAGGCTAACGATTTGTACATTTAAATACAGTGCTTGAAAAGCTACTGTGTGTGCCAGCGACTTCAGCGCCTATGGAAAGTATTTTTTCACATGGCGGAATTTTTATGAGGCCCCAAAAGGAACGTCTTGCTCAGAAAATTCTGACAGAAATGGTTTTGATAAAATACAAAAGGCATTTGGAATAACATTTTCAATGAAGGACTTTTATAAATACGAATTCGGAATTTTCTGCAATCTGCATTTAAAGTTAATTTGCTTGAATAAAATAAAAGACTCACGTTTTCTTCAAAATAGCGAGTAGTCCGACTTGACAAGTTTTTGTAAGGAAAAGAAGTCTTGGCCTGAATGTGAATTTTTTGGGTCTTGGTCTCGATCTTGACTCTTGAGGTTCAAAGTCTTGGTCTTGGTCTCGAGGTTCAAGGTCTTGGTCTTGGTCTTGGTCTTGACGTTCAAAGTCTTGGTCTTGGTCTTGAGGTTCAAAGTCTTGGTCTTGAGGTTTAAGGTCTTGACGACAAGACTGCTATAATTGGAGTAGGGGCCTAATAAGGTAACTAATACAATCTGTGATACAAATATCCTCATGCACTGTTATCAAAATAACCATATTAAACTAGGGCCTACTATTCACTACGACCGGTACGGTCGTAGTGAATTCCGCCATGGAAAAAATTTATGAATCGAAGCAAACAGTCAAGATCGAGAGTAAACTTAACAAGATTTAAGATGATCTTTGGTTATTTTGCTTGGGCTTATCATTCTAAATATAGGAAACTATATTTAGCATAGGCCTATCGGAAAAGCGGAAATGAATATTGTTTGAGAGTTAAGCAATAATCAAGCAATCCATCAAGTCCAAACTTGCTGCCTTTCAAATAGCAATGATAGTAAATTATTTCCAAATAAACTATGACATGTTTTAAGAAACTGAGATTCAAAGTTGAAATTTTCAAACGCTTACTTCGTTTCTGCTTAAAGATAGACTTAATGAATGTTGAGGTTCCGAAAGTCCACCAGATTCACCACTCACAGGTTCAGACAGGTGCCCTTGTCATAGCGTATAATCGTTGGACCTAAGCATAGAATACAGTAATTTTAGAATACACGCAGCCATCTAATATTTCAAAAAACGAGAAGTTCAACGATAATTTCGGTCTGGCATTAAAAATTGATTAATAATCATTTAGAGAGTTGGAGCCACCTGCAATTTTTTCAAATATAATTATTTTGGATTCCTAGAATGCGAGAGTTGGGCACTCTGAAGATGACAGTAGGCCTACAATAGATGCACGATTTAAAGCAGTTTCTTGGAAGTCTACCTATGGGCCCTACTTGCAAAGCCTTTTGTGCAACCAATTTAATATACATTTTTATAATACTAGCCTAATACTTAGTCTGTAAGTTGGTAGCAATTGTAAACGTAAATTTTTAAATTTCTAAAGCGATGCTTAAAAGCTAAGCACAGGGAACCAGCTTGTCCACAAATTCTGAATCAAGTCAGACGGTTTGTCCAGAGATACCAAGCAAGATCCAAGTGTAGTTATCAGTATCATTCAATAGAGGCACCATTGTCTTCCAAATTTCTTAAGATCTTCAAATTATACCGGTACTTTGCAATGTAGTAGTTAGTCATCTCTTTCAGAACTTATGATGTATTGTCATATTAATTAACTCTGTTTAAACAGCATTGCTGTTCTCCTAGTACAACTACTGACAATTTGTGTTTCAAACCGTCTTTTTAATCGATATAGTGCCTTCTCGTGTTAGTAACTTAGTTTTCTAGGTGACATTGTGGTTAATTTCTTGTGATTCGTGCAGTTAAGAGCTTTCCGTTCGTTGCACTGTGTGTGTCTTCGTTGTTTTGTGTGAAGCGAATGGGAGAGCAGAGAAAAGCCAGAGTCATGCATTTAAGCTGTACATTTTTAGAGACAATATTATATGAATAATAATAGCAAAAGTTTTAGAGGTCTGTCTGAATATGGCGTCTTCATATTCATCATTGTCAACATATGTGTCATATTCTGCTTTTTTTTTATTTCTCTATTATTATTGTTATATTTATTTTATCGTCTTTATTATTATGTTATTATTATTATTGATTAAAAATAAATACATGTATCAGTTTAGCAGCTGTTGTTTTTCTTTTCTAACTGATTATCGGTGGACTGTGTGTAGAGGGTCCCTTGCAGTGTCTCTGGGAGGAAGACTGGTAGACCCTACAGATATAGGGATAACATGCAGGGCGCGTAGCGAATCACCGATTAACAGGTATTAGGCCTACCGCCGAATCGCCGAAACTGTTTTGTGAAGAAAACCCGATTTGCTCTAATCGTATCGTAATCATATAGGCTACGTACGTTTGCGCGCAAACAACACGTAGGCCTACAGAAGATAACAGGACTCGTTATTATTATTATTATTCGTTTATTATCAACTCACATTGACAAACCGCAACATGTTACAAATACATTAGTAATGCTAAGTAATAGAATAGCCAAAGTTGGAGGATTGGGAGAGGCTGGAAACCTAGCTTGTTTTGAAAAAGGTTAAAGTTGGAAAATTTTTAAAGTATAGAAAGTTATTTTAGTGTGGCATACAGAACTCGTGGGACAAAATTGGAGTCGTCCTAAGGAAGGAGGGTAAAGTCGTGCGGTCGAGGGCGGAAATTGTACTGTCTACAGACTTTAGGCGGGAACACGCCACGGAGAACATGGAACGGATTATGCATGCATCACGGATGAGAGCAGGGCACAGTCGGCGCGCCGGACCAGCTGCTCCATGCCAGGGCATACCCCGTGGTGGGTCCTGCCGTCTGGTAGGCACGAATGGCCTTATTGGCCTACATGAGTAAATCGGAGGAATCATGCCAATATGCCGACATCCGCATCTAAAATTGGTATAAGCTATTATCTCAGGGGCCTGTGCCTTAGCCTAGCCTACACAGCAAGTCATCAGTCAGACGTAGTCCGCACTTCGCTGAACCTAATCCGAGTCCCCTTTCCTGCAGGCTTTTTAATCCTGCACGATCAACAGTTTAGTCTCATCTAGCTATTAATTTATTACTCATTTATTGCAGAATTAACACCCACAAAGAGGACGAAGGGTATGGGAAGCGTAATGCCAAATGGTTCAAGTACAAGAACTTTGGACTCAAGAAAAAGTACTTTTTCCTCAACCACAAGTAGGCCTAATTTGTCCTCAAGTACAAGTGCTTTGGTCTCAAGTAAGTACGGCCATAAGTGCATACAAGTACTTAGGTTATGATACAAGTCCACGTGGATACCGTAAGAACAAGGAGATATTTCTTCAACAATTAAGGCTAAATCAACGATGTGGTGATTGTAGTCTTACACGATACAGTCTGCCGTCTGCATAGTTATTTTTCAAAAACGAGGTCCAAACTTTCCAAAGTCATGGTTTGGTTGGCATGTGCGTAAATCCTGCACCAAGTACTACATACAGCTTGGTGTGTGTGTGTGCGTGCGTGTGTGTGTGTGTGTGTGTGTGTGTGCGTGTGTGCGTGTGTGTGGATGAGCAATTTGAAAGAGCTAGGTAAGTTTTAAGTTAAGAAATAAGAACAGAATGACTCAAGCGTCTAATAACTTCCAAAGCTCCACTGTAATAATTCTGTAAACATCAATTTTCACAGCAGGTAGTTGAGTGGTAAGCAGATGTGTGGCAGTCAAACATTAAAAAAGCTACAACGAAAAGGTCTATACCGAGATGCAGATTTTCAGTCAATAACTAATTTAAATGCAGAACTTCACAACAAAAGAATAGCCAATTACAAGGCAGAAACCAACATCAATTTCACTTAAAAACCTTGAAAACGAGGAGCTGAAATTGGCAGCCCACATAAAGAAGTCCTGAAGCTTCATCCAGCAGCACACGATATGGCTCAATGACCCCATCCTTTTCGCTGAGCAGCTCCTTCAGGAAAACAAGTCCCCGGTTGAGCAGAACCACCCGGCTGTTGCCACTGTCTGCAACGAATATCAACTCGTCTCCATCCATCGCCATACATACTGGATTGTGAAGATGGTCGTCTGAGCGTTGTTTTTCGCCGCCAAACGATTTGAGGATGGTACCTTCATGGCTCAGACTTAAGACACGGTGAAGTCTGGTACACAACCAACCCCGACACGCTAAATAATTGCCTGAACTCACCAAAATTGTCTGCCAGGACTTGTCAAGGGCCTCTCTGTCCAACTGGAGATCCTGTACGATGTTTCCATCTGAAGTGTAAATCAATATTCTCGCATTTAATGTCAGCAAGATGTCGCCCGAAGGCATAACCGAGATATTGTGTGGCGTGCAAGGTACGTGCCACCGCTTCAGCCACTTTCCCTTCCGATCAATGCTGAACAAAGACGAATTGTGAGTAGCATTCACTAAGAAAAGACAATTCTTCTGCTGGCAAGCGGCAATGTCTCTTGGGTGTTTTAAGAATTCCACGCCAATTTTTCGCAGCAGTGTAAAGGCCACAGAATCATAAACAAGGAGAACCGCGCCGTCGAATGAGGCAACAAACAGTTCTTTGTTGAGCATCGCCAAACCCCAAACTCTGTGCCCGATGTCGATTGTCTTTACCAGTTCAGGTTTTTCTCTGTACTTTGTTAGCGGACCTCAAAATTAAAAATCAGACATTTATGCACATATGCTACTCGAGATTACTTTTCAACTCAAAAAGAGTAGCTGGCCTACAAGACAAGCACTAGTGAATAGGCCGGTGCCCTGCGCTTGGCCTTCAAGTGGCACTTTAGAAGTTGTCCTCTGCATCTATTGTTCGTTTTTCTTCTTACTTCTCGTAATTAATGTGCATTCAAATTGTTACTTTTGGCTGCATTTGGGGGGCGGTGCATAATATTTCACATAACACTGCACTTAAAAAATTAATAAACGTGGATGAAATGTGTAATAGTTGAAAATGCCATCGTGAAATTTGTTATAAGATATTAAGAGACCCTATTAATGGTCCTTTTGGTATTATCTTTGGTTGTCCACTGTCAAGTTATATATTTCTTTGAATGAACGTAGTATTGATTCATTATTGCTGTTCAATAAATGTCAACTAAACTTGTCAATTGTGTTTTTTAGATGTTCTTGTGTATTTCCTACTCTTTTCAAGTAATCTGAATACCACGAATGCATACTCCAGCTTAATATAATTTCTAACTCAATTTCCATAAGTTCTGTGGTTCTTAGCAGCAATTTGGTAAGTTTCAAACAGTTGTTCTGTTCCATGGAAACAATGGTAGATCAAAATTTGGTGTTGTAAATATAACTATTCATCAAGACATTTAATATACTGCAGAGCACTTGTGACTCAACATTGCATGCATGACTAACTAGTGTCTTTTAAGACAGTTTGAAAAAGTCTAGTAACTCACAAACAGCGATTCCACACCAGTTACAGATCAAAATGATGTCCAGTTACTTCAATTAGCTAATTTTGTCGTTTCATTATGGTTTCTCAATGGTTTCTTCCACAGTTAGCTCAACTTTCATGGCGGCTGACCTGAAGTGTTGGTAGGTGCTTCCCGCTCCTGTCTGCTACCAGTTCTATAGCTTTATTCAGGTACAATTTCACTCTCCTCTCCTCCTATTTGTTTTACCATTTGTAGCCTGTCTAATCTTCTTATATTACAAGCAATGTTTCAAATATAGTATAACACAGGAATTAAGCTGCTGATCTCAACTGGGCTTCTCACTTAAAACCGACCACTGACTGAACTTTGTGTACTACCACAACAGTGATAACAAGTTCAGATCGGATCAAAATAAATGGAAATGTTTTCGATTTTCAAACTGATATTGGTCAAATAAAGTGTTTTACTCTATCTGTATGAACCTACACATTATACGAACAGCAATATAATGAAAAAAATAAATGTTCAAGAGTATCATACTCACTGTAACGTTGAAGTTTGCGCTGTAGCACAATCCTAAACCACCGGGTAGTAAGGCGATTATGCCAAGCAGACCAGACAGTGGCAAGATGTTTGTATGTGCTGGTTTGAATCTGGTAGGCAGAGTCTTCCCAAGCAGAACGTACAAGTTTTGCGACGGTTTTCATGAGGATCATATCAAGCATTTCCAATGGAAGGTTTTTCAACTGCAACAATACAAACCGTATATGTAGTCAAATGTTAACGTAAACTGTGCCATACAGCAAAATGCTCTGCAAACTATACTCGAGTCTTCAAATATGACTCAATTAAGATGACAACTAATGATGGAATCTCAGTTCCATGCACTAATTACTAATTATACATACGGTACGTATTCTTGGTAAACGAGTTTTTCGGTTGGTGGACCTACTTTTTGGAACTCTCTGCATGTTCCTGTCTGCTCTGCTAAGTTCCTTGAGTCATTCTGTTCTTAGCTTACAACTTACCTCTTTCAAATTACCTCATCCACCATAGGCTGCCCCCCGTCTTACAGACTGATCTTCTCTATACTGACCTGTTTTGGTGCACCATCAGTTAATACCTTGTGCGTTACACACATGGGCAGCGATCCCGGGGATCGAGGGAGACAAGACCCAACCTTTAACACTGGGGGGGGGGGGGTTACATCGGACCAAAACATTTTGAAGAAACACCAAAAAAGTCATCAAATTTTTTCGTGCTGAGGTCAGAACATTTCTCTAAAAATATTTTACCTCTTTTTTGACCAGATCAGTTCAAAAATGTCCCCTCCCACCTGTCAAACAAGATCGCCGCCACTGGTTAGACACCTGCACAAAAGAAGTTAGTAATTGCAATACCACTGCACTGGCCAAATGCAGAAAACGGACAGCTACAAGATGGAAGACTTGCCACTAATATGACAAGGGTCATAATAACTAATGGGCTACATCAAACAAATACCAGATAGAGCTCCCAAACATAATCTTTATAATGTATTCCATGCAGGACTTAATTCAGAACATTAAAGATTCCCAACTTGATAAAAACTTTAACATGATGCTAATTAGCCTTAAACAGAGAATAGCCTAACTGACATTACTGTAGCTCCAAGATCATAAATGTATGCACTTTTCTGTGCATATTGATCAGTCATAGATACTAAAGGCCTCATGTAGCCCTAGTTCCTACAAAGTTTCGTTGAAATTTGTTTCTGCTAAGTGCCAGTTAAACTGTGAAGTTGTGGTCAACGGTTTGATGGTCCCATTTTAAAATGACAGTGGGTGTACTTACTGTTCTTGAAGGAGTTTCCATCTCTCTGCTTTATATTGAAGCCACAAACCAGTACCGGACAGAGACTGTAGAAAAACTGGTTGGAAAAGCAATTCCTCTAAGCAAATTCTTTTCCTGAAAGAAAGAGAATTCAAACTAGCTATTATCACTGTCTGTTGTTCCCAAATCATGTGTTAGCATTACAATAATAAATGGCATCTTAATGAGTCATTTATTGAATCACAGAAACTGAGGTAACAGCGATTACACACAATTAAAACTTGTCATGGGCGCATTTACTGTAACTAGTTACTAGTAACTAGTTACAGTAACTAGTTACAGTAACTAGTAACAGATTACAGTTACTTTGAAAAGTAACTAAGTATTTTTAGTTACTGTAAGTGGGAATGCTAACTTGAATTTTCAACTCCCTCCCCATGATGAAATTAGACTTTGAAATGGATGAATAAAAGGAAAGAGTTCAGAGATGTGAGCACAAAGGGACACCTCCAGGTCACTTCAACACATGTAAACCAAAGAATTTGCAGGTTTATGATAATATTTATTGTGAACTGGACAATGCGAAAACAGATATATAAAAGTAGTGCAAAGTAACTAAATGTTTCGCAATACTGTTAACTTGTAAAAGTAATCAGTTAGTGCTGTGGGTTACTTTTAGAAAAAGTAGTTACCATAAAAGTTACCGCAAAATTGAGTATAGTTACAGTAATGCATTACAAGTAACGTGGTAATGCACAAAACTAACTAGTATTTTAAATACCTGACCACATCCTCTAGCTATTTATAAAAGCACTGCGTTAGCAACATCAGATGCTATTATTGTCCTCTCTCTTTTAATAGAATAGAAATCATAAAATAAGACTAAACCATAGAAATGATGTCTACATTTAGGCTTGCTTGTTTCAGCCTTTCAGCCCTTGTTGGCTTACTTCACAGACAAAAAATGAAGCTCAAAATTTTGACACACTATGGTTACTGGTTAGCTAAGAATTTAGTGTTTGCAAAGGTCTGATTATGCACAAGCATTCAGTTGAACAGAAATAACAAAGACCATGAAAATCATGAACTAGATCTTTGTTCCTATGCAATACAGACCAGAGCCCATTCCACTTCATGAATAGTAAACTCAGATTTCTACAGCGCCCAAAAAAGTGAAGTTGCGGGAACCAGCTTATTCACAGGCAATGAATACACTGGTCAATCATTTCTACAGATATCACTTTATAAACCTATTGAGAAATTCCACTGTAAGTTTTTCACAAATTCTTATATTGTTCGGTAAGCATCATCATCAAACTTTAAAACAGCAAAAGCAATAGCAATGTCCCTTGGTTTACTAAAAAACTCTGTAATGATAAGTCAAGCTTATGCTTATAGTTTAAAAATTGGTGTGTCATTTTTGCATATTACAAAATACCTTTTTACCCAAAATAGTGTTTAAAAGTATTTTGCACATCACTGCCGCGACACCAAAGGATTACGAATTTGCAGAAGTTTTCACTTAGTAAAACGTTTACCGACGATTGCTGTGTCTTGTTAGCTTGCGGGTTGTCTTGACTACTTCTTCTTGATTCGCTACCGGATCGTGTTAGCTAGGCGGCTCAAAAATTATAACCCACCTTAAATAACGGCTCCGCTACGGCAACGATAAACGACATATCGCACAACTGTTGGAAATAATGTCTAATCTCTGCATCAAAACCGTAAATATTTATACTTGCAATAAATAAATCGAAGTGGATGAGTTCCATTTATTTATAGCCCGTACGTTACGGGGCGTACGTTAGCGGAAACGCAGGTAAGCTTACTAAATTCAGGCCCGTCAGCTATATTTTTTTCACGCGCTGGCTGGGGCCCATGATAAATATTCATGCACCGAGAAGAAGTCACGTGATCTGCAGCCCGGCGGATTGTAAAAGTAAGCATGTAAGTAAGTAAAGACTGCGGATACATGTAAACAAACACACGCCGTTGCCCGTAAAATCGTCGGTTCGTCCTTTCAGCTGTGCAATTAATTATTTTTATTAGTATCAGGGTTTTCACCTTGTCACCTTGTGCTGTCAACTCCTGGAGCTCTAGCGATCGTCATGATACACATTTTTATCAGGGTTTTACTTAAAATAAATTGATGATGCGGATTACACTTAGAATTAGGTGTAATGGAATGTAAAAACCACATCTGAATCGATTACGAGCTTTTTAAGACGGCTCAACAGAGAATGGGCTTGATGCCAAATCAACTTCGGTTTTAACTTGCCGCAAGATTTCATGTCTACTCTACGGATACGCAATTTCATATTCTGTATGCGTACGTAAGGACATTTCTATAGCGCCTTCACCTTTACTTGTCAAAGGAGTATAGTACACAGGTTTAATTAGAGCTTACTGGGATAAGAGGTCTAGCTTTAGGCAGAAGAGCAGTAGGCCTACTTGAGCTTTGAGAGAGCTATGAAGGTAGGAAGTCATAACAGCATCAGTTTTCTTAGCCTCTGCACATGAAGGCTGGTTGCCACTCCTCCATCTTACCATCTGTGTTCAGTAAGTGTATGCAGGGCCTAGGACAGGATTTGGAGGCCCAGGGCCACAACTAATATTCAAGGCCTTTTTCAATTAAAAATAATAAATTTTGTGATATAATTTTATTTTATTTTTAAATTTAATAGGGCTTTTGCACAGTGACGTACCAGGCTTATTTGCATATGCCATATAAGGTAATCCGCCATATTGGTTAACTCGCAACTTCTTGTTGACGTTGGATACGTGTGGCGCTTATTCTAAACGGTGGAAATGGTTTTCTGTGTAATAGTTGGCTTCAGCAACCGTTCGGAGAGGGATTCATTTTGTAGATTCCAAAAATACGCGAGCATGAATGACCAGAACGTGCCCGGAGCAAAGAACGCCGGCGACTTTGGCTAATTTTAGCTAGGCCTATAACCAAAGACGATCTATCAGAAGCGAAACTGAAAGCTGAACGGATCTGCTGGAAACATTTCGTCATTGTACTAATGGTTTAACTGCTGTTTTGTCAGTATTCTATGTTGTTAGCCCTGGGTCTGGAATGGCATAAACTTGTCCAAAATATTGGGGGCACTTGGTTATTCATTCTACACTTGTTGCATTGGGTGTACAGTCTACCTCAATTATTGGGGGTCACGTGCCCTAGCTCCCCCCCCCAGAGTCTACGCCTATGGTCATAGTACAATGTGAATAGACAAGTTTTTAATTTAGATTTAAATTGAGCAACAGATGTGCACTGACAGACTGTAGTTGGAAAACTGTTCCATTCTATAGGTCCTGAGACCAAGAAGGCACGACTACAAAACTTCCGGTTTGTGCAGAGTATAAAATCCCCTCGCCTGGCCGATTGGAGTCCTCTAGAATTGGAAGCAGAACATGGCGTGACGCCATGTTCTGCCTCGTACATGCATGTCATGTACGAGGGAGAGGTTCCAGCATGGAAATAGGCATTGGACCCGTTGCGACTGCCAGTGATTAAACTGATATGGGACAGATGTAATCCTTTCCTAAAAGCTCAGCCAAAACTAGTGTGAAAAACTAGTGTTTTATTGTAGAGAAAAGATGGGGGGGGTTAGACTTTGAAGAGTTTGATTCATGTAGAGTTGAATGTTTCATCTGTATTTTGCAAACTGAGAAAATTCAAAAATGCAAGAGAAAGCTTAAACTCCATAAAGTGATGAATAACCAAATTTATTAGCATACAATTCACATGGTCACAAATCTCACAATAAACCAGAACATTACTGTATTAGTAACCCACAAAGTGAACTGTGAAAGGAAATGCTAAAATATATGCACAACATAAACAGCTGATACGAAAACTAAAATACTAGTTGACACTTATCAGTATGGCATAGTGATGGGTTGGAAACGACCCCCTGGGGTGTGCAATGAAGACTTAACTGCAGCGGTTCCTCGAAAGACTATGGAAGTTGAACTTCCCCAAATCCCATACAGTAATCACCCTGGGCAAAACACGTGTGAACAAATTTTTGAGCTTTTTGCTTTCGTGCATCCCAGACCTGACTATCACGGTTCACTCTGGTTACAAAAAAGCAAGGACTGCAGAAGGGAATTTGTAAACAACAAACTCGCAAAATTCAATGTGCATCTGTGCCTGCAACTGATAATAGTACCGATGTTCCTTGTCAAGTTCAATCTCATGACCTTCAGTGAAACAGCTGTCACCATTACATCATGAGCAACAACCCCACTCTGTTACAGGCAATTTAAAAGAGGATTCAATGGGATAACAAATAACTTGAAACAAAGACACTGAAGGTTTTGATACATCTGTGCAATTACATCTTTCAGTTTAAACGCTGTTATCATGCTTGCTTGAAAAAAGAAACCAGTTTTATTTCTGCTCTGTTTTTATTTCATTTCAATCAACTCATTTTCTGAGATATTTACATCGATTTATCCTGCCATGGTCTGAAGTTCAGCCGAAGTGAATTTAACATGTCCTTTATTAAACAAATATGCCAGTGATCTCGCATTAAGAGACATATCTGGGACATAACTGTCAGAATTTGGTGACACCAGTGATAGCACTGTAAGTTTATGACCATACTGACTTAATCTAAAGTTAAAGTCATCTATTTCTAATTCAGTAGGATAGGCCATTGCTTTCGACTTTGAAGATGAAACTGATGATGAAGCTGGCAAGGCAGAAGGCTTACATCTAAAAACTAAGGTAGCTGATGACATGGTGCTGCATATACTGTAGTTGACAAGACCAGGCACAGCGAAGGAGATGAGGGTGTCAAAAAGTCTTCTGTTTCTTTGCTAAAGAGAAGTCCATGTGAGCCAAAGGACGAAATAAGTCAAGTTGGAGACATGCAACGTGTCTTCTTTACAGTCTGTGTGCAGAAAGTTGGTCCTGAAAACAACATAAAATATACTTGCTAATTATAACTTTTCCCTGCAACTGATCTCATAACCCAAGGAACCATACTTGCTAAACATAAGCATGAGCTTTAAAAACCTTCCAGCATTTCATGGAATAAATAATTCTATTAAGATTTTCAACAGTAAACCGGCATATCACTTGGAACTGTCAAAAACTTGTTCTTTCACAATCATCGATGAGCATGCAAGAGAATTCCACTGTATTTTATATACGAACTACACCATACTGTAATCCGGAAATTCAAGGCTTTGAACCTCAAGACCAAGCAGGGGCGTCTACACCATAGAAACCTTGGAGCAAATGCTCCATCCAAGAAATAGGGGGGGATCTGTCAGTGTGTGCCACCATTTTAGGGGGGAAGGAACGAGGAGGGGGAAGAAGAGGGGGAAAAGGGACGTTGTTCCAATGACTTAGGGGGGATAGACGCCCCTGAGACCAAGACCAAGACTTTTGGTCTCAAGACCACGACCAAGACTTTTGGTCTCAAGACCAAGACCAAGACTTTTAAAAACAAACTCGAGTGCACTCGAGACTAAGACCTCGGTCTCGAGGACAAGTCTGTCACTTACCATCTGTTCTTCAGCAGGTAATCGTAATATCTCGAGATTTCTACAGTGCCCAAAAAAGCGAAGTCGGGGGAACCAGCTTATTCAGAGGCGCTCAGTCAAATCATAATCGACAGGCGGGGTGAAATCGGTTCCAGGTCAAGATCCAAAGGGGTCAATCACGCAGAAAGTCAGACCGTTAAGGTGGGTGTCGTTTTAGGGTTGAATCGGCGAGGGAGGTCTAACTGCATTACATTACATCTCAAATTCAAAACAATAATTTCTTTACAATGAACACGTTACTTAAAATTACCTTTCATTCATGAGATAACGCCTTCCATCAACGAACGACTTTTCCACCTACTTTGACAACAAATTTTTATTTAATCGATGTACAGTAGCTTACTTATAAGTTAACCAATATGGCAGATCACAGTCCCGCACTTAAGGCCACGCCCATCTGCAAAAGCCCTATAAACAGGATTTAGTTTATAAAATACTTAAAAAAACTCAACAGAAAGGTTCAAATCATCTTTCGCACTGTAAGTAAGTAAGTAAGTAATCTTTTATTAGTAGAAGACAAACGCTCATACTTTACAACAATACATACAAAAAGATCACAATATCAGTAACACTGTAAGACAGTTTAAACACAAGCAGTATTGGGAGCGCCTCTGATTAGCGAATACTGTGAGAGGCGCTTTATAAATGTTTAAATACAATACAATACAATAGCCAATCCATTAAGACGCTGCTGACCCATCGTGGAACGGAGGTAGTAGGGGTCTAATACGGGCTTTGGCGCAGTAATTAATTAGCCAATCAATTAGCCAATCAATTAGTCAATCAATCATCAATCAACCGAAATAGTCATTCAATCAGTCAATGAGTCAAATGAAAATCTACACATCTCTTTAAGATTATCTACTCAGAAACTCTGTATTTCCTCTGGTCCTATGCAGAGTTTGGGCGCAGCAATCAATTTATCAATCAATTAGTCAACCAACCATCAATCGACCATAATAGTCACACATTCAATCAATCAGCCAATCGAATTCTATACACCGATCTACTCAGAAGCTCTGCGTATTTCCTCTGGCACCATGTCAGGTTTTTAAAAACAGTCAATCAATTGGTCAACCGAAATTTATATAGCACCACACCCCAGGGACAAAAAATAAGGATCGTGGATTGCCTTAACACACCGAAATGTAAAGTCCCGTTTACTGACGGCCGAGACCCTCCCACGAGGCCGCCCCAAACCATTGGAGTGTAATAGTAAAACATTACGTTTTCAAAGAAGCCAGCTGAGCTGCTTTCAAGTCAACTAAAATAAAATATCGCGAAGCTCTTCTGTTTACAGAACATACTATATTCTACAAAACATGTTGTTACAGAGAAAACGCGTCCACTTTTACCAGGATTCATTGCGCGGCGTGTAAATTTAGATGTCGATGTGGCCTGTGAACTAAAACAATTTTACCTGCACCATATAACCAAATATCTGTGATATAACTGTGTTATGCTTTTAAAGCTTATATTCGTTACTTAGTAGACTTAACCACAAAACCGTAATGTTACTCAATACGCCCATAGGCAACCAAGCGCTTTGAGATAATTAAGATGAGATAGTTCACCACGAAAAACGAAACTGCGCCAGCACGCATGGAATTTTATTTTGTCCGTCCTAATAATAGCAGGTCAGGGTCGCTTCCTTTTACTTCTTCTAACACACAATAACGCAGTCGCGCAGACATACGTACAAGCATAGGCACAGGCAAACTCATACCCATAGGAACAGCAACACGAACAGAGTAATGCGTACGCATACAAATCCAGCCAGGATGACCTAGTTAGACCAGTAAACGTCCTTGAAACAAGACGCTAGACCTGAGAGCTGAGTAAATTTCTGCGTGCTGCACACACAGATACAAACACGTAACCTCGTAGGCATACACAGGCACATATGATTACACATACAAACACGTAACCGTGTAGGCATACACAAGCACATATGATTACACATACAAGCAGACAACCGCGTACGCATACGGAAAGACATAGAAATAGACTTAGACACACGAATATAACAGACATATGGAGACGTACAAACGAGGCTGAAATGAATAATGAATAAACGGCAGCCATCTAAGAATAGAACGCGAGAGGCTACGATGGGCAGCGTCTGGCAGCCATTGAATAGAAGCCTAGTCTGTGCAAACCAGCTGGCTGGCATTGAGTTGAATGCGGGGTGTTGTGTGTGGGTGAAAAAGATGAGTTCTTTGGTAAGTTAGACATAATTTAGATAATATTCTGAAACATTTTTCAAAAAATTCATCAAGTCAAAATGATTATTTCAACCTAAAACGTGCAGAAAACGCAAAATTTGCGACATGTAAAATTTTTCACCCCAATCACCCCAAGCCAAACACCCACAAATATTTTGTCAAAAATTCATCAGGTAAAAACCATTATTTTGGCTCAAAACGTGTAGAAAACGCAAATTTGCGACATGTAAAATTTTTCACCCCAATCACCCCAAAAATTGTCAAACACCCAAAAAATTTCACCAAAACTTCATAGGGCCAAAATGATTATTTCGGCTCAAAACGTCCAGAAAACATAAATCTGCGCCATGTAAAATTTTTCACCCAAAGTCACTACTGTGTGCGGACTTAGAGAATTCTGAAACGCTTTTCATAGCGTTTGCGGACTTAGAGAATTCGCTTTTCATAGCGTTTCGGAAATAATTCCGATTGTTCAGCGCTAGTTACAGGACAACGTAAACTCTTATTTTTGCACTTAAGCGTTGAACCTAAACGCACAGACGCACGAAGATTGACAGACACACAAATAGACGGACAACACATGCGAAGGAAGTCACCTATTAATAGGCGAAAAACCCAGCATGTCTAAGAATAGGTATATCGAAAGCGCAGTCTCTCGGGATAAGACTGTTTTTAAAAACTAGTTTTTAATAATACCCGTGGACATGTGTT
This sequence comes from Allolobophora icterica, assembly GCA_963556255.1. NCBI lineage: Eukaryota > Metazoa > Annelida > Clitellata > Crassiclitellata > Lumbricidae > Allolobophora > Allolobophora icterica. The sequence continues at coordinate 1,291,609 of OY744616.1, read as the reverse complement.
GGGATGTAGGCAATTAATTAGGCACAACCGATCGTAAAATTATAATACATTTGATAGAAGAATATTATGAAGCCTACAGCGCTATGTTTTATATCCGACATCTGTCTTGTAAACAAGCAGAGTATATATGTTAAGTTTAGGATACCACACAGCGGTTAGATTTGCGACGTGAACAATTTCAAACGAATCTTACTGTATACGGTGCCGTTTGCTAAAAAAGATGGTTTAAAATAAATCGCATTAGGTTCAGTAAGATTTTTAAGAAAAAAATTTGTCAAATATTCATCAGGTCAAAAGCATTATTTTGCCCGATAAAGTGTAGAAAACGCAAATTGGCGTTGTGTGAAATTTTTTTATTAGCCAGAGGGAAAATGTTAAACTTTCAGTGACGATTGCCTAGTATCGAGTGTGCTTTTTTGGTTAGTACTTTTAAATATCCAACAGCCTTATGTCTGAGGTGTGGACACAATATTGTATATGCAAGAATATCGCGTGGATGGTTCGTGAATTTAATTTAAATAAATGAATAGGTTGTGGTATACATAAATCATAATGTTGGGGCAAAACTTTTGCATTTGGCTCGGTATAGGTAAAACATCCCTCTGCTGTCGCAGGTGCATTGGGGAGTACTGTTTCAAACATTTGGCACGACTGCGAAACGGTTGTGGGACAAAACCATGTGCCAAATGTGGAAGGGGCATAAAAACACACGTGGGTGAGTGTATGAAATGTGGTTATTTCGCTAAATATTTCAGAGCTCGACGAGGTGGGTTAGTCCGCGAATTTAATAAAGAATGGAAGCGACTATCAAATATATCAGTAGAATAAAAAAATTATCATTTGAGCAAATGATATAGTTATTGTATTGAGGTAATACAGATGAGCAAGCGTCAATCGAATATCAGTAAACAAAATTTCATTTTGAACAAATGATATAATTATTGTATTAGAGAAAAGTTTGCCACAGTAGTATAAAATAATTTATAACTATGGCATTGTCTACGAATGAAAAAATTGAACAATTGCTGAGTGAGTTTACTGGTCCCCCAGCTCTTCGGGCTGTTCTACAAAATATTTTGGACGAACCCATACCACATGCAGTCAAAAGGCGCTTACTACAGCCACTGCTTCCAAGGCCAATTCCTCCAGCGCGTAAGCACAGAGGGGCCAAACGCAAGGCCCTTCTAGCAGAATTTGACCCACTCCTAATTAAGAAGGATAGAGATGGACCACCACCCTTTCTAGTACACAAAGAGCTCGCCAATCAGCATCTTAGAGACTTCCGTGCAGAAGTACCTCTTAACCACAGGCTGGAAAGAGATGCGTTGGCTTTCTTGAGTGCAATGGAGCACAACATTGAGTCGCAACTCAACGAAGAGCTGTTGAAACAAGACGGTCTGAAATACTCTCAAGTGTTGACAGTTGAGTTGGAAAAGTTGGCACCCACCGTCGACATGTTGTACGATGGAAACGCGACCCCGGGTACTATTACCAACACGGCCTACTTTCGAAGCAAAGCAGAACCAATTACCAATGCGGGTAAAATCCAAGGGGCTGTTCGGAAGGCCAAGGCCGAAGTACTAGAACTCCTCGAGGAGTATACCAATGAGGGATCGGGGTGGAGGGTGAGACGGGTCGTGGCGCTAGACCTCAGTCTTGCAAGATATAAGCCTTTCCGAGGTAAGAGCTACTTTCCCACACCAAAGTATATACCCCCTCGTACGGTTATTAATGTAAAGAATAAAGATAACCGATGCTTCGAGTGGGCCATACTAAGCGCAATGTATCCAGTAGAAAAGGACCCTCAACGCCCTACTAAGTATCGTACACACCTCCTCGAGCTAAACTTCGACGGTATGGAATTTCCAGTGAAGGTCACTGATATTGGTAAGTTCGAACGTCAGAACCCAAATATAAGCGTCTCAGTCTTCGGGTGGGATAAAGCTTTGTATCCAATTTATGTCTCAAAGCAGAACAATAGAGACTATAATATCGATCTTCTACTGTTAGTCAGTGGTGAGAATTACCACTACGTCTGGATTAAAGACCTTGGTCGAATTCTTAATCAAAACAGCAAAGACAAAAACAAGAAACACCCATGTCGTCGCTGCCTACACATATTCTGTAGACAAGACTTACTGGATGCCCATACCAAAGATTGTCAGGGCATCAGTGAGAAGCCTCAGCGGATTGAGATGCCAAAAGAGGATGAAAATATCCTCAAATTCCAGAATCACCACAAACAGATGCAAACCCCATATATCATATACGCAGACTTTGAGGCGTTGAACGTGCCAATCGAAGGTGCAGTCATGAACCCCAGCGAGAGCAACACCAGACAGATAGCTGAGCAGAAACCGTGTAGCTTCTGTTATATAGTGGTTCGATACGATGGCCGCACCAAGAAGCCGGTGCTATATCGTGGAGAGAACGCCGTTCAACAATTCCTACAACGAATACAAGGCGAGCTAGCCTCTATCAAACAAAGGCTGGCCACCCCAGCTAAGATGGTTATGTCAGCGGCCGATCGCCAATCATTCCGCGAGGCTATCGATTGTCACATCTGCGGAAATGCTCTCGAAGCGGATAGAGTTCGTGACCACTGCCACATTACCGGTACGTACCGAGGTGCCGCTCACAGCGAGTGTAACTTAAAACTTAGAATATATCCAGATAAGTGTAAGGTATCAGTGGTCTTCCACAATCTGCGAGGTTACGACAGCCATCTCATCATGCAAGCGATCGGAGGCTGTGAGGCCGCACAGAATGAGGAAACTGAAATTAACTGTATCCCAAACAATATGGAGAAATACATGACATTTAACATTGGGCAACTACAGTTCATTGATAGTCTCCAGTTTCTAAACAGCTCGTTGGATAAATTATCAAGAAACCTGTCGCTAGAGGATCTGAAAGTCACAACGGCATATATAAAGGAAAATTTCGTTCACAATGATAACACAAAACTAGATCTGTTGAGACGAAAGGGCGTATATTGTTACGAGCACATTGACGATTACCACCGCTTCGAAGAAGACCGACTTCCACCCAAAGAAGCGTTCTACAGCAGGCTGTCACGAGAGAACATTTCTAATGAGGATTATCAACACGCCCAAAGAGTATGGAATGAATTCGACTGTAAAACTCTGGGCGACTATCACGACCTGTATCTCCGCACGGATGTACTTCTACTCGCAGATGTCTTCGAGACCTTCAGATCCACTTCGATGAAGCACTACAGTCTGGACCCGGCTAACTACTTCAGCCTACCAGGAATGGCATGGGACGCTTTGTTGAAAAAGACGAAGATCGAACTCGAACTTTTAACCGATATAGACATGCATTTGTTCGTAGAGAAAGGCCTAAGAGGCGGAATTTCGATGGTATCTAAGCGCTTCGCAAAAGCCAACAACCCGCAATGCCCCGACTACGATACCACGAAGCCAGACAACTGGATCATGTACCTCGACGCGAATAATCTTTACGGTTGGGCGATGCAACAGCCATTGCCAGTTGGAGGATTTAGCTGGGAAAGTCCAACTCTCGACGAAGTGTTGGAAACTCCAGACGACGCGCCTGAAGGCTTCCTACTTGAAGTAGATCTCGGGTACCCGGAGCACCTCCACGAATCACATAGCGACTATCCCCTAGCACCAGAGACCCTGACAGTCCAAGAGGAGTGGTTGAGTGACTATCAGAATGTGCTTATGAACGAGTTGGGAGGCAAGTTCACAAAGCATGTGAAGTTAGTACCAAGCCTACGACCTAAGGAGCGGTATGTGGTCCATTATAGAAATCTCAAACTCTACCACTCGTTGGGCCTACGAGTTTCTAAAATTCATCGTGTCATTAAGTTTAGACAGGAGGCATGGATGGCTCCATACATCGAGATGAATACAAAATTGAGGGCGAAGGCAACGTCAGAATTTGAAAAAGACTTCTTCAAACTGGCTAATAATGCAGTTTTCGGAAAGACCATGGAAAATCTTAGAAAAAGAATCAGGGTCAACCTGGTCCCGACCTCAAAAGTTGACAAACTTCGTAAACTAATTGCGGACCCGGCCTACATATCGCACAAAATCTTCAACGACCAACTCGCCGCGATTCACAGTTTGAAGAACAAGCTCAAGTTAAACAGACCTGTATATGTCGGCCAGGCTGTCCTCGACCTCAGCAAGCATCTGATGTACGACTTCTGGTACAACGATGTGAAAAACGAGTACGGAGAAAAAGCCCAGTTGCTATATACAGACACAGATAGCCTCTTATTTCAGGTGGAGACTCCGAACGCCTATGCCGATATGTGGAATAAAAAACACCTATACGACCTCTCCGAGTTTCCTAGAGACAGCCCATACTACGACGTCGAGAACAAGAAAGTCGTGGGCAAGTTCAAGGATGAATGTAACGGAGTGGCCATAGCCCAATTCGTAGGATTGCGTCCGAAGATGTACTCGATCTTAAAATCGGGTGGTTCAGAGATCAGGAAAGCAAAAGGCGTTCAGAGAGCAGTTGTGAAGAAGGATCTGCACCACGAGTTATACAAGGAATGCCTGTTCGAACGAGAAGAAATGCGACACACGCAAGTCGTGATTAGAAGCCACGACCACCAGATCGGAGTGTACGAGCAGAATAAGATCAGCCTCTCTCCATTAGACACAAAAAAGTGGATAGAGGCCGATGGGATAACAACGCTGGCATACGGGCACTACAAAATCAACGACGGTTGAGTATTCTATCGGGGGGTAACTCAGTGCCCATAGGCACCAGAAGCAGCTCCTCACGTACAAACCCGCGGCCAGGCCCATCAACTAGATGGTATAAAGCCGGTTGGCCAGCCCGCCGAACAACATCCAAAATAGCGTGGATGGTGAGCGACCAGTTAGGGTCGGTGGCTCGTTTGCTACCACCCTCGAGCTCGCCGGGAGCGTACAAATATCGAACGAGAACGTCGTGCCCGAGAACAGGCTCATCCAGGCCTACGACACGATGAACAGGAAGAGAGGGCTTCTGTGTCACTTTAACAGCTTTCATCGCTTTAACCGGCTTCATGTTGAGCAAACGCGTCGGCTCATCGTTTAGTGCGGCTACAACTTCGGGCAATCGTCGAACCCATTCCACTGACCGTTCGGATGACCCTCTTGCAGCAAGGAGCAATTCCTGAGCATATTGAGCACCGAAAAGTCGCTCGGCCAGCGTTCGGTTGAAACGTTCAACGATTCCCTGTTGGCGATGGTTACCGGCCTGTCCGCGTCTTACAAGCACGTCGTGCTTCGTCAGCAACGGTGTAAAATCACCCATAAATTCGCGTCCAGGATCGACCTGAAAGAGTCGAGGCCAAGTTAATGGGCCCCTCTTATAGATCCGGCTTAAAGCGGCGGCGACTTCGGTCGCACTTTTGTTGATCAACGGTTCAGCTTCTTTGTATCGTGAGGCAACATCAACAACAGTGAGAGCGTATTTATAAGTCTTTCGACCTACTTTATCGTGAGGTAAAAACAAGAGATCGGCTTGGTGTACCGCGTTTGGTCGATTTTCATCGAACTTTGGACGCGGTATGCGGCGTGGAACGGGAAGATAAATCTGCCACACAGCTTGTTTCTTCAACCAATCACGAGCCTCCGCCTCGGAAACTTTGGCGGCTGAGGCTAGTTTCTTCACCGCAGCCTTACCTCGCCAGTAACCTCTAGGGCTGTAATAGACGGCTGAAAGGTGCTTAGACATTTCAGTAATACTATATATTACAAACAGGTAAACACATACACAAATGATTTTCATTAGCGCCGCCGTCCAACACCCATCCCTAGCCTCGACTTTGCTGACATAATGGCCGATACGAGCCGGGCATCCTTCTTCTCATAATCTGGAGTTTCATCGGTGAGTGCGATCTTCGACGCGGCTGCAGCGAGGATGTCATCTGCGTGGTTACGCCCTGGGGTATCTTTATGAACTGCGTAAGCCACATCATGGTGGAGGCACGCACGGTCGAGCTGATTAACACCGTGATAGCGCTGTGACAGCCGTTTATCGAGTTTTGTGAATGGTCCACAGTAAGAGTACTTTCCTGTATTCTGAAAAGAACCTCCCGGATTATCTTCCGAAGACATACCGGATGGAAGGCTCATATGCATCTCAGGCAGAGGCAGAATATTAAGAGCGCTATTCAGTAGCGAGCCTCCATAAGTCTCACGAGACTTATGCTTTCGCACTTTAGAAGGCAAAATTTGGCTCTTCTTTGCACCGCAGACGGCACAGGTTCCCTTCTTGGCTGGCCGACCGTTTCGTAACTCGACGATTGTTTCATTTGAAGTCTCAGTATGTTTCTTACATCGTAGGCAATACATTGTTTTCGTTGAATACAATCATAACTCGTTGTCTCTATATGGAAATAACAAATTTCGATCTCGAAGCCGACGATGGAAAAAAACACCACCATTGGCTGTTACCATCCAGCATACGGTGCATAATCTGTGGGCCTAGCGGATGTGGGAAAACAAACCTACTGCTTAACCTTCTGTTGAAGAAGGGGTACCTACGTTTTGACCGGCTCTATCTATACTCAAAGTCTCTGGGACAGGAAAAATATCAATTTCTTCGGGACTGGATAACAGAACTCGAAAAAGTTGCCGGTAAGGAAGTGGCTTCCTTTCACTCTTGCTCAGATGAAATAGTTCCAGTTGAATCATTAAATAAGAATGCCAGAAGCCTTCTAGTTTTCGATGACGTCATGCTTGAAAAACAGTCGCCCATTGAAAGGTATTTCACTATGGGTCGACACGGTGGCGCGGACTGCTTCTACTTAACACAGAATTATTTTCGAATTCCGAAGCAAGCGATCCGTGACAATGCTAATCTTATCGTCCTCTTCAACCAAGACAGCAAAAATTTGCGAGCCATTCACGATACGTTCGTGGGCGGCGACATGTCTTTCGATGAATTCCGTACGTTCTTCAGCGAGTGCGCTGCCCAACCATATGGATTCGCAGTCATAGATTTGACGTCCAAAGTGTACGATGGAAAATATCGCTGCGGGTTCGATCGCTTCTATAAGCCCAAGGCAAGTATTTAAAGACACAATATAGGCAACATATAGTCGACATACAACCACGATGTGGACAAAAGTTATCGTTACGGGCAACATATAGTCGACATATAAACGCGATGTGGACAAAAGTTTCGTCTAAACAGGAGCGAGACGCGTTGACTCAGGACTATTTAGCTCGCAGAAATCGATTGAGACAGCGTTTCGTGGATGAGAAACTCGGTGAAGCCAACCTTCAGTACGATGCGGCAAAGCTTTTCAAACCAATCGCCACAGCCACGGCTGAATCCCAGGCGGCTACGTCTAAGGAGCTGCAGAAAGTTACCAGCGCCTTACAGGATTTGCCGGCGCAGATTTCAGAGTCTGCTAATTTTAACCCGATAGCGGCGTTGTTCGGTGATTCAGCAGGAACAGCTGCTCCAGCGCTTCCAGCGCTTCCAGCATCCCGAATCCCCCACGCATTGTTAGTCGATCCAAACAAATATCTCAACGTCGAGGCAATCATAAGGCACGGTTTCAGACCTCCGAGCGAGCTCGATTTAGCCGACAAGGCAGGTGCTGAAAAGATAATCGGTGAGGTCAATCACTATAATCGCCACACCCTGGGCAAAGAGAAAAAGATGGCTAAAAAGCAAAAAGACGAAGAAAAGGTAGATGCGGTGACTGCAGATATCGAAGCCCTAAGGGAATATAAAAAGCGAATAGATACACTGATAGAGGGCCACACCCTCATCAAAAAGGGAAAGGGTTTCAGTGTTCCAACCGTTCCTCTGAAATTACAAGGTAACGCCTTGGGTGAGCTCTCCGTTGACCCCGTCGCGTTGTCTGCCGGTAGACTGAGAGTGTTTAAAGGTGGTAACCTCGTTCTCGAATCTCCGGCCGATGAGTCGTTGTTCAATCTACTAACGAAACGATTCGTTAAGACTAAACAATATTCGCCTCAAGCAATTGAAACTTTTAAAAAGCTCGTACAGATGTCTGGTCTGCCTATTCATGGCCGGAAAAGTAAAAAGTTCCAGCTGATTCGTGGCGGCGCGGTGCAATTTTACAACGATCCAAACGCCCTGGTAGAGAGGTTGCAGCTTTTGGTGGCCTCTCGGTCAGCGGGAAACACTGGTCTCGATAATGAAATCTCCGCGATTCTTGACGAGTTACTGCGTTCCGGTGCGATCTCCAAAGAGCTGGCGCTCGAATTGAATAGAAACATGCTCATAAAATAAAGCACACAAGATGGAACGCTCGGAGAAACTGCTCGAAGAAATTCGAGAACTTTTGCAGCCTAAGGAAAATTTTAGTATAGTTGTTTCCTCAGATACTACAGGGTGGACCACGGCTTTCTCACCACCGCTGTACCTGGATCCAAAAAGACGCTTTGAGCTTGCTTTGGTCAATCTTGAAACTTATAACTCGATCCCGAACATTGACAGTACAAATAACAAGTTCGTCTACAGCTTCACCAATGGTGCGGCGTGGAAGACGATCATTTTACCCGACGGAAGCTACGAGATCGCACAGATTAATGATGAAATCGGTCGACAGATAGAAAAGCAAAATCCGCTGCCGACAGGTGCTGCTCAACTCGGCTTTAATTCTCCTATTACTATAGGAGCTAACGCATCTACCCTACGCGCCTTCGTAAAGATAACGAATCCCATTTTTAAGGTAGATATGGCCGCATCTACCATCAGGAAAACGCTCGGTTTTAACCCTCAGAGGCTTAGTCTTGGTTATAAAGAGGGAGAAAATCCAGTCGATATTCTCCGGGTGGACACAATCCTGGTAAATTGTGACATTATCTCTGGATCGTATCGCAATGGTAGCCAGCTGCCAGTAATCTACAGTTTTTTCCCGGATGTGTCGCCCGGCTATAAGGTAATCGAGTCTCCGAAAAATCTAGTGTACCTACCAGTAGCACCGGCTGGCAACGTACAGGGCATTCGTGTGTGGCTGACCGACCAAAATGGTGAACAATTAAACCTCCGCGGTGAGACAGTAACTATAAGGTTTCACATCCGCAGTGCGTAGATTTTCACACTTAAATATTCTCATGTTTGTTCTTGGAATTAAAAAGCGGCGTCGTGTCGTGGGTGGTGGACTTTTCGACTGGATACCCAAAATCGCGGGTTTCCTTGGCCGTGCAGGCTCCTTCATTTCGGCGAATAGAGGCACAATCACAAACGTTGCCAAGGCGGTTGGTAATGTCGCGAAAGCCGGCGCCACAACAGCATCTGCCGTCAGGCAAATTGTTGATGCCGTGAAAGCGAGACGCGCTGCGGCCGTAAATGAAGCTCATTTACGAAATGAAAATTCATCTGCCGCGCCCGTTGTTCCCGCACCTTTGGAGAAGGCGCTCAGCGACAAGAGCATCGAATACTTAAAACAACTGGCTGTGAGTCCGCCACCCGTTGTTCCGACAATGGCTGACATAAACAGCCGCATTGCTGGATCCGGTTTCAAGACTATAAAGCCGAGTCGCGGTGGTAGGGGTCTGTTTCTCGCGAAATAAAATTAAAAAAATTTCCGACTAATTCATAAAACGCAAAAAATGCTTTACCCACCACACATGAATTTCATTTACAGCATGATTAATAATTGAAGCTTGAACTTTTTTACTTATAATAATGGCGGCGTTTGACGTGCCGAGTGAAATGTTGGACATCGCTTCGGCGGTACCCGATGATAATAGCATCGAATCGTTTGAATACCGCGAGTATGAATCACAAAACCCTGCGGCTATTAACAATGGCCAGGCCATACAGATAGACATCCAGAACCAAGACATTTTCACGCAACCTTCTAAAAGTTACCTTCTTGTGGAGGGCAGGCTTACATCAACTGGTGCGGCTTACATCGCAGACTCGTTGGTGTCATTCATCAACAACGCCATCCCGTACATGTTCTCTCAGATTCGATACCTGGCTAACAACACCGAGATAGAGAATGTCATGTCTCCTGGGCAAGCCACGACGATGAAAGGCATGCTGGTATACGGCGACGACTTCTCCAAAGGCGAAGGTTTAAACATGTGTTGGCAGAAGGACACGACCGCGGCGGCGGCGGCTGCGAATATCGGCTTCGAGGCCCGTCGACTGATGATCATTGGAAAACCCGTCCCCATCGGCACATTTTCATTCATCGTTCCCTTAAGACATCTATTCGGCTTTTGCGATGATTACCACAAAGTCGTATACGGGATTAAACACTCCTTACTGCTGAGCCGGCAGGGGGACGCAGACGCGATCTTCAAGGAAGCCGCTGCGGCCAATGGCCAGATCGCGCTGACTAAACTCTCCTGGTTCATGCCGCATATAATACCCGCTCTGGAGTATAAAAGCATGCTTATGAAGCAGATTGAAGCAAAGGTTAAGGTACCTGTGGCATTCCGCGCCATGCAATGCGACAACATTGCGGTGCCACGAGCGACGACTTTTTCCTGGCGTTTGAGCGTTAAGTCGGGCACGGAAAAGCCACGCTGGATTCTTGTTGCTTTTCAGACTGGAAAGAATGCACATCAAGGCCAGAATCCGGCACTGTTTGACCATGCACAGGTTCGCAACATATTCGCTATGCTCAACACCGATCGCTACCCCGTGGTTGACATGAATCTCGACTTCACCAAGAGGACAACCTCTCGCGCTTACAAGGCCCTACGTGACTTCAAGGAAGAATATTGCGGCATAGACGCGCGTGAATCGTCATGCCAACCGACACCAATCGAATTTGTAGATTTGTTTCCGATCTTCGTTCTGGACGTGCGCAGGCAATCTGAACGACTTAAAACCTCTGTACAGGACATACAAATCAAGGTGGACTTTAACGAAGGGGTACCAAATAATACGACAGCATATGCCGTCCTGATCAGCGACCGACTCCTGAATTTTGAATCGGATGGCAGCAAATTCAACGTCGTCTACTAGAAATCGGTTTTTCACATTTAGATACAAGGCCCTCTTTTAGATATATTTTTTCCAAAAATGAAAACTGAATACGTTGCGTTCGGCCTTTCACTGACCGAAGGGCAAAAGCAAACATTGGCTAAAGCTGCGCGCGCCGGCACTGGTGCCACGATCCGACTCGCTCATGGCCAGCTTCGTGGAGACGATAAGCTCGCGCTTACGAAAGTTCAAGCCGCCCGAATCGTGAAGAAGATTTCGGAAGGCGTTGGCATGGAGCTGAGATTCACCAAAACGCAATTGAAAAAGATGACTAAAATGGGTGGATTTCTTCCACTACTGGCTCTCCTCCCGCTGCTTTTTGGTGGGTTATCCGCGGCGGGTGCCGTGGCTGGTGGGACCGCAGGGGTAGTAAAGGCTGTGCAGAGCAAACAGGCCAGCGACGCTGCACTGGCGGAGGCGGCGCGTCACAATCGCGAACTCGAGGCCCAGGTCCGCGGGACTGGTTTATATCTCGGGCGTGAGACTCGTGGTGGTTGTTGCCCAATGTGTAAAGGATCGGGTCTCTACATCGGACAAAAAAACTAAAACCTCTTAGCAACTTCGATATAGAGAAAGTTGCCAGGGCGCTGCCGCATTTCCGCGGTGTTTTCATGCGAGATGGTCTGCATGCCGCGGCTCGTGAGAAGGAGTGTGGAGTTGTTAATTTAGATTCTGGTTCCGGCGATGGCACTCACTGGGTCGCCTATTGGATAGATGGGCCTATAGCAGTCTATTTTGATAGTTATGGGCTGGATCCGCCTCTAGAAATCTCTCGATATTTAAACCGTTCCATAAGAACTCAAACATTTCAGCTACAGGGGCCCGATGATGTGGTATGTGGTCATCTCTGCCTGACCGTGCTAAGAGAGCTCGCTGCCGGAAAGAATTTTGAAGACATCGTGCTTGACCTATGTTAGACTTCCACCATCCTTTTTATATAAAAAAAATGCCGGTTGATAAATTTGGAAGAGACGGTGGAGGTGGGTTGGGAGGGGGGCAGATAAGCGCCGCTGGGCTCGTCCACAAAGCGGGTGATACCATGATGGGAATTCTGTCGGCTGGAGGTTTTCGACTGACAAACGTGGGAACGCCCACGATGGAAACAGACGCCGCGACAAAGGCTTATGCAGACATCATAGATCAGGACAACTTACAAATCACCGGTGGAACGATGTCTGGTGTTCTAAAAATGGGTGGTCACAAAGTTACTGGGCTGCCCACAGACGCTGGTGCGTCTGAAAGCGACGCTGCGAGCTGGGCACAAGTGGTACGATACGCGGACCAGAAGGCGACCGCAGCCGAAAATCATGCAGACCAAAAGCTTATCGATGCCAGGCAGTACACGGACGAGAAGAATGCGGGGCTGAGAGATTCCGTTAGGCGGTATGCAGATGACAAGGACCTTATTGTTAAAAGTTATGTTAACGAGCAAGATGTTATCGTCAGGAATGCGTGCGTGCTCAAATCCGGCGGTGTAATGACTGGAAGTTTAGTTATGGGTGGCCACCGAGTTACTGGGCTCCCAACAGAAATTTCAGGATCCGATAGCGACGCAGCGAGTTGGAAACAAGTGTCAACAGCGGTCGCTGGCGCTCTAGTAAAACTCGATAGAGTACCCACGGAGTCGTTGCATGTGGTGAATAAGCGGTATGTAGATTCCCGCGACGCTTCTTACAGACAGTACGTGGATGAGAAGGTCACCACCGCTAGAAGATATGTGGACGAGAAGCATGCTATCGTAAGAGGCGGGCATGTGCTCAAAACCGGCGATTCTATGACTGGTGATTTGACCATGGGTGGCAAAAGAGTGACTGGGCTGCCAACAGAAATTCCAGGATCCGATAGCGACGCCGCGAGTTTGAAACAGGTGACGCAGCTGATCAGCAGCGCCACTATGAATAATGATACGGCGCCGGCGGGACCAAAGTACTTGACTAACAAACGGTATGTGGACGCGAAAAACGCTGAGATTGGAGCTTCAGTTAGACTCTATGCGGACCAGAAAGCTGAAGCTGCTAAGACGTACGCCAACGAGCAAGATGTTATCGTTAGGAGCGCATGCGTGCTTAAAGCTGGTGATGCAATGACGGGTGATTTAACCATGGGTGGCAATAGAGTTACTGGGCTCCCTACGGGCGCAGCAACGTCCGAAAGCGACGCGACGAGTATGGCGCAAGTATCGAAGCTGATCGCCGACAACATGACAAAGAGTGATAGAGTACCAACAGAACCGTTGCATGTGACAAATAAACGATACGTTGACGTGAAAAACGCTGAGATTGGAGCTTCCGTTAGACTCTATGCGGACCAGAAAGCTGACGCCGCTAAGAGGTATGCCAACGAGGAAGATGTTATCGTTAGGAGCGCATGCGTGCTCAAATCCGGCAGTACCATGACCGGTGATTTGGCCATGGGTGGTAAAAGAGTGACTGGGCTGCCAACAGAAATTCCAGGATCTGATAGTGACGCCGCGAGTTTGAAACAAGTGACGCAGCTGATCACCAACGCCACTACGAAAAATGATACGCCGCCCTCGGGACCATGGCACCTGACTAACAAGCGGTATGTAGACAGTGAGATAGCTAATGAAAGGCGATACGCGACGGACATCAAGGTTCTCAACTACAGCGGCCATATTCCGCCCCTATCCAGAAACGTTTCCGAAACGGGTTTTATTGCCTCAGCCAACGAATCTTTACCCACTAACCCGCCTCATATGGCATTCAACTCGGGTGTGAGAGGTGAGTGGAAGACGGCGTCCACATCGAGAGCCGATATTGAGAATCGGGTTAGTGGGACTTGGTTACAGATTGAATGCCCGACGCCTGTGCGAGTATGGAAGGTTAGTCTGGCTGGGGGATCTAGTCCTACTGCACCACGTATCACGTCCTGGAAGATTTATGGGATTCCACCCACCGTTTCGTTGACATTCAATGCTCTCATTTCCTCCACTACCACTTTGACTAATTCTGCACAGGAGTTCACCTTCACTGATGACAGAGTATACAAAAAATTCAGGCTGATGGTCTTGGCCACCAGCCCACCACAACCTACTTTTGGAATATCCCACTTCCAGATCTATACATATTTTAGACACGGGGGACAGTCAGTAGTATAGAAAAATATGACTGACGCGCACTACAAGATTCGGGGGTATCTCCGTCAACACGGAGAAATAGACATGTGCAAATACAGCATAGACAGTCTAGGTGATGTGGGCCACTGGGGGTACGACATCCCGAAGCCCACCGCAGAGCTATTGACCGCGGTGCCTCAACAGCACATCGACTTCGTGTCTGACGATTACCACAACCGCGATATCTATACGGCGGCCGGAACGGTAACCACGACTGCGTGGCAAACTCTTCCATTGACCGCTGCGCGTTTTCCGTGTATAAGTTTGCAAACCACCAATCAGGGGGTTTCGTTAGAGGGCGGGTTCTGGAAGCTTACAGTCTTTGGTGTTTGCGGTGGTGATGCAACAGTTCGCGTTATAGCACCGGCAGCTGCTGGGGGTAGCATCGATCGTACAGTTGACATTCAAAGTGGACAATTTGATGCATCTAGGGCAATATTCGTTCCAGGACAAACGAGTTTCCGAATTGAAGGCAAAAAGAGAGGCGTTGAAAGTACTTCATCTATCGACTTAAACGTAACTTTACTAATAGAGCAACTATAAAAAACAATGGCTTTGTATCCAACGCTTACGGAGCCGACAATTTCGTCAGACACGAAGTCGCAGACGTTTCGTCTGCAGAAGATCGGTGAAGTAGAAGCATTCCTGAGATCTGAGGCGATAAGTCGAGGACAACTGTGCAAAAAGTATAAGAGGGTTGTAGATGTGGCTAATGGGGCCTCGGCCGGCCTTGCTATAGTTAGTCTTGGAACTGGGGTGGGTGGGGCAGCTATGCTAGCCACTGGTATTGGTTTTATTCCTGGTATTGTTCTAGAGAGTTTGGCCATAGCGACGAGTTTTCTGGATATTATTGGAAATGTTGTAAGTAGAAGTTTTGTTGCTAAAGCTTCAAAACACGACGAAATTTGTATTTTGGCGGAGAGTAAGCTAAACACTGTTCATGACCACATTTCTAAGGCGTTAGAGGACACGGCTATTAGCGATGAAGAATATAAACTTATTCTGGGAGAGGAGGAGAAATATAGAACGATGAAACGTGATATACAAAGCAAGAATGGAAAAAAAGAGTTGCCGAGTCAAAGCAAAGACCAGATGGTGGCAGAACTAATCAAGAAACTAACCAGCGCTGGGTCTTCTCCGCGAACCACGATATAAAAATTTTCATCGTAGGTGGTTGGAGTAGTGAGTCTGTAATTCCTAGCGCGCCACCACCGTACGATTAGTTGGCTATAATTTTTTCTATTACACTCCAATGGTTTGGGCCGGCCTCGTGGGAGGGTCTCGGCCGGCAGTAAACGGGACTTTACATTTCGGTGTGTTAAGGCAATCCACGATCCTTATTTTTTGTCCCTGGGGTGTGGTGCTATATAAATTTCGGTTGACCAATTGATTGACTGTTTTTAAAAACCTGACATGGTGCCAGAGGAAATACGCAGAGCTTCTGAGTAGATCGGTGTATAGAATTCGATTGGCTGATTGATTGAATGTGTGACTATTATGGTCGATTGATGGTTGGTTGACTAATTGATTGATAAATTGATTGCTGCGCCCAAACTCTGCATAGGACCAGAGGAAATACAGAGTTTCTGAGTAGATAATCTTAAAGAGATGTGTAGATTTTCATTTGACTCATTGACTGATTGAATGACTATTTCGGTTGATTGATGATTGATTGACTAATTGATTGGCTAATTGATTGGCTAATTAATTACTGCGCCAAAGCCCGTATTAGACCCCTACTGAGGTAGTTCTTAGTTCTTTTCTGGTTACTGAATGATCTCTCGGCATCTGCAGCAGATATAGGTAACGTCATGAAAATTCTCAAGGAAATAAACACATTTGGAAACAGATCGGCCAGATTTTGAGTCACTATTTCTTGTAAGTTGTAGTAGATTTTTTGGTGAAAGAGGAAGCTTGAAATTAATTTTGTATATTTCTTTAAGAAAAATCATTTCTTCGACGAGCTCAGGTGATATGTCTTTTAAACGGCTTAAAGTATATCTCGTAGCTGCCTCTTTCACTGATCGTCACTCATAGAATTGAATTGCCATAAACATTCAAAATTCTCCACGATGCTTGCAATAGCTAAGAATCTTGTTGAAAGACTTTCAGTGAGTGTTGAAAGAATCTTATTGAAAACTTTTCTATAAAAGTCTTCAGCTTTCTCTTGCGTCGTGCATTTGCGATTGATGGTGAAGGTTTCTGATTTACTCTTTTCAATTGTTTCATCAAACTTCATGCTCTCAATTGATTATAAGAACAATATATTAATATTAAAACATTATTTTGGTTTGAGTGATTGACTTACGACTTACGAGCAACGAGTTACGATAGAGTTTAAACTGCTAAGTGTTGACAACTTTTCAATTTTACAACTAATAACAGATTTTAAAAAAAATTACAGTTTGAAATTATTTAACGTCAACGATTTCGTCACGAAATAATTAGAATTTGTATAGCGCTACATTTCAATGAATAACTCCTTAATTCCGTAATTCCGCATTTCAATAAATAACTCCGTAATTCCGAGGCCCTTTATCAAGGGAGGCCTGGGGCCAAATGGCCCCGGTGGCCCCCCTGTCCTAGGCCCTGAGTGTATGTCTGTTCAGTATAGCCGAGTTCGATTAGAGGCACAAGTGGATCAGATATTTCCAATAAAATTTCTGCCCTGGCAGGGTTTGAAACCCCGACCCCACGATTGACATCCAGTATGCCAAGTTGCCAACCACTAGACTATCGCTTTAGGTAATGATGACTGTATTCTACTGACAGAAAATTTCTGCATGTAGCAGTCTGGCAACATTAGTATCAGTGATGGGCAATAGTTAACTAAAAAGTTGCTAACTTTTAGTTTATCTAAAAAATTTTAGTTAAGGAAGAAGTTTAACTAAAAAAATAGTTTAGTTAAAACCATAGTTTAACTAAAAAAAAATTTGTTGCTAACTAAAAAGTTTAACTAACAAATCAGCAATATGCAACTATTTTTCCACAGTGAACATTGAGAACTGTCAGCAAAAAAACATTTTGACACTGCATGGTTTTAGCATTAACAGCCTGTGTTTTCAAATTCATACACTAGTTACAGTCATTATTACAGACTCTGACGAAATAACCGTGAAGTTTCTGTAACTACTTTAGCTGTGTCTGAAATAGAAGCTTCTTTTTCCTTTATTGATATCCGCTTTCGAAACTTCGAATCATTCAGGGTCAATTTCTAAACGGATAATTCTATAATTATTACGTAACAGTAACAATACAATAATACTTTAAAATCTCCACCTACTAAAGAAAATTATTTTATAACTTATATCACAAAAAACTGGTCCCAAGAACATGGCGTGATGGAATCGTCCAACTGAACTATGCCACTAATTGTAATACGTCACTGAGTTCCTGTATTTGCGCCTATAGGCGAGTAAGTCGTCTGCTAGTCCGGTTACATAAATTAGTAACGATTGCCTTAAATAGTGACAGTTTGTGCATAGTGCAATTTACAAAGCACTGCATGAATCAATAGTTATAGACTTTATCCGGTTTATCATTGGGAAATCTAGGGACTTTTGGGACGTATTAACATATATATCGTCTCATTGAAGTACCGGTAAGTAAGTAAGTAAGTATATTCTTTATTTGACCGGTTACAAGAAATTCGTACTCCAGTGTATATACAACATAATTATAATACAATACACAGTGCAGAATACAAAAGTTAAAAAAAGCATCACAATTAATATGAGTACAGCATTCTCCCAATTAAATTTGTCCTCATGTTTTTGTCAAGAGGAGTAAGCACCAAGTGTTCGTGGTGATTGTAGTCTTACACGATACAGTCTACTGTCTGCGTAGTTATTTTTCAAAAACGAGGTTCAAAGTCATGGCAAGTTGGCATGCGTAAATCCGGCAACTAGTACTACATATAGCCTATAGCCTATATAATTATAGACTATATATACATACATACATATATATATATATATATATATATATATATATATATTATATAATAGTCATTTATGACAGAAATCACTTTAAGTCGTTTTAAATTTCATTAGCGTAATCTAAATATTCTGATAACTTCTAAAGTTCCACTGTAATAATTCTCAAAACATAAATTTTCAGAGCAAGTAGTTGAGTGGTAAGCAGACATGTGGCAGTCAAACCTCAAAGAAACTTCAACAAAAGGTTTATATTGAGCATCAAATTTCAGTCAACAACTAATTTAAATGCAGAATTTCACTACAAAAGAATAGCCAATTTAATATTATAAGGCAGAAACCAACATCAATTTCACTTAAAGACCTTGAAAACGAGGAGATGACGATGGTCGCTGCCGACGTAAAGGAGTCCTGAAGCTTCATCCAGCAGCACCCGATATGGGTCGATGACGCCATCCTTTTCACTGAGCAGCTCCTTCAGGAAAACAAGTCCCCGATTGAGCAGAACCACCCGGTTGTTACCACTGTCTGCAACGAATATCATCTCGTCTCCATCCACCGCCATAAAAACTGGATCGTGAAGATGGTTGTCTGAGCGTTGTTTTTCGCTGCCAAACGCTCTGAGGATCTTACCTTCAGGGCTCAGACTTAAGACACGGTGATGTGTGCTACCCAACCAACCCTGACACACTAAATAGTTGCCTGAACTCAACAAAATTGTCTGCCAGGACTTGTCAAGGGCCTCTCTGTCCAACCGGAGATTCTGTACGATGTTTCCATCTGAAGTGTAAATCAATATTCTCGCATTTAATGTCAGCAAGATGTCGCCCGAAGGCATCACCGAGATATTGTGTGGCGTGCCAGGTAACTGCCACCGCTTCAGCAACTTTCCCTTCCGATCGATGCTCAACAGTGACGAATTGGAAACTGCATTCACTAAGAAAAGACAATTCTTCTGCTGGCAAGCGGCAATGTCTCGTGGTCCTGTTAAGCCTTTCACGCGAATTTCTCGCAGCCTTGTAAAGGCCACAGAATCGTAAACAAAGAGAACCGTGGCGTTCCATGAGGCAACAAACAGTTCTTTGTTGAGCATCGCCAAACCCCAAACTCTGTGCCCAATGTCGATTGTCTTTACCAGTTCAGGTTTTTCTCTGTACTTTGTTAGCGGACCTCAAAATTAAAAATCACCTTTAGTCAGACATTTACGCCTATATGCTATTCAGATTATGATTCAACTCAAATAGAGTAGCTGGCCTACAAGACAAGTGCTAGTGAATAGGCCAGTGACCTGCGCTTGGCCTTCAAGCATGACGTAAAATCCAGGATGGTGCAAATGCCCCCCTTGTTCCCATGTGTGGAAGTCCATGCCTTCAAGTGGCGCTTTAGAAGTTGCAATGCAGTACTATACATTATGATACCTAACTACCATAAATCATTTAAATATATTCGTTTTCTGTGTATCTTTATTAAGACGCACTAACAAGCTTTTTCTCTACTTTATCGGTTGTATTGTATTGTATTGTATCTAGAAATTTATAAAGCGCTTCTCGCAGAATAACTAATCAGAGGCACTCTCAGCACAGAAGCCCCGAGTCCTCATTACACAAGATTCCAAGAGAATTCCATAAGGAATTTTCATCGCACTAACATTCAACAATTCTCGCTGGTATGAGGTGGAGTAATCATACGGAATGCCCTGTATGCTCTGCGTCTATTGTTCTTTTTCTTCTGACTTCTCTTAATGTGCATTCAAATTGGTACTTCTACTGCATTTAGGGGGTGTGCATAATATTTCACATAACACTGCACTTACAAAATTAAGAAACGTGCATGAAATGTGTAATTGTTGGAAATGCCATCATGAAATTTGTTATAAGAAATTAAGAGACCTTATTAATTGTCCTTTTGGTATTATCTTTGGATGTCGAGTTGTAGGCCTATATTTCTTTGAATGTATTGATTCTTATTGTTGTTCAATAAATGTCAACTAAACTTTTCAGTAGAGTGTTTTAGATTTTCTTGTGTATTTCCTACACTTTTCAAGTTGAATCATGTAATCTGAATTGCACAAAAATTTTTTTTTTTATGTTTGGACATATGTTACGTAGTGGCCTACACTGGGTGATGAAGAAAAGCATCAATTAGGCCTACTGATCGAAACAATCTTCCACAACTGTTGACAACAAATATATTATTAAAATATAAAGTGTTTTACTCTATCCTTAAGAACCTACACATTATATGAACAGCAATATAATGAAAGGAAATAAATGTTCAAGAGTATCATACTCACTGTAACGTTTAAGTTTGCGCTGCAGCTCAATCCTAAACCACCGGGTAGTAAGGCGGTTGTGCCACGCAGACCAGACGGTGGCAAGATGTTTGTATTTTCTTGTTTGTATCTGGTATGCAGAGTCTTCCCAAGCAGAACGTACAATTTTTGCGACGGTTTTCATGAGGATCATATCAAGCAATTCCAATGGAAGGTTTTGCAACTGCAACAATACCAGCCATAATTTATTATAATAATATGTGGTTAAATGTCAACGTAAACTGCCTTACCGGTACAGCAAAATGCTCTGCAAACTATGGTCTAGGTCAGGGGTGGCGAACCTTTTTCAAGGTGCGTGCCAAAATGCAGCTTAATCGTTTTTAAAAATATCGTCGCGTGCCACTCGGAAGTTTGCACAATATAATTATTTTTCCAACATAGGTTTTAGTTAACAAAGAGTAAAAAAGATTAATTAAAGACGTTATTTCAAAGATTGTTTTGAATGGCATTAAACTAAAGTCCTTCAACAAGGATTTTGTATTTCTAAGTTTGAAATTTTTGAAATTCCGCGTGCCTACAAAATTTCAACGCGTGCCACTTTGGGCACGCATGCCATAGGTTCGCAATCCCTGGTCTAGGTACTTTAATCTTCAAATATGACTAAATTAAAATGACAACTAATGATGGAATCTCAGTTCCATTCACTAGCTACATAGATATTCTTGGTGAATGAGCTTTTTTCGGTTGGTGGACCTACTTTTGAAACTCTCTCCATGTGCCTGTCCACTCTGCTCAGTCCCTTGACTTGAGTCATTCTGTTCTTAACTTAAAACTTACCTCTTTCAAATTGCTCATCCACCATAGGCTGCATCTATGTCTTGCAGACTGATCTTCTGGATACTGACCTGTTTTTGTGCGCCATCAGTTAATGCCTTGCGTGTTAGACACCGGCGCAATAGAAGTTACTAATTGCAATACTACTGCACTGGCCAAATGCAGAAAACGGACAGCTACAAGATGGAAGACTTGCCACTAAATAATGACAAGGGTCATAATAACTAATGGGCTGCATCAAAGAAATACCAGATAGAGCTACCAAACATAATCTTTAAAATATATTCCATGCACGACTTAATTCAGAACAGTAAAGATTTCCAATTTGATCAAAAACTTTAACATGGTGCTAATTAGCCTTAAACAGAGAATAGCCTAACTGACATTACTGTAGCTCCAAGATCATAAATGTATGCACGTTTCTGTGCATATTGATCAGTCATAGATACTAAAGGCCCTATGTAGCCCTAGTTCCTACAAAGTTTCGTTGAAATTTGTTTCTGCTAAGTGCCAGTTAAACTGTGAAGTTGTGGTCAACGGTTTGATGGTCCCATTTTAAAATGACAGTGGGTGTACTTACTGTTCTTGAAGGAGTTTCCATTTCTCTGCTTTATATTGAAGCCACAAACCAGTACCGGACAGAGACTGTAGAAAAACTGGTTGGAAAAGCAATTCCTCTAAGCAAATTGTTTTCCTGAAAGAAAGAGAATTCAAACAAGCTATGGTTACTGGTCCGTTCTTCCCAAATCATGTGTTAGCATTACAATAATACACAGCATCTAAATGAGCCATTTATTGAATCACCGAAACAGAGGTAATAGCCATTACACACAATGAAAACTTGTCATGGGCGCATTTACGGGGTAAACAGGTTCGAACCCCCAAACAAATTGCCGAAAAAAAAATTTTAAATTTTTTTCTTAAGCTTTGAATTAATTTTTGTTATTTAGTCTTTAGATGTTAGTTTAAATTACTCTTTAACAAAACTGACCCCGAACTCTGTGGCCATGTCCAAAGGAACCCCCAAACACTTTCCTGGCTGTGCCTCTGAAATTTGTAAACTACATTAATTCATTAATTCATAAAGACATTTATATAGCGCCTCTTCAAGAGGACTGCTCAGTGCCCAAACACAGTCTGCACAGCCGATGATCATACAAACTACGCAAGTAAAGTTTAAGTTGAATTTTAACTTGACTTAAAGTTGGTACATTCGTTATCAAAGCAGGAAGGGGTTCCATAATAGTGGACCAAAAGATTTAATTGAAGAAGCATTTCATTAGCGTGAGGCTTGTCAATTCGATATTGCAGCGACGATCCTGCATCGTATTTATTGCCCACATGAAAATAACCATCAAATGCTATTCACAACATTTTGTAATCGTACAAAACATAAATAAATGAATTTAAGAGTCTGTTATATCTGTCAGTTCTAGCAAGACGAGTAATTCAAGCGGGTTTAGAATTGGCAGACCAGTGTAACATACAGTACATACAAACAGCATACCTTTGTAGGATTATGAATGATTTAAATCGGGAGTGATAGTTCAACCCCAACAAATGCTATGCCAGATAAGGAAGAAAATAGACTATGATACCGGTATCGATACCTGATTATTCTCAGGCAATGAATACATTGGCCAATCATTTCTACAGATAGCACTTTATATGAAAAGCTGAATTAAACTGAGTAAACCTATTGAGAAGTTCCACTGTAACTTTTTCACAAATTCCGATACTGTTAGGTAAGCATCAGCATCAAACTTTAAAACAGCAAAAGCAATAGCAATGTCTCTTGGTTTGCTAAAACTCTGTAGGGGGCCTAACGATAAGTCAAACTTATGCTTGGTTTAAAAATTGGTGTGTAATTTTTGCATTCACAAAATACATATACATACATGAATTGCAGAAATTTTCCCTTCCACAATCAACAGCAAAACGTTTACCGAAGATTGCTGGGTGTTGCTAGCTGTGGGTTGTCTTGACCGCTTCTTGTTGATTCGCTACCGTTCGTGTTAGCTAGATGGCCGGAAAATTATAATCCAACTTTAATGACAGCTCGGCGACGACGACGATAAACAACATCTCGCACAACTTTTGGAAATGTAATATTATGTGACCCAGGGATCCCGTCTTGAGCAAAAAAGAACCGGAACGCCGGCGTCAGACGCCATGTGATTGATGTGAATCTAGAAATGTTCCTGTGAATCCTGTCTAAAAATAGCTGTCATCGAAAATTCCTGTGAATCCTGTCTAAAAATACCTGTCATCAAAAAAGAACCGGAACGCCGTTCCGGTGCGTTCCGGTCCAAACCGATCCCTGATTATGTCTGATCTGTGCATGAAGATGGTAAATAATTATACGCGCTATAAATAAATCGAAGTGGATCCGTTCTTCAACGTTACAGCATTGACAACGCAGCTACTAAATTCAGGCTATTGGCTCAAGTCCCTTGAGCCAATAGCCTGTTCGTTACATGCTGCGTTGTCAATGCAACAGGCTTTTAAGTCTGGCACGAGAGCGCGTTGCGCTGCTATAGTTATAATGCAATGTGGGAATTGTAGTAGAAAGACTGAGGTTTGAACCCCCCAACCCAGACAATTCCCATCCTGATAGAGCAGTATGTGAAAATATGTTTCCAATTTTGATTTAAATTGAATAACAGATGTACATTGACGGACTGTAGTTGGAAGACAGTAGACAGAGCTGTTCCATTCTAGTGGCGCTGAGAAATTTCGGAGATTTACGTTTTACTACAATATATTAGGCTATAGGCCTACCTGTCCTGTATGGGCTACAGATGGGCATGCTAGAAAGGGGAGGGGGAGGAATTCTGGGGGTTGAATGAAAGTAATTAAGAGACTTAATTACGCCTAGGGGAAATTGTTTAAACTCGTAGATAAGTTGAAATTTTAGTGTATGTAACATCAAAACAAAAGTATAAATGAAAGTTTTATAAATTATTGAAAAAGAATACAAGCATATTAATTATTGTCTATACTAGAAGTTACGAAAAATGCAAATTCTGTATGATCCTTTGTATCAGCTTTCGCGCTACTTCAATATATAACAACATTAACGAATTTCTTATTTAGCAATTCGACATTACTAATATTAAACACTTCGCCACGAGCATCTGGTAGAGATTTTGGGAGAAAGCTACTAACATATTTTTTTATAAAACTCGATGCAAGGTTTTAAACTTGACACATGAATCTCAGTTGGATACTCGAAAATCTGTACTCGAAAATCGATATTAACTTTCTTCCGTGTCGCAGTGAATCGTGGGATGCTACAGATACTACAAAGTAAGTTTATTGCGCTACATTTCCCAGCAGTTGGTCGACTACCAGATAATTAATTTTTTTGCGTTGAACAGCATCTTCTGATTTTACAGAGGGTCCACTTAGGAGCGATTAATGGTCATCTTTGCCTTGCGATCGTACAATTTAAGAAAACTGGGTCAGGTCAGGTAAACCCATCGACGTATATAGGTTGATGGGTAAACGTACACTAGGATAATCGTGCTGTAATCTTTAACATTTTATTTCATATTAAACTAACTTAAGGTTGGACTAGTGTAAGATGTTACGGAGGTTCTTGTACTGTTCTACTTTCAAAATATCAACGTTGCAAAAAATTTAAGTACATTTGTACAGACTACAGTACGTATCAGGACATTTATGTACCGCCTTTTAAAAGCCAGAAAGCCTCGATTTTAATAGACTTTTCAGAAGGTTATGTTGTCATACACAGAAACCAAGAAAATGGTAGACGACAGGCCTATCTAGTTTCTTAAAGGAACTTATAGGATCAATGGAACTTTTAACTTGTGATACCGTACTTTCCTCTTTGTGCATAATTCTTCCATTTATAATTTTTTATAAGTTAAAATTGCTTTTCCTTGTGTTTAGATGAATTCGCTGGAGAAGCTATGTCTATGCAGTGTTGCACGCAATGCCAGCAGCTACGAGATAGCAGATTTTAAAGGTTTTCATGTTGCAAATCTTCTGTTATCACAAACCAGTTTAGCATCAACCACAAGTTATTCGATTATTTAGCACTTTCAGTCATGTTACATATGACTCGAGATCCTCATTGATCAGCACATCAGAAAATTTTTTAGGCGAAGAATTATTGATCACTGGAACCGGTTACAACAGGAAATTGTACCTGCACCAAGCTTGAACACTTTAGAACAGAAACTGGACAGTTGGATGTAACGACATAGAGGCACTGAAAGCTTATATAGCTTGCCTAGCCTATATATTAACTGTAGCAACACATAAACATGTATGTATCATTTCTAGCATAGGGTCGTCTGGGTCAAAATTCGCTATTCTTTGCAGGCCATGGGTATTACCATGTGCCTTGCTAACTGCATGTCCGTTCAAGCACATCGAGTTTTCTTGTGCCTAGCCCCACCTTTTAACACTTTAATGACGAGCTGCATTGGTTTTGCAGTCACTTTTTGTACACACTCTTAGTTACATTGTTAAACGAACAATCTTGCTTAAAATATATGTACTGCTTCAGTTGAGTCAGCATAAATTTTCTGTTTACCGTAAATTGTTCAGATCAGCAAACAGCGCTTTTGAGAGGGGAGTAAATTTCAGGGTGCTGTATAAATATCTTCTTACTGACTGATCTTTTGGTCATTGACACGATTATGTCTTGGTTGTGGTGCCATGTGCATTAGAAGTTACTAATTACAATCACAGTTTCATTTGATAATGAATGACAATGCTTCAAGTATTACAATGCAGTACAGCTGTAATTTGACATTACAAAGTTCAGAAGTGCACATTGAAGTTGGACAAGTTATTGCGTCTTGAAGTGTAAGCAATTTTGATTGTAAGTAGTAACTTCTATTGCGCCGGTGTCTAATGCACAAGGCTGCAAGCGATGTCACACCAAAATCACGTGACAATCAAATCAGTGTCTGGAAGGTCAGCACGTAAGACAGTTGTGCGTGACAGAGCTGAAACAAGAAGAGCACACAACCATCGATTTGATACATCAATGTAGTGTGTTGTGCCTTTTGATGTGAATTTATTTCGTTTCTCTTTCAGCGTTAAACGTGTATGTACTTCAACAACTTGTGTCGTACCTGGGTGCCTATCAGCTGAATCGACTCCACGACGTCTTCGTCGAAGCCAGTGAATATAACTTAGATATTTGCTAATTTATTATTAAAGCTGTTCTTTTGAGAACGAAATCTACAAATTAAGTCCTAACTGTAATTGTAAACTCCAGACTTCTAAAGCGCCACCCGAAAGCCAAGCAGAGGGCACCAGCTGATTCACGAGTGCTGTGTCAAGTCAGAGGGGTTTCAACAGGATAGTCAAAAGTAGGTCAAGTCTGGTTTACAGAGTGTCCAGATCAAGAGAAGAGGCAGAGCAGCTTTTAGGCGGTTGTCATTTAGGTCAAGAAGGTGAGTCAGGGTAGGATTTTTGGAAAAGGCGAGACTTCAATTTTAAGTGGAAAGACTCGGGGTGATAGATAGAGGAGCCTGAGGCACATGATGGTGGGTGATTGGCAATGACGATGGAGGAACCGTAAAGTCCTAAGTCTTTGAAAGTGTTTATTATCCAGGCTTTTGTATTTTTGTCAGTTTCTTTCCGTAGACATTGTTCCTCATAGGCTTAGACATTTGCATTCAGGTTTCATTTGGTAAAATTAGTCTGGTAGTCTACTATATATTAATTTCTGTTTTGTATTATTATTATTATTATTATTATTATTATTATTATTATTATTATTATTACAAACAATTTTAACGCTCGCAAAGTCACACAGCTTATTCAACCCTTGTAAAATAAAGTATTAATTTATCTTAATTTTAAGATATGAACCAAGGTTTTATTTCACAGAGTTATATTTACTGAACATGCATACATAGTGCTTGAATTAAATAAATAAATAAGTTATTACTATAATTATAGTTAGAAATTTCTATAGCACCACTTGGGGTAAAAACTAATCTGAAGTGGTTCTAGTTGTGTACGTAGAAACTTAATTTCTGAAGGAGTCAAAGTCGAGAGAGTTTGGAAGAGGCATCTGAGGTTACACTGGAACAGCGCTGGCGACTTCCCTGCTACTGTCTTCAACTCGGATAATGTTCGCGGGAGTGGGACGGACCCAAGACGTGTCTATCTGGAGAGACTGTTCCAGAAGATTATCAGCAACTTGGATTCAGGAAGTGGTAAGATGAAATAAACTATAAATGACTTGTACACGAGGTTTTCGATAGAACTTTATGATCTACCCATCCTTGTCAATGTGCCTGGAGATGTGTCAATGTGCCAGGCATCTTCACATGACTGATGAGTATCATAATGATTGATTATGATGATAAATGACTCGTGATTATCATAATGATTTGTGATTATTATAAATTACTCATAATTATGATAATGATTTGTGATTATCATATCGTATCTAGTAATTTATAAGGCACCTCTCGCAGTATAAACTATTCAGAGGCGCCCTCAGTGCATGAGCCCCGTGGAAACAGAACTGTCTTCAGCAAGCGAGTAAATGCAGGGGAGAGTCCCATCATGAGTTTAGTTCGAAGTCAAGATGGAAGACCATTCCAGGCAGAGGGACCTGTGACAGCAAAAGCTCGACGTTGGGCCAGAGTGGTCCTAGTACGAGGGACAAAGATTGTGATAATGACAAAGATTATGATAGTGATTCATGATTGTGATGCTAATCATAGATGATTATATGGTAAGAGTGATTGATGACTACCATAATAATGATTGGTGACTATTACGATACTAGTGATTGATGAATACAATGGTAATGATTGACGATTACCATACTGACGGTAGGTGATTAGAATACTGGTGATTGATGGTTACGATACTACTGATTGGTGATATGTGTCGTGATTCAATCCTTTCCATTGTCCTTTTTACTGTCTTGCGATCTGTTACATTTTCCTGAAATACACTGAGTTACTTGTCTCATAAAAGCGTTTAATTTTGCAGACGAACTCCCGTACATCACCAAGTTAAAATGGTTGCCAAGGTGTCGTCATGGTATCTGCTTTCAATGCTTGGATTCAACCGCTCTGGATAGCAACATCCTTCGGAGTGAGCTACTTCAGTACGCTGACCACGTGAGAATTCTCTCAGTCGCGGCAACATCTCCTATGATCCAATATCTACTTAAGCATCCCGGTCTTTTGAAAATTCTTCAACGAAACGTTCGCCGACTTGACACTCATTACATAAACGTACGCAACTTTTCCGCGACTTGGGAACTTGTCCGGCTGTTTGTGCAGGAGGGTTCTGTATCGGAGTTTTCCGTCTTTAAAGCACGTTTGCCTTCTGCGCTGCTTGAAAATCTGCTCAGTTTAGTTTCCGGACAGCAGGCTGAGCAAGATCTTGGCTCGCTCTCAGACCCAGTCGAGCATCCTCTTGCAGATCAAGCATCTACATCGACTGAGGAGAAGGAGCAAGGCGGGTGTTCTGGACACGATGGTGTAGATGTTCCGCATACGATAAAGATGGTTGACGTGAACGAGACATCGTCACTAGCGTCCGAAGATTCAGTAGCAAGTGATTTCGATATTGCGGATGACGACCTATACAACTTTGCTCTGACTACTTCTGGTTCGAACGCGAATAGTTCTGGGAGTGGCCTTTGCTGCTTGATTCTGGAAGACCCTCTGTCTCTTCATTCTGCGAAAG
Organism: Allolobophora icterica; assembly: GCA_963556255.1. Classification (NCBI taxonomy): domain Eukaryota; kingdom Metazoa; phylum Annelida; class Clitellata; order Crassiclitellata; family Lumbricidae; genus Allolobophora; species Allolobophora icterica. The sequence continues at coordinate 1,262,754 of OY744616.1, read as the reverse complement.
GTTCGAGCAGCGCTACCATCGAGCCGACCGGATGCAGTACTTCATCTTGCAACGAATGCGAGGGTTCAACTTCACATTTAAGAAATACTCAATCTGGGTGTGAACATTCTAGCTGTGCTGTTTCCAATTCGGAAACTTTTTCCATTCTTGGTTCCTGCAGCCTTTCTCCCTGCTCTGTTTCACCTCCACGTTCTTGCACTTCGTTCGCAATGGCGTACTGCTCTAGTGTCGATGCGCTGTTAAGGACCGTCCTTATCAGGGTACTGAGAAACTGGACTGCCCTACAGAAGCTGGCCCTGTTCGAGATCTCAGGTAGGAAAAACAAGCTATTGTTGCTTGCATTGTATTATTATTATTTAAATAGAAACTTCTATAGTCTAATGCACAAGGCATCAAACATTGGCATATTAAAACCAACTCGTCATCAGGTTAATATCAAGAAGATCGTTCCGTAAGACAGAGAGGCAGCCTGTGGTGGATGAGCAACTACTGGTGCTCTTATGGTTCTGCTCGCTAAATATGTATTTAGATGCTTCATGAGTTCAACTTCATACATCTCCTTTTCAGTACTTCTTTGTTTTGGTTTGCCATCAGTTGATGTCTTTTGCATTAGACACCACAGCGCTGTAGAAGTTACTAATTACAATTAGATGTTACTTTACTTTACAATGCCTGCTGTTGTCATATAGAAATATCTGAAATTTGGTTACTTTTATTGCATTTGAAAAAAATCACAAGTGGAATAATGGGGTCAACATCCAGAAGGTTAGTGTCGGTGACCTGATGCCTTGTGCATGGATGCTGCTGCTGCTGCTGCTGCTGCTGCTGCTGCTGCTGCTGCAGAAGTTACTAATTAATAATCAAATAATTATAAATATATTTCTTCTCCTTTTTAGGTTGTCGTTCATGTGGACCCCTAGATTTTTTGCGAGATGTCGATCTCGACACTTCAGCAGCGGATTTACCTGTATGGTACAAACGTCAACGAATGGAAAGAGAAGAATTACGAAGTTTCTTCTACAAGTCGATCCAAAGCAACCGGCTGACTCACATCGTGTCTTACGAAGCAGATCTTGGCGTCGACATTGTCGATGTCGTCGCACGTGCTTCGCTCACAAAGCAAAAGTGAGCTACGTTTTCAACGTTTAACACTTTAACGATGGGAATGTGCCAAAAGTGACTGGGAAACCAATGCAGCTCATTGTTAAAAGTGTTAAGCAGAACATGTTATCGTTGTATTGTTCCGGTCGTACAGGTGCTTCAGCCAGATCTTCCTTTGACCTGCTGAGGACTTTACATGTTTCTGATTTCCTACCCTCCCTAACCCTGACTTGCTTTCTTCAGAATGCTTACATGTATTTGTGTATTTGTCTATCTTGTTTTTCTAGCGATCATCCACTGGAGGAAATAAAGATCATTTTAAATCCATCAAACTTCATTCGCTTTGAAACGCTCAGCGATTTCACAGGTAATACTTTCCCATTTTCGATTGATGAGCTGTTGCAGAAAAGCTAAGGTGGACATGGGGATGGATGACCAGTCCGCATCTAAATTTTATATATTTTCCAGTGCAACCTGTACCTTACACACCAACTTCAGTCCTATGGCAGACTGTCTGTGGGGCGTGGTGGCTCAGTGGTAAGTTCGGCGCCTTGTGACCGGAGGGTTGCAGGTTCGAATCCCACTCTAGCCGCTGTGTACGGACCTTGGGCAAGTCCTTCACTCGCAATTGCTAGTGGCGCTTCGGCGTGAAAACTCCGACACAGTATCAAATGCTGTAGTCGGGAGCGCCTCTGAGTAGTAGTTGACTTCGAGAGGTGCTATAGAAATATCCGGAATAAATAAATAAATTGGTTTCTCATTAGTATTTAGTAATGTTCTGTTTCAGACAGGGATCCAAAGTAGGTCATTTATTGCGGACGTCCTTTATGGACGACCCCTAACTGTCCTTACATTCAGGTAACTTAGGCCGAAACTTAAAAGAACACAGTTTAATTGGCCTTCATTTTCTCTTAGTGTATTTTATGAACATTTTATGCAGATTGATCACTGAACATGAACACGATAACAAACTGTCATAGTTTGTTGTCGTGTTCAAATAGAAATCAGTTCAAATGAAGTTAAATTCTTCCTTGAAGTTTAATTAATTAGTGAAGTTGTATTGATAAATAAATATACAGTAGTTAATTAATTAATGATGTTCAATTAATAAATGAAGCTGAGTTAATGAAGTTGAGTTAATAAGTGAAGTTTAATTAATAAATGGAATGTGCTTAATAAATGAAGTTGATGTTAGTTAACAAACAAAGTTGAATTATTAGATAAAGTTGAAATAATAATGGGGTTTAATGAATGGTTTAATTAATAAAATATTTAGGATTTTATAGCAAATTTCTACTTGAGTGTAAATTTATAAGTCGGTGTTGAAAGAGCAAAAGTTTTTAGGTGCCATTGTGTAGAATTTTTAACTTTACAAGCCATTTGCTGAAATTGTGGACTATGATAGCCAATTGGTTAGATCGCTCGCTTTGTCAGACGGAGAGTGCGGGTTCGATCCTCGTCTCTTGAGACAGTTACTACGTAGGGAACTTGAGCAAGTCCTTCACTTACAATTGCTCGGCGTCATCGACTGTCGTTAGGTAGCGTCGCTTATTAGATGCATGATTATGGTACTTAATAAATCTAGAATAATATTAACAACAAAAATAATCTCAGTCATGATGCTGGTTCTGTGTCGGTTCTCTGATCAGAAATAAAGGCTGATCTTGAAGTACCATTGTGCCACTGTTTTAATTTGATGTCGAATTTTGTTTGAACACAGAGAATTTTTTCGGCACGGTCTGCTTGAACTTTTGCCAGAGCTATTTGGGTGCGGGCGACGACGAGGCAATTGAATTCGTAATGTCATGGATACGTTGTGATCGTGCCTTGAAATGCCTTCACCTTCCGAGTTTCGATGAGTCCAGCTACCTGACAGAAACCCTGCAAATCCTTGAAAGTAAGGTCATCGCAAGGATGTTTTAGATTTGAAGTTGAGAAGCAGTGAGTCGTTTTATTGCGAGACGTGGCTCGATAAACAACATTAGTAATAGTTATTATTATTAAACTTCTGTTGTTCCAGTGTCTAATGCATAAGGCATCAATATCCAGATCAGTCCAAGGCAGCCTATGGTGGATAAGCAATTCGAAAGAGGTAAGTTGAGAACGAAATGACACAAGCATCTGAGCAGAGTTCCAGGGAGAGAGTTCCAAAAAGCAGGTTCAGCAAATGAAAAAGCTCGTTCACCAAGAACAGTCCTTAATTTAGGTATGACCAGACAAAGGTAATCGACAACTTTGTTGAATATTAAATGATAAGTCTGGGGAATGACGACTGATTCTAAGTATTTGACTGGCCAAAGGTCAATGTTTTAAAAACTATTGAGTCGCAATTTGAAACGAATCCTATGCTGAAGAGGAAGCCAGTGCAGGTTTATATACATGTATTCATTTTTGACATAATAGCTATGGGTCTAGCCAAAAGTTCTGAACTCTGCAGCTTCAGAATGTTTGACTTATTGATACCAGCATACTGTTTTTAATTTAAAAAGTCCAATATAATTACATAAAACGAATTTTTCTTGGGAGAGGAGGTCTTTCTGTGACCAGACCTGGATTTTGGAACTCTCTTCCTGTGTCTGTCCAATTCTGCTCAGTCGCTTATGTCACTTAGTTCTCAGCATAAGACTTGCCTGTTTCAAATTGCTGTCTCTATCATACTCTGTCTTAGTGTACTGATCTGGATATTGCGCTGATTACTGCTTGGTTTTTTGGCATGCCATCGGTTGATGCCTTGTGCATTAGACACTGGCGCCAAGAAGGAAACCAAGAACAGAAGCAGGGTATGGAGGAAAACACAGCCAACAGAGTGCAGAGAATTTTTTTGTAAATTTTGATAAACTGTTAATGCAGTTAATTTGTCACAGTTGTTGAGCGATAGTACATTGGCTTTTCCCTGCAGAGTTCAATTTTGAGTCCGTTTAGACTTTAGAGAGATTTCTTATCGTGATTTTACAGCTAATCAAAGGCTCGAGGAACTTCATCTGGATACAAATACATTCGATGAAAGGGGAATCTCTTTGTTCATCTCTGTGTTGCAGTCGTGTCCTTCGCTTCGGAAGCTCAGCCTCATCGACTGTGATCTATCCAAGACTCTGAGTAAGTGATACACACTGAAAGTGGAAGATTTTTATCCAGGGCCGCATTGAGGCTAGTGTTGGCCCGGGTACTGTGATTACCTACATAGTTTTTGGCCAAGCAGTCAGTTTGCTCATTAATGCTTGCTTATGAAACATCAACAGTCGCGAAATGTGGTTGAGTAGAATTTGTGGCTAGTCGATGAATATTAAGTTTAATGACGAGACTGTATTAAATGTGACTGGTAAACCAATGCAGCTCACTGTCAGAGTGTTAAGCATCGATGGAGCGATTCTAGAAATACTTAAAATCAGCTTGTTAGATCAAAGTGTCGACTGCTAAATGTTATAATTAAATTTTATAAACATTTAAGAAAAGCTGCCTGACTGTTTCCAAAGTCTATCCGATTTTGTCGCTACCTACTGCTTTTCAAATTACTGGAAGTCTATCCTAGTCCTGGCTATGTATTACAGAGGCGGCCTTTGACAGCTTTGTGCTATAGGCAATCCGCAAGGACAAAATGCCACCCCTTACTCAACATTTCTATTTAATTTCTTATTAACTACTTAGATTATTTTTATTTCGCCGGAATTTGCCACCCCTTGAGAAATGCCGCTCTAGGCAGCCGCCTATACCTAAAGCTGGCACTGATGTATTGTGTAGCAGAGTCCTGAATACATTTGCTTTTGCAAATTATGAAAAGCCTATCCTACTTACGATTACCTATTGTAGAGTTGTTTTCAGAGTTTAACTAGAAGTTGGCACTGTTGCTTACTATGATTCCATATTTTGCCATGGTTTCTTTCACAGTTGATGGCAAGTTGTTTGTGGAAGCAATCTCTAAGCATCCAACGCTTACAGAGCTCAGTTTACGACATAACTACCTCGGTAAGACCTGATTTTTGTTTGGATTTGGTGTGCCATCAGTATAGAAGTTACTAATTAATTACAGGAAGACATTTAAACAGCACATTATTATTATTATTAATTAAATTTTTAACGTGCGCAGTCACATCAAAATTATATCAGAAGTGCTTGAAGGCCAAGGAGAAATAGTGAGTTTTGAGCCACTCTTTGAAGGAAGGAAATGAATTTGAGCTACAAAGTTAGAGTGGTATTCGATTCCATTCCGTGGCAGCAGAGGCATGGAATGATCGCACTGGGCACAACTCATTCAACTCCTGAACCTCACTTCATTTATCCGTTTAGAGCTATTACCGATCGAATCTAACCGGAAAACTTCTTGTAACAATCTAAGTCAAAAGGAGGTCCAAGTCCGGTTTCCAGAGTGTCCAGATCAAGAGAGGAGGCAGAGCAGCTTTTAGACGGTTGTAGTTTAGGCTGAGAAGAGTTGGAAGCTGAGTCAGGGTTGGATTTCTGGAATAGGCGAGACCAGTTTGAGTGGACAGCCTGGGGGTGATAGATAGAGGAGCCTGAATCTAATCTTGGGTCTAATCTTAAATACTTTCTGATGATTCTGTGACATCTTCTGTTTGCAGAGGATGTTGGATGTGACTTGCTGAAGGCCATTTGTCTTAGAAACGCATTCTTCAAATCACTGGATCTAAGGTAATCGCATCAGAACACATGCTTGCTTCTCTTAAACCAGCAGTTCCAAAACTTCTTTGGGTCAGGACCCACTTGTGACTATCTTGGCAATCTCGGTACCCACTGTGTAAAATTAAACAGCGTGTACTAAACTTTGCTTCGTAAATTAGCATTGAAATTTGCGGATTTACGTACAGCCATAAATCCATAAAATATTTAAATATTAAATTTTGATATTAAATTAACGTAGTTTATTTTTGTAGCAGAAGTTTCTAATAATCTTGCATTGTTTTCTGTTAGTTATAGCCCAATCATAGCTCAATGTTGTTCAGAAAAAAATGTTTCTTGAAGGTTTCCCACATTTGGGTCATGACCCAGTTTGGGAAACTCTGTTAAACTACATACATTAGGGTGATTCAAAAAAAAAATTTTTTGAAAGTTAATGTGCATAGTTGTTTATTTTGTTCCATTTGGGTTCAGATTAAAGTCTGTATAAAAAAATTCAATATCAAATACATTTTAGAGGTTGCTCAGTGAGCACAAAAGTTCCCATACAATCGTATTCTCAAGTTACATATTAAGATGATGGCTATATCGCACACAGAATAAAGTTGAATAGCATGACTAGTAGATTCATTAATAACTCAAAGTATCCATTAGAAAATAGAAATTCACAATATCTGTTAACTAAAAAATCTAACAATCAACCAGGAAGTGTTTATTAGTCAATCGTAAATCAGTGTTCCAGCTGTTAGCGCAAACTGCAGCCTTTCCAAGTAGATTTGCCAGAATCTGACACACGGCCTCAGTGATCTTCAACCACCTGCATCAATTTTTGCATCTCATTTTAATTCTTGGTTACAGACTAATTGAAATGTGATATCAGAGCAATGGAGCACTCAGCAGCATCATTGACCACACACTAACCATGGCACATTCGATCTGTTGAAATAACACAGATGAGCTCCAAGTTTCTGGATTATTAGACATGATGAAGTCTGTATCAAAGCCAAGAGAACGCATGGTACAGACTGAAGATGGATTAACAAGCTCATTCAGCTCTTCATTGCGTAGATCCATACAAGGATCTATTTTAATGCCTCTGACTCTTCAGGTTTTGCCATGTTGACGCATGCCAGCAATAATGTTGCATTCAAGTCCAATGATACTTTGTCAGAAAGAAAGCCAAAGGAACCAGTTCAGGTCCTATTTACCACAGATGATTGTATTTTTTTGGCATCCTCAGACACAACTTTGTTAATTTATGTATACTGCCTGATCTGCTTGTACAACTGGAAGTCATTTATTGGTGCATCAGATGCCACCGAACAAGCTATCCATGATCTCACATATGTATGACTTGCAAATAAACAGAATTCAATGGTATTTCTTTTCCAAGAGGCTCATTTGAAATTGATCTCTAAAAAGATAATTCTTGAAGCAATAACTAACCTTAGCTATTCATCTGACCATATGATATGCATCTGGTTGTCTGAAACGATGCAACCCGAGATTTTACCCCAATTTAATTAGATCATTGCATTCGAGGGTCTCATCAATGGCAAATACATTGCTTTCTCCATGGGGACCATATCTCGAATATGAGGTCGTTGAGCAACCAGTAAACATTGATAGATTACAGTAAAACTTTGCTGTATTGTTCAGAACAACCAAAGGAACAAAATAATCTACTATGTCAGCCAATCAGGAAAAATTTTTTTTTCCCCATGGCGGCGTGAATCACCCTAACATACATACCCCACAATCTCGTCCCCTTCCCTCAAATCTAAAATCCCCGTGGATGGAAACTTTGTCACAAAGCTGATTGAACCGATATAGTTGTTTTATTGTTGTTACTCTTCCTGTGTTTCACATTCTAAAATGTCGTGATTATACTGTTTTAAATAGTTTTAATGGAATCGACTGCGAACTGCTCTTCAAGACGTGTCAGGAAATCCAGGCCGAGCTGACGAAGCGACGCAGGTCAAGATTTCCTCTGTTGGAGTTGGATCTAAGTGGTAATATCTTCTACCTGGAATGGAGGAAACGCCTGATTCAGACCCTCATGGATTGCGTCGACGTCTTTGTGGCACAGGATCCAAACTTAGGAAATCCAGCTGGGCCTCTTGCCGATCACATGGCACAGATGTGACGTTGGTTGACTCAGTAGACTATATTGCTTATACGAAGTTCTTTTCAAAAAACCTAAAAAGACAAAGAGATAAATAAAGCACAAAGTGTTAGATGAAGTTGATTTGAAAGTTTTGTTCTCTGCCCTTACTATAATATGCCATGTTTTTGTTAAATGGGTGGATGGATAAACGGATTGGACATCTCCTGTACCATCTATGGATATACGAATTGATGGATAATTGGATACATAGACAGGTGGGTGGACAGATAGACGTGGTTGAATAGATGGATAATTGTGTGGATGGACTAATAACCTGGAATGTGGATTTTTGGAAAGGCAGTATTTGCAAACACAGAAGTGTGTGAAATGAGTAGGCCTATGGGTGATTTCTAGCTAAAATCTGCTGCAGAGCTCGGTCATAATACATATTTGAGGGTAAAAATGTGCGGGATTTTTTCTATAGCGATTGCATATATATGGCCTCGACCCTGCTAATTTTCAATGAATTGATTGGTTGAGATCCTTCACCACCACTGCCCGTTTGAATAGGCGCGACGTCATTTAAGGTCCCCGTGTGCTAGCCCGAGATTTAAAGAAACCACCTTCGGGAAGCGAACTGCGATCCGCATGCTCTCTTACACAGAAGAGCATGGGCGCTGCCTTCCAGGGGCGTAACTTTAGTCTAAAAAGTGGGGGGTACCAATACTTTGGTCTTAAAAGTGGGGGGTACCAATTTCTTCTCCACTTTAGCTTTTCACATGGCGCCCATTTTGAACATATTCCCTGCCAGTATTCTCATTAATTTTGGCTCTCGGTTTACCTGTATATCTAAGTATTTTCGTACTTTTGGCGGTGACCGAGTTCTCTAAGAAGGCACAATAATAAAATATTGATTGGCATTGTTTAAAAAGTGGGGGTACAGTACCCCCCAGTCCAAAAAGTGGGGGGTACGGGTACCCCTCGTACCCCCCACAAATTACGCCTATGCTGCCTTCGCTCTTACCGATGTAGCTAACTGGGGCAGAGGATGCCTTATTGCAAGAAAAGAGAACGCTGGTAAATACAGCGGAGACGGGATAAGGTACCATTGATCATTATCACATATTCGCGTTTTGCCAGCATTTCCGTAGGCATTAGATCTGACCCATGTGGTTCTTTTCGGGTCCCGTATGTGCTCCATCGTAATCGTAATCTCAAAAACTTCTAAAGCGCCACTCGAATGCCAAGCGCAGGGCACCAGCCTTATTCACGAGCGCTATATGGGCATGCTGATAAGGCGGGAATTCTCATGCCTAGAAGAAATTGTTTAAACTCAGAAAAGTCGAAATTGCAGTGTGTATATAACAGCAAAAGAAAAGTAGTAAATTAGACAGTTTCATAAATTATTGAAAAGGAATAGGGCCTACAAACATTTTAATCATCTACACCAGAATTACACCCTCTATGCTCTTTTGTATCAGCTTTCGCGCTACTTTCAATATATTACAATTTACAAACATTAACGAATTTCTTATTTAGCAATTCGCCATTAACATATTAAACACTGCGTTATGCGCTTCTATAGGCCCTACTGGTAGATTTTCGGGAAAGCTACTAACATTTTTTATTATTTTATAACTCGATGCGACCTTTAAAACTCGACGTTCAAGGATCTCGGTTGAAAACTTGTAAATCTGTAGGCCTACTCGGAAATCGATATTTCTTTAGTGTCGCAGTGAATCGTGGGATGCTACAGATACTACAAAGTCAAAGTAAGTTTAATGCGCTACATTTCCCGACAATTGGTCGACTACCAGATTATTATTATTTTACGTTGAACAGCATCTTCTGATTTTACAGACGCTCCACTATTAGGAGTGATTAATGTTCATCTTACTGTACAGGTCCTCCAGTAGTTCCACTAGCTCTTCTGGTACTCCGTAGTTCCTCATCACTCTCCACAGCCCCTGCTGCCAGACACTGTCGAAAGCTTGTCTGAAATCTATGAAGTTGTTATATATCACCTTGTTCTTTTCATAGTACTTCTCCGACAGTTGCCTAATTGTGAATATTTGGTCCACTGTTCCCCTTCCTCTTCTGAATCCCGCTTGTTCCTCCCCCACTATTTCCTCCACATACCTCCGTAGTCGTTGTTGCAGGACTCTGGTGTACACTTTCCCAGGTACGCTTAGGAGGCTGATTCCTCTGTAGTTGCTGCAGATAGTCTTGTCCTTTTTCTTATGTATGGGGACTATGATCGCCTTTCCCCAGTCCTCCGGGCATTTCTTTCCTTGGTATATCCTGTTGCACAGGGTGTGCATCATCTCTACTGAGCACTCCTCTCCTTCCCTGATCATTTCTGCTGTGATGTTATCCTCCCCTGGTGCTTTCCTCTTTTTTTGGTTTTTTATCGCTTCTTCTATTTCTCCTCTGAGTATGTGACCCAGTCTATCCTGGTTGTTATTCTGTGGCATTTCCTCCAGGACCGTGATGTCCGTTGGATTCTCTTCGTTGTACAGTTCCTCGAAGTGTTCTCTCCATCTTCCTCTGATCTCGTCCTTGTTCTCTATCTTTTCGCCCTCTTTGTTCCTTATTTCTGACGATTCGCTGCTCACCGTGCCACATATTTCCTCCGCCATTCTGAACAATCCTCTGGTGTCTTGTCTCTCCGCGCTATGCTCCGCCTCTGTGCATTTTTCCTCTATCCATTGTTCTTTACATTGCTTTGCCTTCTTTTTGATTTCTCTAGTTATTTTGTTGTATCTTTTCCTGTTTCCTTCGTTGTCCATTTTGGTCCTCCTTAGATCTTTCCTTTGGTCACTTAGCCTAAGCACTTCTTGTGTTATCCACGGTTTCCTCTTTCTTGTTTCTCTGTATCCCAACACTTGTCTTGCCGTCTCGTTGTAGATTTCTCTGATCTCCTTCCAAGTCCCCTCCGCCGAGGTTTCAGCTCCCTCCTCCTTTTCCATGGCCTTCTTCCATTTCCTTTTTAGTTCCTCCTTGTACCTTTGTTTCATATCTGTCTCCTCCAGTTTTTCCACGTCATATCTTCTTATCTTTCCCTGTCTTCTTGCTGTTTTTAGCTTTATTCGTATGCCTGCCATTACTAGTTTGTGGTCTGACGCCACGTCCGGTCCCGAGTATGCTCTGCAGGTTGTTACACTGCTCCTCCATCTGTTGTTAACTATGATGTAGTCGATTCTGTTCTTGGTTCTGCCGTCTGGTGACTCCCAAGTACATTTCCTACTGTCCTTCTTCTGATAGAATGCAGAGTTCATAACTCTTAAGTTGTTATTCGTGCAGAAGTTTAGCAGTCTTTCGCCTCTCTCGTTTTCCTCCCCATATCCGAATTTTCCCAGTGCTCCCTTCCATGTTTCCCAGTCTCTCCCCACCTTTGCGTTGAAGTCACCCATTATGATCAGAATCTCCTGGCTCGGTATGTCCTGTATCATTTCTTGTAGGTTCTCGTAGAAGTCTTCTATCTCTTCCTCTGTTGAGGCCGCTGTTGATGCATACACTTGAATGATCGTCGTCTTTCCCATCGCCGTTCTGAATCTTGCTTTGATGAGTCGTGACCCCCTTGTTGCATAGCCTATCAGGGCTCTAGTTGCTTTCTTATCCATGATCAGCGCTACTCCTTCTTGGTGCTTCCCATCTTCTCTTCCTGTGTATATGATCTTATAGTCATCCTTGTTCATCTCTCCTGTCCCTGTCCATCTCGTCTCTGCTATTCCCATGAAGGAGGACCTGTACAGTAAAACGATAAGCGCAGTGAGAGTAGACGGGGAGCTAACGGAATGGTTCAGAGTACATGTTGGAGTAAGACAAGGCTGCGGTCTATCCCCATACCTATTCAACCTGATATTGGAGGCAATGATGGACATAGCGCTGGCAGATACAGAAATAGGGGTGAGAATAAATGGAGAAATAGTCAACAACCTAAGATTTGCAGACGATATAGACCTGATGGCGGAAACCGAAAGCCAACTACAGGAACTAACGACCAGGGTACACGAAAGTAGTAAAAGATTCGGGCTTAGGATCAACGGAGAGAAGACCAAAACAATGACAATTGGCAAGGAAAAAAAGAAGATAACCATCACCTTGGAAGGAGAGGAGTTGGAACAGGTGGCGGAATTTGTGTACCTTGGGGGTGTAATTACGGAAGATGCAGAATCGACAAGGGACATAAGGAGAAGAATTGGGCTAGCATCAGCAATGTTTGGGAAGCTGAGGAAACTATGGAGATCAAGCAACATCTCAATAAGAACAAAAACCAAGCTATATGAAACACTGGTAATACCAGTCCTTATGTATGGAGCAGAGTCTTGGTGCGTGAAAAGGGAGGACGAGAGAAGACTGCTGGTGGCGGAGATGGGTTGGCTACGAGGACTACTGAATAGATCACGGAGAGAAAAGATACGGAACGAAGTGACACGAGAAGAACTGGGACAGAAGAAAACGGTAGTGGAAAGAGTAAAGAAAAGAAGACTAACATGGTATGGACATGTGATCAGAATGGAGAGCGGAAGAATGCCGGCAAAGTCGCTGCACGGAGAAGTGGAGGGAACGAGGAGCAGGGGACGACCGAAGAAGAAGTGGATAGATAATGTACTGGAGGACATAGAAGACAGAGGATGGGAGTTAAAAAAGGCAATAGAACTCGCAAGAGACCGACCGAAATGGAGAAGTTCTGTTGGAGCCTCATCGTCGGTGAACACTTGACGGAGGAGAAAAAGAAAAGAAAATGTTCATCTTGCCTTGCGATCGTCCAATTTCAGAAAACTGGGTCAGGTCGGGTAAATCCATCGACGTATTAATAGGTTGATGTGTAAACCATCGACCTTTATTAGTGGGCACCTATTTTTAGCAACAGGCCCGGCTTCAACTGGAATCGCTCATAGTGGGTCCACTAATATAAGTCGATGGTGTAAACTAATTGTATCTACACTACGCTGATCGTGCAGTAATCTTTAACATTTCTATATTAAACTAATTTAAGGTGGAACTTCTACTTTGAAAATATCAACGTTGCAAAAAATGTTAGTACATTTGTACAAACTGCAGTACGTATAGCAGGACATTTATGTATCGCCTTTAAAAAAAAACAACAAAAGCCTCGTGTAGACGTTTCAGAAGGTTATGTTGTCATGCATAGAAGTGTACCGGGGTATAGAAGTGAAACCAAGAAAATTGTAGACGATTTCTGTAGTTTCTTAAAGGAACTTATAGGATCAAGGAACTTTTAACTTGGGATACAGTATGAGTGCATAATTTTTCCATTTATAATTTTTTTTAAAAGTTAATATTGCTTTTCCTTGTGTTTAGATGAATTCGCTGGAGAAGCTATGTCTATGCAATGTCGCGTGCAATGCCAGCAGCTACGAGATAGCAGATATTAAAGGTTTTCATGTTGCATATCTTCTATAATCACAAAACAGTTTAGCATCAACCACAAGTTATTCGATTATTTAGCACTTTCAGTCATGTTACATTTGACTCGAGATCCTCATTCATCAGCACATTAGAAAAATCTTTTCAGCCAAAGAATTGTGGATCACTGGAAAATAGTATCTGCACCAAGCTAGAACACTTTCAAACAGAAACTGGACAGTGGGATGGAACGATATATGTGCACTAAAAGCTTATGCAGCTTACCTAGCCTATTAACTGTAATTGTAACAGTAATCAATCAATCAGAATTCATATCATTCGTGTCTAATGCACAAGGCTTTAGCCGATGGCACACCAAAATCAAGCCGTAATCGGATCAGTAGGCTATCCAGAAGATCAGCCTATAAGACTGTTATGCGTGACAGAGCTTTAACAATAAGAGTACACAACCATCGATTTGATACATCAATGTAGTGTGTTGTGCCTTTTGACGTGAATTTATTTCGTTTCTTTTTCAGCGTTAAACGTGTATGTACTTCAACAACTTGTGTCGTACCTGGGTGCCTATCAGCTGAATCGACTCCATGACGTCTTCGTCGATGCCGGTGAATATAATTTGAATATTTGCTAATTTATTATTAAAGCTGATCTTTTGAGAATGAAATCTACAAATTAAGTCCTAATTGTAGTCGTACTCTCCAAACATCTAAGGCGCCATTCAAAAGCCAAGCGCAGGGCACCAGCTTATTTATGAGCGCTGGGTCAAGTCAGAGGGGTTTTCCAATGGATAGTCAAAAGAAGGTCCAAATCCAGTTTCCAGAGCGTCAGAATAGAGATTATTGTTAAGATAGATTAAGAGCAGAGCAGCTTTTACGCGGTTGTCTTTTAGGCCGAGAAGAGTCGCAAGGTGAGTCAGAAGTAGGTCCAAGTCCGGTTAGGCTTTCCTGGGGGTGATAGATAGAGGAGCCTGACGCAGATGATGTTGGATGATTGACAATGATGATGGAAGATCCGAAAAGTCCTAAGTCTTTGAAAACTTGTGTTTACTACCCAGACTTGTATTTTTGTCAGTTTTGTTCTGTAGACAATGCCCCTCTTAGGCTTAGAAGTCTGCGTTCAGGTTTGATTAGTAAAATTAGTCTGGTACATATATTAATTTCTGTTTTGTATTATTATTATTATTATTATTATTATAAAACAATTACCGAGCATTATCATCAGTGTGATCACCATCATCATCACTCTTATTGTTATTGTTATTATTATTATTATTATTATTATTATTATTATTATTATTATTATTATTATTATTATTATTACAACAAACAATTTTAACGCTCGCAAAGTCACACAGCTTGTAAAATAAAGTATTAATTTATCTTAATTTTAAGATGTGAACCAAGGTTTTATGTCACAGACTCATATTTACTGATCATGCATAGATAGTGCTTGAATTAAATAAATAAATAAGTTATTACAATAATTATAGTTAGAAATTTCCATAGCACCACTTGGGGTAAAAACTAATCCGAAGTGGTTCTAGTTGTGTACGTAGAAACTTAATTTCTGAAGGAGTCAAAGTCGAGAGAGTTTGGAAGAGGCATCTGAGGTTACATTGGAACAGCGCGGGCGACTTCCCTAAAACGGTCTTCAACTCGGATAATGTTCGCGGGAGTGGGACGGACCCAAGACGCGTCTATCTGGAGAGACTGTTCCAGAAGATTATCAGCAATTTGGATTCAGGAAGTGGTAAGCGGAAAATAAGCTGAAATAAACTATTAATGACTTGTACACGAGGTTTTCAATAGAACTTTATGATCTGCCCATCCTTGTCGATATGCCTGGAGATGTGTCGATGTGCCAGGCATCTTCACATGACTGATGAGTATGATAATGATTGTTTATTATGATAAATGACTCGTGATTATCATAATGATTAGTGATTATGATAAATGACTTATGATAAATGACTCATTATTATGATAATGATTTGTGATTATGATAATGATTCATGATTATGATAGTGATTGATGATTGTGATGCTAATCATAGATGATTATATGGTAATAGTGATTGATGACTACCATAATAATGATTGGTGACATCGTCACTAGCGTCCGAAGATTCAGTCGCAAGTGATTTCGATATTGCGGATGACGACCTATACAACTTTGCTCTGACTACTTCTAGTTCGAACGCGAATAGCTCTGGGAGTGGCCTTCGATGCCCGATTCCAGGAGACCCTCTGTCTCTTCGTTCTGCGAATGGGTCGAGTAGAGCTACTATCGAGCCAACAGGATGCAGTACTTCATCTTGCAACGAATGCGAGACTTCAACTTCACATTTAAGAAATTCTCAATCAGGGTGTGAACATTCTAGCTGTGCTGTTTCCAATTCGGAAACTTTTTCCATTCTTGGTTCCTGCAGCCTTTCTCCCTGCTCCGTTTCACCTCCACGTCACCAATAATGATTATGATACTAGTGACTGATGAATACAGTGGTGATGATTAACCATTATGATACTGATGTTAGGTGATTAGAATGCTAGTGATTGATGGTTGCGATACTACTGATTGTTGATTACCAAGCCAGTGATTGGTGATTACAACACTAGTGATTGTTGGTTACGATGCCATTGATTGGTGATACGTGTCGTGATTCAATCCTTTGCATTGTCCCTTTTACTGCTTGTGATCTGTTACATTTTTCTGAAATACACTGAGTTACTTGTCTCATAAAAACGTTTAATTTTGCAGACGAACTCCCGTACGTCACCAAGTTGAAATGGTTGCCAAGGTGTCGTCATGGTATCTGCTTTGAATGCTTGGATTCGACCGCTCTGGATAGCAACATTCTTCGGAGTGAGCTGCCTCAGTATGCTGACCACGTGCGAATTCTCTCAGTCGCGGCGACGTCTCCTATGATCCAATATCTAATTAAAGATCCCAATCTTTTGAAAATCCTTCAACGAAACGTTCAA
This sequence comes from Allolobophora icterica, assembly GCA_963556255.1. Taxonomy (NCBI): domain Eukaryota; kingdom Metazoa; phylum Annelida; class Clitellata; order Crassiclitellata; family Lumbricidae; genus Allolobophora; species Allolobophora icterica. Next base: position 1,246,543 of record OY744616.1, on the reverse strand, counting down.
CGGCTCGACACTCATTACATAAACGTACGCAACTTTTCCGCGACTCGGGAACTTGTCCGGCTGTTTGTGCAGGAGGGTTCTGTATCGGAGTTTTCTGTTTTTAAAGCACGTTTGCCTTCTGCGCTGCTTGAAAATCTGCTCAGTTTAGTTTCCGGACAGCAGGCTGAGCAAGATCTTTGCTCGCTCTCAGACCCGGTCGAGCATCCTCTTGCAGATCAAGCATCTACATCGACTGAGGAGAAGGAGCAAGGCGGGTGTTCTGGACACGATGGTGTAGATGTTCCGCATACGATAAAGATGGTTGACGTGAACGAGACATCGTCACTAGCGTCCGAAGATTCAGTCGCAAGTGATTTCGATATTGCGGATGACGACCTATACAACTTTGCTCTGACTACTTCTAGTTCGAACGCGAATAGCTCTGGGAGTGGCCTTCGATGCCCGATTCCAGGAGACCCTCTGTCTCTTCGTTCTGCGAATGGGTCGAGTAGAGCTACTATCGAGCCAACAGGATGCAGTACTTCATCTTGCAACGAATGCGAGACTTCAACTTCACATTTAAGAAATTCTCAATCAGGGTGTGAACATTCTAGCTGTGCTGTTTCCAATTCGGAAACTTTTTCCATTCTTGGTTCCTGCAGCCTTTCTCCCTGCTCCGTTTCACCTCCACGTTCTTGCACTTCGTTCGCAATGGCGTACTGCTCTAGTGTCGATGCGCTGTTAAGGACCGTCCTTGTTAGGGTACTGAGAAACTGGACTGCCCTACAGAAGCTGGCTTTGTTCGAGATCTCAGGTAGGAAAACAAGAAGTTACTAAAATTGTACAGTTACAATTATTATTATTACTATTACAGAGGTCTTATATAGTACCCCTTCAAGGTTATCTATTCAGGAGCACTCCCAATCCAACCCCCAATCCAATAAAACAGTTTTAAGGCAAGAGTGGAACAGAGAAGAGCTATTGCTTTACCTTACAATACCTGCTGACGTCATTTAAAAAATCACAATAATTGCTTTTGCGAAACCTTTAAAAATGGAATAATGGGGTCAACATCCAGAAGGTTAGTCTCGGTGACCTGATGCCTTGTGCATGGATGCTGCTGCTGCTGCTGCTGCTGCAGAAGTTGCTAATTAATAATAAAATAATTATATATTTTTCTTCTCCTTTTTAGGTTGTCGTTCGTGTGGACCCGTTGATTTTTTGCGAGATGCCGATGTCGACACTTCCGCAGAAGATTTACCTGTATGGTACAAACGTCAACGAATGGAAAGAGAAGAATTACGAAGTTTCTTCTACAGGTCGATCGAAAGCAACCGGCTGACGCACATCGTGTCTTACGAAGCAGATCTTGGCGTCGACATTGTCGATATCGTCGCACGTGCTTCTCTCACAAAACAAAAGTGAGTTACGTTTTCAACGTTTAACTCTTTAACGATGGGTATGTGCCTAAAATGACTGGGAAACCAATGCAGCTCATTGTTAAAGTAATAATAATAATAATAATAATAATAATAATAATAATAATAATAATAATAATAATAATAATAATAATAATAATAATAATAATAATAATAATAATAATAATAATTTCAGTTTATTAATTCAAACTGACAAATACGCAATAAGAATACATGATGTAGTAGTAACAGACGATAACAAGTTTAACAGGAGTCGAATTTAATTGTATGGCAGCCATGCAAAGCGTCCATCTGTAGTACTGCTCATTTTACAATCGCCACATAAGGAATGAAGGCTGAGTTAACCTTGTGGGGCCAGCGGGTTCGAACCCGCGTCCTGATCTTCGTGCCAGCATGTTACCATTCAACCACCCATTGTATTGCTTCGTTCGTACAGATGCTTCAGCCAGATCTTCCATTGACCTGCTGAGGACTTTACATGTTTCTGTTAATTTACCCTAGCCCTGATTTGCTTTCTTCAGATTGCTTATGTGTATTTATTCCGGACATTTCTATAGCGCCTCTCGAAGTCAACTACTACTCAGAGGCGCTCCCGACTACAGCATTTGATACTGTGCCAGAATTTTCACGCCGAAGCGCCACGAGCAATTGCGAGTGAAGGACTTGCCCAAGGTCCGTACGCAGCGGCTAGAGTGGGATTCGAACCTGCAACCCTCCGGTCACAAGGCACCGAACTTACCACTGAGCCACCACGCCCCACGTATTTGTCTATCTTGTTTTTCTAGCGATCATCCGCTGGAGGAAATAAAGATCATTTTAAATCCATCAAACTTCATTCGCTTTGAAACACTCAGCGATTTCACAGGTAATGCTTTACCATTTTCCATTGACGAGCTGTTGCAGGAAAGCTAATTGGTGGACTCCTAAAATGAGCATTCACAATAATGGGGATGGAGGGATCATCCAATTGCGGACAAGGGGAGGGGTCATGACCAGTCTGCATTTTTTTAATATTTTCCAGTACAACCTGTACCTTACACACCAACTTCAGTCCTATGGCAGACTGTCTGCATTGGTTTGTCATTAGTAATGTTCTGTCTCAGACAGGGATCCAAAGTAGGTCATTTATTGTGGACGTCCTTTATGGACGACCCCTAACTGTCCTTACATTCAGGTAACTTAGGCCGAAACTTAAGAGAACACAGTTTAATTGGCCTTCATTTTCTCTTAGTGTATTTTCTGAACATTTATGCAGATTAATCACTGAACATGAACACAACAGTAAACTGTCATAGTTTGATTAATTTGAAGTTTAATTAATTAGTGAAGTTGTATTGATAAATAAACGGTAGTTGAATTAATTAATGACTTTCAATTAATAAATGAAGCCGAGTTAATTAAGTTACCAAGTGAAGTTTAATTAATAAATGAAATTTACTTAATAAATGAAGTTGAGTTAGTAATTGAATTTTTAAATGAAGCTGAATTAATAAATTGGGTTTAATTAATAGGGTGGTTTAATTAATAAATAAAGCATTTGAGATTTTATATCAAATTTCTACTTGAGTTTGAATTTATAAGTCAATGTTAAAAGAGAAAAAGTTTTCAGGTGCCGGTGTTTTGAATTTGTCGCTTTCTGTTTATTGTGGACTATGGAAGCCCATTGGTTAGATCGCTCGCTTTGTAAGACGGAGAGTGCAGGTTCGATCCTCCTCTCCTGAGATAGTTGCTTTGAAGGGAACTTGAGCAAGTCCTTCACTTAGGCCTACAATTGCTCGGCATCATCGATTGATGCTTGGTCATCAGATAGCACTGATTCTTAGATGCATGATTTATTAATAGATAAGGGGCCATCCATATATTACGTACGCATGGAGGGGTAACCGAAATGCATGTTTTGCGTACGCTTGTGAACGTGGGTGGATGATAATGTACGTACGCAAATTGATTGACCTTCAAGTGAGCTAGAGTTCAGTCCTTCCAGCTGTCTGGTACTACCAGAGGAAGTACCTCTGAACGCTGTTAAACTATCACACAACTCAACAGTGAGTCCATGGATTACTCATCATTCAATCTGGCCTAAAGTGCAGACAGTCGCTGCCTCAACCTGTGTAACTGACACATTCTGCAGCTGGTCTTACGGGGCACAACTTCACAAGATTGAAGGATGAGTAATCCAGGGACTCACTGTTGAGTTGTGCGTCAACTGTACGTACGCAGGTGTGGGGGTGGGGTGGAAAAAAGTACGCGAGCGAACAGGGAGGGGGGAGAGGTCCAATTTTCCCGGATTTTTGCGTACGTAATATATGGATGGCCCCTCACCTTGTCACCTTGTGCTGTCAACTCCTGGAGCTCTAGCGATCGCCATGACACACATTTTTCTCCTTTGCTTCCTATTCGAAGTCAGGTCCCTTAGTACTTCCAGATTCATGCCAGTTACATCGTGAATCTCATCCATCCATTTCTTCCTTGGTCGACCCCGTCTTTTTTCCCCTCACCACAAGCCAACATCATTTCCTTTTCTAGCCAATCAGATCGCATAACATGACCAAAGAATCCAAGCTTCAATCTTGTCGCTTTTTGTTTTAATGACTCTTCATTCTCGACACCAATCTCCACTCGTATTGATTCGTTCGTCCTTTTCTCTGTCCATGATATTCTCAACATCTTTCTCCATATCCACATTTCACATGCGTTGACCTTTTTCTAACGGATCTTAATAAGTGTAGAATAATAATAATAACAAAGATAATTTCAATCATGATGTGGTTCTGTGTTGCTTCTCTGTTGCTGATCTTGAAGCACTCTTGTGCCAGTTTTAATTTGGTGTCGAATTTTGTTTGAACACAGAGGAATTTTCCGGCACAATCTCCATTAATTTTTGCCAGAGCTTATTGGGTGCGTTCGACGATGAGGCAATTGGATTCGTTAAGTCATGGATACGCTGTGATCGTGCCTTGAGATGCCTTCACCTTCCGAGTTTCGATGAGTCCAGCTACTTGACAGAAACCCTGGAAATACTTGAATGTAAGGTCATTGCAAGGATGTTTTAGATTTGAAGTTGAGAAGCAGTGAGTTGTTTTATTGCGAGACGCGGCTCGATAGACGACATTAGTAATAGTTATTATTATTGAACTTCTGTTGTTCCAGTGTCTAATGCACAAGGCATCAACCGATGTTACACCAAAATCAAGCCGTAATTAGGTCAATATCCAGAAGATCAGCCGGTAAGACAGAGAGGCATCCTATGGTGGATAAGCAACTCGAAAGAAGTCGGTTTTAAGTTGAGAATGCAATGACACAAGCGACTGAGCAGAATGGACAGACAAAGGGAGTGAGTTCCACATTGTAGGTTCAGCAACTGAAAAGCTCATTCTCCAAGAAGAGTTCTTAATTTAGGTATGACCTGACAAAAGTAATCGACAATCTTGTTGAATAACGATAAGTCTGGAGAATGAGGACTGATTCTAAGTATTTGACTGGCCAAAGTTCAAGGTTTAAAAAACTAGTGAGCCCCAATTTGAAACCAATCCTATGCTGTCTCATTCTGCCATGTCATTATGTCATTTCTTTCTCAGCATGACTTGCCTGTTTCAAATTGCTGTCTCTACCACACTCTGTCTTAGTGTACTGATATGGATATTGAGCTGATCACTGCTTGGTTTTTTGGCATGCCATCGGTTGATGCTTTGTGTATTAGACACTGGCGCCAAGAAGGAAGCCAAGAACAGAAGCAGGGTATGCCAACAGAGTGCAGAGAATTTTTTTGTAAATTTTGATAAACTGTTAATGCAGTTAATTTGTCACAGTTGTTGAGCGATAGTACATTGGCTTTTCCCTGCAGAGTCCAATTTTGAGTCCATTTGGAGAGATTTCTTATTGTGATTTTATAGGTCATCCAACGCTCGAGGAACTTCATCTGACTACAAATACATTCGATGAACGCGGAATCTCTTTGTTCATCTCTGTGTTGCAGTCATGTCCTTCGCTTCGGAAGCTCAGCCTCATCGACTGCAATCTTTCCAAGACTCGGAGTAAGTGAGACACACCGAACACGGAAGATATTTGCTATTGTCTCTTAATCTATTTTTTGTCCGAGCAATCAGTTTGCTCATTAACGGTTGCTTATGAAACATCAACAGCCACAAAATGTGGTCGAGTAGAAGAATTTTGTGGCTAATCGATGAATATTTACACTTTAATGACAGGAGTGTACTAAGTGACTTGGAAACCAATGCGGCTCGTTGTCAAAGTCTTAAGCATCGTTGGAGTGATTCTAGAAATACTTAAAATCAGCTTGTTAGATCAGTGCATTGTGCTTATGTATTCCAAAGTCTATCAGATTTTCTCGCTACCTACTGCTTTTCAAATTATTGAAAGTCTGTCCTAATTCCAGCTATGTATTGTGTAGCAGAGTCCTGAATTCATACATTTGCTTTGTAAATTATTAAAAGCCTCCTACTTTCTGACTACCTATTGTGTATGGATGATTCTTGAATACAGTTGTTTTCAGAGTGTAACTGAAGTATTGGCATTGTTGTTTTTTATGATTCCATATTTTTCCATGGTTTCTTTCACAGTTGATGGCAAGTTGTTTGTGGAAGCAATCTCTAAGCATCCGACGCTTACAGAGCTGAGTTTACGACATAACTACCTCGGTAAGACCTGATTATTGTTTGGTTTTGGTGTGCCATCAGTTGAAGCCTTGTGCATTAGACACCGGTGCTACAGAAGTTACTAATTAAGACAGGTTATTATTATTATTAAATTTGTAACGTACACAGTCACACCGAAATGTGAATCTGAGGCGCAGATATTCAGTTGCCAGGAGAAGCAGTTTTCAGCCGCTTTTTGAAGGAAGGAAATGAATGGCAGTCGATTCCATTCCTTGGGGGCAGAGACATAGAATGTGGCACAGGAATGTTCAACTCTCACCTCATTTGATATTCAAGTAATTTTCTTGCATAGTTATTTCCAAACTGTGAGAAAATTTTACATTTATCCGTTTCGAGTTATTAACTGATCGAATCTAACCGGGAAAACTTCTTGTAACAATCAATCTAATTGGGTCTTTGTTTTAAAGGCAAATGCCCTCAAGCACCTCGGTCTTTCTGATGATTCTGTGACATCTTCTGTTTGCAGAGGATGTTGGATGTGACTTGCTGAAGGCCATTTGTCTTAGAAACGCAGTCTTCAAATCACTGGATCTAAGGTAATCGCATCAGAACACATGCTGCTTCTCCTAAACCAGCAGTTCCAAAACTTCTCCAGGTCGGGACCCACTTGTGAATATCTTGGCAATCTCTGTACCCACTGTGTAAAATTAAGCATTGTGTACTAACATTTGCTTCGTAAATTAGCCGGATTTACTTGCAGCCATAAATTATTTAAATTTATTTTAGTAGCATTAGTTTCTAATAATCTCGCATTATTTTCTGTTCATGTACACAGGTACAACTAGGACAGCTAGTTATAGCCCAATCATAGCTAAAGGTTGTTCCGAAAAAATGTTTCTTGAAACAATGGCGACCCACAGTTTGGGAGACTGTTAAACTACATACATACCCCACAAAATGTTAAAACCCTGTGGATGGAAACTTTGTCACAAAGCCAACTGAACTGATAAGTCGTTTTATTGTTGTTACTCTTTCTGTATTTCACATTCTAAATTGTCATGATTATGTTGTTTTAAATAGTTTTAATAAAATCGACTGCGAACTGCTCTTCAAGACATGTCAGGAAATCCAGGGTGAGCTGACGAAGCGACGCAGGTCAAGATTTCCTCTGTTGGAGTTGGATCTAAGTGGTAATATCTTCTACCTGGAATGGAGGAAATGCCTGATTCAGACCCTCATGGATTTCGTCGACGTCTTTGTGGCACAGGATCCAAACTTAGGAAATCCAGCTGGGCCTCTTGCCGATCACATAGCACAGATGTGACATTCGTTGACCGAGTAGACTATATTGCTTATACGAAGTTCTTTTCAAAAAACCTAAAAAGACAAAGAGATAAATAAAGCACAAAGTGTTAGATGAAGTTGATATTAAAGTTTTGTTCTCTGCCCTTACTATAATATGCCATGTTTTTGTTAAATGGGTGGATGGATAAACGGATTGGACATCTCCTGTACCATTTATGGATATACGAATTGATGCATAATTGGATACATAAACGTGGATGAATAGATGGGTAATTGTGTGGATGGACTAATAACCTGGGATGTGGATTTTTGGAAAGGCAGGATTTGCAAACCCAGAAGTGTGTGAAATGAGTAGGCCTATGGCTGATTTCTAGCTAAAATCTGCTGCAGAGCTCGGTCATAATACATATATGAGAGTAAAAATGTGCGGGATTTTTTCTTTAGCGACTGCATATATATGGCCTCGACCCTGCTAATTTTTCAATGAATTGATTGGTTAAGATCCTTCACCACCACTGCCCGTTTGAATAGGCCCCACGTCATTTAAGGTCCCCGTGTGCTAGCCCGAGATTTAAATCTCTGAAAGATCAAAGAAACCACCTTCGGGAAGCGAACTCGATCCGCATGCTCTCTTACACAGAAGAGCATGGGGCGCTGCCTTCGCTCTTACCGATGTAGCTAACTGGGCCAGAGGTTGCCTTATTGCAAGAAAAGAGAACGCTGGTAAATAAAGCGGAGACGGGAGAAGGTACCATTGATCATTATGTCACATATTCGCGTTTTGCCAGCATTTCCGTAGGCATTTCCAAAGTCATGTGAACTCGATCCTCTGCCCACGTTTCTGCTCCAGGAGAATGTTGACGTCCTGCTTCCCGTCCTCACCGAATTGTGCAACAGATCCATACGGGATGGCGTCCTGCCACCACAGCAAAAGAGGTCTATACTAACTCCCAGCCTAAAGAGTGGAGACCTCGATCGTTCCGACCCGGCCAACTATCGCCCCATAGCCAACGTCTCGTTCCTCTCAAAGATCATTGAAAAGATCGTCGCCAGCCAACTCGTAGCATTTCTAGACGAGAATAACCTTCTACCATCCTGCCAGTCTGGATTTCGGAAACACCACTCCACCGAGACACTTCTCCTTCGGTTATTGTCTGATGTCTACAGGGCTGTCGACAAGTCACAGCTCACTCTCCTGGCCCTATTTGACGTCAGTGCAGCGTTTGATACTGTGGACCATGACATCCTGATAAAGCGCTTGCATGTCTCATTTGGGCTTTCTGGTAACCTATTAGAGTGGGTTAGATCTTTCCTCCAAGGGCGAACCTTCACAGTGGCTCATGGCGATACTAGGTCTAGGTGGGTTCCCGCCCCGTTTGGTCTCCCTCAGGGCTCCGTCCTTGGACCCATCCTGTATATCATCTATACTTCCGGTCTTGCCTCACTTCTAGCTGAACACGGGGTCCAGGGTCAACTCTATGCTGACGACATCCAGGCATACCTGCACTGTAAACCATCTGATGCGCCCCTGGCACTGCAGTCCATGGCTGAGCTCTTAGGGGCCTTAGAGGCCTGGATGGCTTCCAACCGCCTCAAACTGAATTCCTCTAAAACTAAATTCATCTGGTTGGGTGCATGGCAGCGATTGGCTGGGCTTGACCTGGCCTCGCTCGCTGCTGAATTCCCCTCATTCTCCTTCTCCCCTACTGTGCGCGACCTTGGCGTCATACTCGATCAGGAGCTTACTTTCCTGCTGCAGCTTCGTCGCTTAACCCGCGACTGCTTTTATCAACTGCGCCAGCTCCGTACCATTGCTCGTGCTCTATCTCCATCTGTAATTTCCACCCTGGTCCATGCCTTCATCACAGCCCGGGTAGACTATTGCTCCTCTCTCTATATTGGCCTGCCTGTGGTGCGCTTGGCCTACCTTGAGCGCGTCATGCGTGCTGCTGCCCGACTCATTGGTCGGCTGTCCAAGTTTGACCACGTGTCTGACTTCATGCTTTGTGACCTACATTGGTTACCTGTTGCTCTGCGCATCCAGTATCGGATTGCCTCCTTGGTCTGGCGCTGCCAGTTGGGTCTTGCTCCGACCTATCTTAGGTCCCTCTGCCAACCTGTCAGCGAGACCCGCGGCCGACTACTTCGTTCTGCAGAGAGGGGGGAACTCGCGGTCCCATTTGCTCGTACTGCAACTATGCAGAATCGAGCCTTTCTGGTGGTTGGCCCAGCGGTATGGAATGCCTTACCACTGGCGCTGCGTCTCCTTCCTAAAATCCAATCTGAGTATTTCTATACTGCCTTAAAAACTGCTTTGTTCGTTCGTGCTGGAGTCGGGAGCGCCTCTGAGTAGCCCCCTTGAAGGGGCGCTATATAAATGCTCAAATGAATGAATGAATGAATTAGATCTGACCCATGTGGTTCAATTCGGGTCCCGTATGTACTCCTTTTGTATCAGCTTTCGCGCTACTTTCAATATATTACAAGTATATATTACGAATTTCTTATTTAGCAATTCGACATTAATATATTAAACACTTCGCCATGAGCATCTGGTAGAGATTTTCGGGAAAAGCTACTAACATTTTTTTAAAACTCGATGCAAGGTTTTAAACGTGACACAGGATCTCAGTTGGATACTCGAAAATCTATACTCGAAAATCGATATTAACTTTCTTCCGTGTCGCAGTGAATCGTGGGATGCTACAGATACTACAAAGTAAGTTTAATGCGCTACATTTCCCAGCAGTTGGTTGACTACCAGATAATTAATTTTTTTGCGTTGAACAGCATCTTCTGATTTCACAGAGGGTCCACTTAGGAGTTATTAATGGTCATCTTTGCCTTGCGATCGTACAATTTAAGAAAACTGGGTCAGGTCAGGTAAACCCATCGACGTATTAATAGGTTGATGTGTAAACCATCGACCTTTATTAGTGTACACCTATTTTTAGCAACAGGCCCGGCTTCAACTGGAATCGCTCATAGTAGGTACTCTAATATAACTCGATGGTGTAAACTAATTGTATCTACACTACGCTGATCGTGCAGTAATCTTTAACATTTCTATTTCATATTAAACTAATTTCTGGTGGAACTTCTACTTTGAAAATATCAACGTTGCAAAAAATGTTAGTACATTTGTACAAACTGCAGTACGTAGCAGGACATTTATGTACCGCCTTTTCAAACCAACAAAAGCCTCGTGTAGACGTTTCAGAAGGTTATGTTGTCATGCATAGAAGTGAAACCAAGAAAATTGTAGACGATTTCTGTAGTTTCTTAAAGGAACTTATAGGATCAAGGAACTTTCAACTTGGGATACAGTATGTGTGCATAATATTTCCATTTATAATTTTTTTTATAAGTTAATATTGCTTTTCCTTGTGTTTAGATGAATTCGCTGGAGAAGCTATGTCTATGCAGTGTCGCGTGCAATGAAAGGGGAATCTCTTTGTTCATCTCTGTGTTGCAGTCGTGTCCTTCGCTTCGGAAGCTCAGCCTCGTCGACTGATCTATCCAAGACTCTGAGTAAGTGATACACACTGAAAGTGGAAGATTTTTATCCAGGGCTGCATTGAGGCTAGTGCTGGCCCGGGTGCTGTGATTACCTACATAGTTTTTGGTCAAGCAGTCAGTTTGCTCATTAATGCTTGCTTATGAAACATCAACAGTCGCGAAATGTGGTTGAGTAGAATTTGTGGCTAGTCGATGAATATTAAGTTTAATGACGAGACTGTATTAAATGTGACTGGTAAACCAATGCAGCTCACTGTCAGGAGTGTTAAGCATCGATGGAGCGATTCTAGAAATACTTAAAATCAGCTTGTTAGATCAAAGTGTCGACTGCTAAATGTTATAATTAAATTTTATAAACATTTAAGAAAAGCTGCCTGACTGTTTCCAAAGTCTATCCGATTTTGTCGCTACCTACTGCTTTTCAAAATACTGGAAGTCTATCCTAATTCTGGCTATGTATTACAGAGGCGGCCTTTGACAGCTCTGTGCTAATCCGAAGTGATTCCAGTTGTATACACAGAAACTTAATTTTTGAAGGAGTAAAAGTCGAGAGAGTTTGGAAGAGGCATCTGAGGTTACATTGGAACAGCGCGGGCGACTTCCCTAAAACGGTCTTCAACTCGGATAATGTTCGCGGGAGTGGGACGGACCCAAGACGCGTCTATCTGGAGAGACTGTTCCAGAAGATTATCAGCAATTTGGATTCAGTATGTGGTAAGATGAAAATGAGCTCGAAATGACTTGTACACGAGGTTTTCTATAAAGCCTTATGATCTGCCCATGGAGATGTGTTGATGTCTATCCCCCCAAGTCTTTGGAGCAACCCCTCTTCCTCCCCCCCCCCGTTTATCCTGGCACACACACGGACAGATCTTCCACCCTATTTCTTGGATGGATCATTTGCTCCAAGATTTCTATGGTGTAGACGCCCCTGGTCGATGTGCCAGGCAGCTTCACGTGATGATGACGATATTGATAATTATGATGATAGTGACTGATTACAATATTAATGATTTATGATTATGATAATGATTCATGCTTATGATAGTGACCCATAATTATGATAATGATTCATGATTATGATAGTGATTCATAATTATAATAGTGATTCATGATTATGATAGTGATTTATGATTATGATAGTGATTCATGATTGTGATACTAATGATAGATGATTATGATGCTGATGATTGATGATTATAGTAATAGTGATTGATGACTACGATAATAATGATTGGCGACTATTATGATACTAGTGACTGATGAATACAGTGGTGATGATTAACCATTATGATACTGATGTTAGGTGATTAGAATGCTAGTGATTGATGGTTGCGATACTACTGATTGTTGATTACCAAGCCAGTGATTGGTGATTACAGCGCTAGTGATTGATGGTTACAATGCCATTGATTGGTGATACTGTCATGATTCAATCCTTTGCATTGTCTTTTTTACTGTCTTGCGATCTGTTACATTTTCCTGAGATACATTGAGCTACTTGTCTCATAAAAACGTGTAATTTTCCAGACGAACTCCCGTACGTCACCAATTTGAAATGGTTGGCAAGGTGTCGTCATGGTATCTGCTTTCATTGCTTGGATTCAACCGCTCTGGATAGCAACATCCTTCGGAGTGAGCTGCCTCAGTATGCTGACCACGTCCGAATTCTCTCCGTTGCTGCGACATTTCCTATGATCCAATATCTACTTAAACATCCCGGTCTTTTGAAAATTCTTCAACGAAACGTTCGCCGGCTCGACACTTATTACATAAACGTACGCAACTTTGCCGCAACTCGGGAACTTGTCCGGCTCTTTGTACATGAGGGTTCTGTATCGGAGTTTTCCATCTTTGAGGCACGTTTGCCTTCTGCACTTCTTGAAAACCTGCTCAGTTTAGTTTCTGGACAGCAACCTGAGCAAGAGCTTGGCTCGCTCTCAGACCCAGTCGAGCATCCTGTTGCAGATCAGGCATCTACATTGACTGAGGTGAAGGAGCAAGGCGGGTGTTCTGGACACGATGGTGCAGATGTTCCGCATACGATGAAGATGGTTGACGTGAACGAGACATCGTCACAAGCGTCCGAAGATTCAGTTGCAAGTGATTTCGATATTGCGGATGACGAAGATTCAATCGCGAGCCGTTGCGGTTATGCGGATGACGACCTATACTACTTTGTTCTGACTACTTCTGGTTCGAACGCTAATAGTTCTGGGAGTGGCAGCTGCTTGATTCTGGAAGACCCTCTGTCTCTTCATTCTGCGAATGGTTCGAGCAGAGCTACCATCGAGCCGACCGGATGCAGTACTTCATCTTGCAACGATTGCGAGACTTCAACTTCACATTTAGGAAATTCTCAATCAGGGCGTGAACATTCTAGCTGTGCTGTTTCCAATTCGGAAACTTTTTCCATCCTTGGTTCCTGCAGCCTTTCTCCCTGCTCCGTTTCACCTCCACGTTCTTGCACCTCGTTCGCAATGGCGTACTGCTATAGTGTCGATGCACTGTTGAGGACCGTCCTTGTTAGGGTACTGAGAAACTGGACTGCCCTACAGAAGCTGGCCTTGTTCGGGATCTCAGGTAGGAAAACAAGAAGTCTGAGGAAGTAGGACTGTGGGAGAGGTGTCACTTGTATGCCACCTTACCTCTGAAAGCTATTATTAAACTATCACGCAACTCAACAGTGCCTCCATGGATTACTCATCCTTCAATCTGGCCTAAAGTGCAGACAGTCGTTGCCTAGACGTGTGTAACTGAAACATTCTGCAGCTGGTCTTACGGGGCGGGGGGTGCGTCAACTGTACGTACGCAGGTGGGGGGTGGAAAAAAGTACGCGTGCGAACAGGGAGGGGTCCAATTTTCCCGGATTTTTGCGTACGTAATATATGGATGGCCCCTATGACCCGATATACAGGCACCATGTACAGGTACGGTAAAAAGTAATCATAAATTCGGTACTTAAGCCTGCCTGCCCAAACCCTTCACCGCATTTTCCTAATTTAATGGCAGGTCAAAATTTTAAGCCAGGATTTATAAAGTTTGGCAGAATATGAAATTGAGAATTGTGGATCACTTGGACAGGCTTCTACGAGAAATAGTATCTACACCAAGCTTGAACAATTTCAAACAGAAACTGGACAATTGGATGGGAAGATATACGCACCAAAAGTAACTAAGTTGCTTACTTAAAAGATTATCTAGTTTACCTATCCTAATTAACTAATTGTCGAGGTCGTCAGATCGGCGAGTGATGTTGTCCTCATGCAACCAATTAAGGTCGCATTAGGTACATTTTAAGTATCGTCTTCATCATATGACCCCAGATAGAGAGAAGATCTACGCACAGGCACGGTAAAAGGTAACGATAAAATCCGGTATTTAGGTCCTGAGCCTGCCTGCCCAAACTCTTCATGGCAGGTTAAAGTTTTAAGCCAGGATTTATAATGTTTGGCGAAGTGAGAATGAAACTGAGGATTGTGGATGACTGGGACCGGATTCCACAAGTAGTATCTATCCCAAGCTTGAACATTTTCAAACAGAAACTACGCAATTGGATGGGACGACATATGCACTAAAAGTAACCAAGTTACTTACTAAAGTGTATCTAGTTTACCTAGCTTAATTAACTAATTGTCAAGGTCGTCAGATCGGCGAGTGATGTCCTCATACAACCGATTAAGGTCGCATTAGGTACAGTTAAAGTATCGTCTTCATCACATGACCCGAGATAGATAGAAGGTCTAAGTACCTTCTTTTATGATACACACGATATTTTCAACCCAAAGATTTTTTAACGGCCAGGTCGAATTCTCATGCCAATTCATATGTAAACGCCATATCCCAATTTTATATCTTGATAGCTGAACATTTAGAACTTGCGCAAGGCGACCGAAACAAGGAGCCCGGTGATCTTCCTCGTTATGGCAAAAATGTTGATATCACGATGTCTGTTCTTCGTGTTTTCGATTTTCTTCTTATAGTTATTAATTATTATGTTATTTCGCATGTGAGGTGGTAAAACTGACTAGAGAAAAGACTGAAATTTGGTTGAACTTGATTGGCAGTAATGAAGATTACATCGGTTAACTACCTACACAAGGAGAGGCTCTCAATGTGTTATTCAATTTCCACACACAAAGAAATCAGAGTCTGGGTGACATCGTGAAAGAAACGGCGCTATGGTGCTTCCAATTTGGAAAAGAGCACGGATTCAAACGAGGGCTAAGAATAGCGTTTGGGATAAGCTGCGTAAGGAATGGCAAGACATCAAGAAATGTATTTCGAGAAAGTCTGAAAAACTGAAGAGGGAAAGTGCGATGCTTCAAGGATTACCTGCAGGATCTCTTTAATAGTGTGCATCAAGATGCCAATACTATAAACAAGACAGAAGGGGATCAGCAGTTTTTGAAAGTACAGCGTGAGACAGGATGAAGTATCGATCCAAAGGTTCCCCTTACTATCAACTGGGACGGCAAGATCATGCCACATTTTACAGGAACTGGACGAGGGTGCGTTGATGGCCTTAAAATAATGGTATCTGGCAAGTAAGCTTATGTGAACAAGCTATTGGCCATCCCCAGACTCCAGTCCGGGCCTGCTGCCATGACTGCAGTTGCGTGTTTGAGATCAGAAGTTGGGGTTTGGAAGACAGAATCGTGGTCATGTGTTTCGACAAAACGGCGAATAAACGGGTTTGCAAGAGTGGCATATGCATCATTCTGGAAAGGAATTAGGAATGGACATCTTGAACCTTGTCTATCGACATTATGTTTCAGAAATTGTTCTAAATGAGGTGTTTTCACGGCATCATTCTGCAAGGTCTCCAAAATTGAAACTATTCATTCATTTCTGTGACTTCTGGCCCGTAAATCGTATCAAAGAAATGCGAGAAAATGTCATCACCTTCGCACTGCAGCAACTGAATGCTGAACACCACAGAGACGACTATGAAGAGCTACTAGAACTGACAGTCATTTTCCTAAGAGGAATTTTACCGAAAGGAATAAACTTAAGTTCTTCTTCTTCTTTATGTTCTCTGCCCATTGGCAGGTTCGTATGACCAATGACGCCATATGCATATGCATAAACTTAAGTTACCCAGAGGCATTTCACCGCGCGCGTGGGATGGCGCGTCACCACAACCTACGTGAAGAAGGCCTACTGGCTCACCTGTACGTCATTCAATGAAGCGACAAGGAAGATCTTCAATTCTTGAAGGCAATCCATATTTGCCCTGATAAGGAAGTCTCACAGGTCGCCATAACAGCATGTTCCCGACACATTTGGTATTTTGTCAGAGACTTTGGTTGGCCTCAGCCCTTTTGACGATTCAGTCACCGTCGACGAAAAACAGTGCATGGTCTACAGCATGCGCAACAATTAGGTATCCGACGAACCCCAAAGAGACTTCCTTCCGTACATTATCCACCTAGAAAAGTACTACCCCATTTCTTCATTACTTTTACCACCAAGCTTTTCCAGATTCTCAGATTGGATTATTGGATGACGCTTGTCTTGATCAAGACCGGCAACAATGGGAGTCAGAACAACTAGACAGTGAAGCAAAATACATCATATCCGTCCTAAGAGTGACGAACGATGCAGCGGAGAAACCAGTGGCTCTCATGCAGTCCTTCAATGAAACCCTGGTCCGAAATGAAGAAGATTAGCAATTATGTTCTTCAAATGGTCGAGTACAATCCAAAACAAATTTTCAAAAGCACTAAAGGGAATGAATAAATGACAAGTAACTCAAGGTTCTTCGTTTGCTTTGCTAATTTTTTATGTTTAAGTGTTGAAATTGTTTGAATCTTTGAAAATTACAATGTATTACATTGTTTTCTAAGTGATAATTCTTCCCTGGGTTTGCGCAAGTTCTAAATCTATTATGATTTTTATATAATTTGGCAAATGTTAATGTTTCTCAAGGTGGAACACAAAAACAACCTGGCCGATATTATTTTTGAAACTTCAGATTTAAGATACACCCTAAAGTACAGACATGGTAAAAGGTAACGATAGAATCCGTTATTTAAGCCTGCCTGTCCAAACTCTTCATCTGCAATTCCTTAAATGGCTGGTTAAAGTTTTAAACCAGGATTTATAATGTTTTGCGAAGTGCGTATGAAATTGAGGATTCTGGAACACTGGGAGAGGAAATATTATAGATCTACACCAAGTTTGACCAATTTCAAACAGAGAAGTGGACAATTCGATGGGACGATATACACACTAAAAGTTACCAAGTTAAATACTTAAAAGCTTATGTAGTTTATCAAGTCTAATTAACTAATTGTCGAGGTCGTCAGATCGGCGAGTGATGTTGTCCTCATGCAACCGATTAAGGTCGCACTAGGAATATTTAGTATCGTCTTCATCATATGACCCGACATAGAGAAAAGGTCCATCAACAGAACCGATAAAAGGTAAAAATAAAATCCGTCCTTGAACCTGCCTTCCCAGTCCCTTCACCAGCATTTCCTAAAATGGCTGGTTAAAGTTTTAACCCAGGATTTATGATATTTGCCGAAGAACGGATGAAATTGAGGATTGTGGATAACCTAGACCGGCCTACACAGGAAATAGTGTCTACACTAAGCTTGAACACTTTCAGACAGAAATTATATAATTGGGTAAGGTGATATACGCACTAAAGTAAGTCACTTACTTAAGAGCTTATCTAGTTTAGCTAGACTAAATAACTAACCGTTGAGGTCGTCAGATCGGCGAGTGATGTTGTCCTCATACAACCCATGAAGGTCGCATTAGGTACAGTTTAAGTACATCGTCTTCATCATATGACCCCAGATAGAGACGGTCTACGTATAGGTACCGTAAAAGGTAACGAAAGAATCCGTAACCTAAGCCTGCCTTTCATCCGCAGTTGCTTAACGGTAGGTCAAAGTTTAAGCAAAAAGATTTAGTTTGACAAAGTGAGGATCAAACGGAGAATTGTGGATCACATGGATAGGCTTCCACAGGAAATACTATCTTCATCAACCCTGAACACTTTGAAACAGAAACTGGACACTTCTTTGGGACGATGTAAGCACGAAGACTAAGTAAGTTACTTATTATTAATAGCTTATATCGTTTACCTAGCCTATTAACTAGGACTAACTAACTTACTTATTAATATCTCAAATAGTTTACCTAGCCTATTAACTGTAGCTAGCCATTTAGATCTGTCGAGCCATCAGATCGGTGAGTGGTGTTGTCCTCATACAACCGATTAAGGTCGCACTAGGATGTTACCTATTGTCTTAATCATATGACTCTACACAAAAAACATGGCATACGTACAGGGACGGTAAAAGTAATGAGAAAAATCCTGTACTAAAGCCTGCCTGCCCAATCCTTCACCCGCATTAACTTAAATGGCTGGTTAAAGTTTAAGCAAGGATTAATAATATTTGGGCTAAGTACGGATGAAATTGATTATTATTGTGGAACACTGGGAATGGCTTCCAAAGGAAACAGTGTCTACACTAAGCTTGAACACTTTCAAACAGAAACTAGACAATTGGATGGGGTGACATACGCACTAAATGTAAGTTACTTACAAAATAGATTATCTAGTGTACCTAGCCTAATTAACTAAATGTCGAGGTCGTCAGATCGGCGAGTGATGTTGTCCTCATACAACCGATAAAGGCAGCATTAGGTACAGTTTAAGTACATCGTCTTCATCATATGACCCGAGATATAGAGACGGTGTACGTACAGGCAAGGCAAAAGGTAACGATAAAATCCGGTATTTAGGTCTGCCTCCCAATCTTCACCAGCATTCCTTAAATGGAAGATTCAAGTTTCAAACCAGGATTTATAAAGTTTGGCGAAGTCAGGATTAAATAGAAGATTGTGGATTACTGGGAACGGCCTACACAGGAAATAGAGTCTACACTAAGGTTGAACACTTTCAAACAGAAACTAGACAATTGGATGGGGTGACATCGCACTAAAAGTAAGTTACTTGTAACTTAAAAGCTTATCTTGTTTACCTAAATAACTAACTATCGAGGTCGTCAGATCGGCGAGTGATGTTGTCCTCATACAACCGATTAAGGTCGCACTAGGAATAGTTAAGTATCGTCTTCATCATATGACCCGGGGCAGAGACACGCCCTAAGCACAGAGACGGTAAAACTAAAGATAAAATCCGGTAATCAAGCCAGCCTGCCCGATCACTTCTCCCACATTTATAAAAATCCAAGGCTATAGTTTAAAGGCAGGATTTATAATGTTTGGCGAAGTTCAAACGAAATTGAGGATTGTGGATCATTGACACCGGTTTCCACAAGAAATAGTGTCAACATGACCACTTTCAAACGGAAACTGGGCAATTATAGGTTGGGCCGATACACGCACTAAAAGTAGGCAAGTTATTTACTTAAAGGATTATCTTGATTACCTTTACATCCCATTGCAACTATCTGTCGAGGTCGTCAAATCGGCGAGTGACGTTGTATTCACACAACCGATCACGGTCGCACTAGGTACAGTGTAAGCATCATCTTCATCACATGACCCAAGATAGAGACATTCTACAAACAGGAACGGCAAAAGGTAACGATAAAATCCGGCACTTAAGGTTCCCTGCCCAATTGTTTCACCCCCAATTACTTAAACACGTTCAAACAAAATCTAGACAATTGAATGGGACAACATACTCACTAAAACTAAGTAAGTAAGTCACTTACTTAAAAGCTGATCTAGTTTACCTAGACTAAATAACTAACTTTCGAGGTCGTCAGATCGGCGAGTGATGTTGTCCTCATACAACCGGTTAAGGTCGCATTAGGTACATTTAAGTATCGTCTTCATCATATGACCCGAGATACCGAGACGATCTACTCCAAGGCACGGTAAAGTTTTAAGCCAGGTTTTAAAATGTTAGGTGAAATGAAGATGAAATGAGGATTGCGGATCACTGTGACCGGCATCCACAGAGAAATAGTATCGACTCCAAGCTTGAACGCTTTTAAACAGAAACTGGACAATTGGATGGGACCATACACCCACTAATAGTAACTAAGTTACTTACTTAAAAGCTTAATCTAGTTTACCTAGCATAATTAACAAGCTTAATCTAGTTTACCTAGCCTAACTAATTGTCGAGGTCGTCAGATCGGCGAGTGATGTTGTCCTCATACAACCCAGTATGGTCGTATCAGGTATATTTTAAGTATCGTCTTCATCATATGACCCGAGATAGAGTGAAAATCTACATACAGGCACGGTAAAAGGTAACGATAGAATCCGGCATCTAAGACTGCCTGCCCAAACTCTCACCCGCATTTCCTTAAATGGCATGATAAAGTTTATAAATTTTTATAATGCTTGACGAAGTGCGTATGAAATTGAGGATTGTGGAACACTGGGATCCGCAGGAAATAGTGTAGATCTACACCAAGTTTGAACAATTTTGAAACGGAAAGTGGACAATTCGATGGGACGATATACACATTAAAAGTACCGGAAACCAAGTTACTTAAATAAAAGCTTATCTAGTTTACTTAGCCTAATTAACTAATTGTCGAGGTCGTCAGATCGGCGAGTGATGTTGTCCTCATACAACCAATTAAGGCCGCATTAGGTACATTTTAAGTATCGTCTTCATCATATGACCCGATATACCGAGACGATATACGTACAAGTAAGGTAAAGTTTTAACCCAGGATTTATAATGTTTGGCGAAGTCAAGATAAAACGGAGGACTGTGGATCACTGGAACCGGCTTCCACAAGAAATAACTTCTACCCCAAGCTTGAACACTTTCAAACAGAAACTACACAATTGGATGGGACGACATACGCACTAAAAGTAACTAAGTTGCTTACTTAAAAGACAATCTAGTTTACCTATCCTAATTAACTAATTGTCGAGGTCGTCAGATCGGCGAGTGATGTTGTCCTCATGCAACCAATTAAGGTCGCATTAGGTACATTTTAAGTATTGTCTTCATCATATGACCCCAGATAGAGAGATCTACGCACAGGCACGGTAAAAGGTAACGATAAATCCGGTATTTAGGTCCTGAGCCTGCCTGCCCAAACTCTTCACCTGCATCTCCTTAAATGGCAGGTTAAAGTTTTAAGCCAGGATTTATAATGTTTGGCAAAGTGCGAATGAAACTGAGGCTTGTGGATCACTAGGACCGGATTCCACAAGTAGTATCTACCCCAAGCTTGAACACTTTCAAACAGAAACTACACAATTGGATGGGACGACATACGCACTAAAAGTAACTAAGTTACTTACTTAAAAGCTTATCTAGTTTACCTAGACTAATTAACTAATTGTCGAGTTCGTCAGATCGGCGAGTGATGTTGTCCTCATGCAACCGATTAAGGTCGCATTAGGTATATTTTAAGTATTGTCTTCATCATATGACCCCACATAGAGAGATCACTAGGACATTTAAAATATCATATTCATCATATGACCCGAGATAGAGAGGAGGTCTTACGAACACGACCGATAAAAGGTACAAATAAAATCTGTACTTGAGCCTGCCTTCCCGATTCCTTCACCAGCATTTCCTTAAATGGCCGGTTAAAGTTTTAGGCCAGGATTTTTAATATTTGCCAAAGTACGGATGAAACTGAGGAAAACTGGGACCGGGCTACACAGGAAATAGTCTACACTAAGGTTGAACACTTTCAAGCAGAAACTATATAATTCGATAAGGTGATATAATCAATAAAAGTAAGTTACTTAAAAGCTTATCTAGTTTACCTAGACAAAATAACTGCCGAGGTCGTCAGATCGGCGAGTGATGTTGTCCTCATACAACCGATTAAGGTCGCATTAGGTACTGTTTAAGTACATCGTCTTCATCATATGACCCGATATAGAAAGACGGAATAGGTACGGTAAAAGGTAACGATAGAATACAGTACCTAAGCCTACCTTTCATCCACAGTTACTAAGTGGCTGGTCAAAGTTTAAGTAAAAGATTTAGTTTGGCAAAGTGAGGATGACATTGAGAATTGTGGATCACTTGGATAAGCAAGCTTCCATAGGAAATACTATCTTCAATAACCTTGGGCACTTTCAAACAGAAACTGGACACTTCTGTAAACGATACTAAGTTACAAGCACTGAAACTAAGTAAGTTACTAAGCTACTTAGTAAAAGCTTATAAAGTTTACCTAGCCTATCAACTGTAGCCAACTATTTAGATCTGTCGAGCCATCAGATCGGTGAGTGGTGTTGTCCTCATGCAACCGATTAAGGTCGCATTAGGAATAGTTACATATTGTCTTAATCATTTGACTCGAGACAGAAACACGGCATACGTACAGGGACAGTAAAAGTAATTTTAAAAATCAGGTATTTAAAGCCTGTCTTCCCAATCCCTTCACCCGCATTTCCTTAAATGGCTGGTTAAAGTTGAAGCTACGCTTAATAATATTTGGGCTAAGTACGGATGAAATTGAGGATTGTAGATTCCACAGAAAACAGTGTCTCCACCAAGCCTGAACACTTTAAAACAGAAACTAGACAATTAGATGGGATGACATACGCACTAAAATGTAAGTTACTTACTAATAGAAGCTTGTCTAGTTTAGCTAGACTAAATCACTAACTGTCGAGGTCGTCAGACCGGCGAGTGATGTTGTCCTCATGCAAGCAATTAAGGTCGCATTAGGTACTGTTTAAGTACATCGTCTTCATCATATGACCCGATATAGAAAGACGGTCTACGCATAGGTACGGTAAAAGGTAACAATAGAATCCGGTACCTAAGCCTGCCTTTCATCAACAGTTACTAAGTTGTTGGTCAAAGTTTAAGCAAAAGATTTGGTTTGGCAAAGTG
The DNA here is from genome assembly GCA_963556255.1 of Allolobophora icterica. Taxonomy (NCBI): domain Eukaryota; kingdom Metazoa; phylum Annelida; class Clitellata; order Crassiclitellata; family Lumbricidae; genus Allolobophora; species Allolobophora icterica. Next base: position 1,223,861 of record OY744616.1, on the reverse strand, counting down.
AGGATGAAATTGAGAATTGTGGATCACTTGGTTAGGCTTCCACAGGAAACACTATCATCAACCTTGAACACTTTTAAACAGAAACTGCACACTTCTGTGGGACGATATAAGCACTAAGACCAAGTAACTTACTTATTAATAGCTTATATAGCTTACCTAGTGTATTAACTAGGACAAAGTAACTTACTTATTAATAGCTTATATAGTTAACCTAGCCTATCAACAGTAGCTAGCCATTTAGATCTGTTGAGCCATCAGATCGGTGAGTGGTGTTGTCCTCATACAACCGATTAAGGTCGCACTAGGAAGTTACCTATCGTCTTAATCATATGGCTTGAGACAGAAACATGGTATATGTACAGGCACGGCAAAAGGTAACGTTAAAATCCGATATTAAATGGAAGGTTAAAGTCTTAAGCCAGGATTTATAGAGTTTGGCAAAGTCAGAATGAAACTGAAGATTGTGGATCGCTGGGACCGGCTTCCATATAGTTAATAGTGTCTAAACTAAGAGCTTTTGAACACTTTCGAAGACCAGGACTGCCTTAAACAGGAAACAAGTGTCTACACTAAGTTTGAACATTTTCAAACAGAAACTAGACAATTGTATGAGGTGATATAGGCACTAAAAGTAAGTTACTTACACTTTCAAACACAAAATAGACAATTGGATGGGGTGATATACACACTAAAAGTAAGTTACATACTTAAAAGCTTATCTAAATAACTATCGAGGTCGTCAGATCGGCGAGTGATGTTGTCCTCATACAACCGATTAAGGTTGCACTAGGAATAGTTAAGTTTCGTCTTCATCATATGACCCAGGACACTGATACGGTTTACGTACAGGGACAGTATAAGTTAAGAATAAAATCCGGTGCTTAAGCCTTCCTGCCCAATCAATCCCCTTATCCTCAAAGGTTTATTGGTGAAGTGATGATTAAATAGAGGATTGTGGATCACTTGGACAGACTTCCACAGGAAATAGTATCTGCATCATGCTTGATCACTTTCACACAGAAACTAGACAATTGGATGGGACATATACACATTAAAACGAAATAATTTCTGTGCCTAAGCCTGCCTGATCGCTTAATCCGATATTCCTTAGTGGTTCGTCAAAGTTTTACGTGAAGATCAAGTCTGGGAAAGAGAGGATGAAATTGAGAATTTTGGATCACTTGGGACAGCTTTCGACAGGAAATACTATCTGCATCAAGCATGAATATATTAAAGCAGAAACTGGACAATTGGATGGATTGATATGTATACGCATTAAAAGTAATTTACTTATTAAAAGCTTATACAGTTAACTTACCTAAACTATTAACTGTAAGTGACCATTTAGATCTGTCGAGCCATCAGATCGGTGAGTGGTGTTGTCCTCATACAACCGATTAAAGGTCACACTAGGAAGTTACCTATTGTCTTAATCATATGACTCGAGACAGAAACATGGTCTATGTACAGGGACGGTAAAAGTAATTATAGAATCCGGTACTTAAGCCTGCCTTCCCGATCCCTTAGTTAGTTAGGATTTATAATGTTTCGGGAAGTGCGGATGAAATTGAGAATTGTGGAACTCTGGGAAAGTAGATAATTGGATGGTACGATATCTGCACTAAAAGTGGGTTACTTACTTAAAAGCTTATGTAGTTTACCTAGCCTAATTAACTAATTGTCGAGGTCATCAGATCGGCGAGTGATGTTGTCCTCATACAACCGATTAAGGTCGCACTAGGAATTACTTAAGTTTCGTTTTCATCATATGACCTGGGATAGAAAGACGGTCTACGTAAAGAGACGGTATAGGGTAACGATAAAATTTGGTATTTAAGTCTGCATGCCCAATCTCAACCCGCAATTTCTCTGCATCATCAATTTGTGTTTAGTGGTTCACCTTGTCACCTTGTGCTGTCAGCTCGTGGAGCTCTAGCGATCGTCCTGGTGAACACACTCCACCGTCTCCTATTCGATGACAAGTCTCTCAATTCCGCCAAATTCATGCCAGTTACATCTTGTATCTCATCCATCCATCTCCTCCTTGGGCGACCCAGTCTTCTCCTCCCCTCACCGCACGCCAGCATCATTTCCTTCTCCAGACCATCAGATCGCATAACATGTCCAAAGAACCTTAGCTTCATTCTTGTCGCAGTTTGTTTTAACGACTCTTCATTCTCAACTCCAATCTCCTCTCGTATTGATTCGTTCGTTCTTTTCTCAGTCCAAGATATTCTCAGCATCTTCCTCCATATCCACATTTCACAAGCGTTAACCTTATTTTCCATGTTCTTTGTCATTGTCCACGTCTCGCAACCGTACAGTACCGTAGGAAAGATTAGTGCTCTCACGAGCCTTTTTTTGGTTTCTATGCTCACATGTTTGTCTTTCCATATCTTTTCCAGTCCGGTCATTGCAGCTTTCCCTATAGCAATCCTTCGTTTTATTTCTGGATCACACTTTCCCTCCTTTCCAACCAGTGATCCTAGGAATGTGAAGCTTTCTACCACCTCTATTTCCTCTCCGTCTATCTCAAAACTATCCCAATCTGCTGTTGTCATGACCTTTGTCTTCTTTATGTTGAAGTATAAACCAGCTTTTTCACTTTCTCTCCTGACCCTTCTTATCAGTTCTGCCAGATCCTCTTTTCTTTTTGCCATTAATGTTGTGTCATCCGCGTATCTAAGGTTATTCAGTATCTTTCCAGCAATTTTTACTCCCTCAATTGCCCCCTCCAGTTCTGCCTTTCTCATTATTCTTTCAGCATATAGATTAAACAGGAATGGAGACAAGATGCATCCCTGCCTCACTCCTTTCTTGATTCTGAAATTGTCAGTGTCTCCGTATTCTGTTCTTATCACTGCTATCTGGTCTTCATATAAACCCTTTAGTAACATTATCAGGTGTTTCGGAATTCCCATTTCAAGCAGGGTTTTCCACATTAAATCATGGTTAATGCAGTCGAATGCTTTGCTATAGTCAATGAAACAGATGTGAACCTCCTGTCCATACTCCCTTTGTCTCTCCATTATCCACCTCATGTTGGCTATATGGTCTCGAGTTCCACGAGATTTCCTAAACCCTGCCTGGTTCACCGGAAGTTCTCTTTCAATTGTGCCTTCCATTCTTTTGTGAATTATTTTCAGTAATATTTTACTAGTGTGTGATATCATTGCTATCGTCCTATAATTTTCACACTCCCTCGCATCTCCTTTCTTGAATATAGGTATAAAGATCGACTTCTTCCAGTCCTCCGGCCATTCTCCAGTTGCCCATATTTGATTGCACAATTTTGTTATTGTTTTTATCATCGCATCATCCCCTGCTTTTATCAGTTCTATAGGTATCCCATCTTGACCGGGTGCCTTATTGTCCTTGAGTTGTCTGATTGCCCATTCTACCTCCGCTTCCATGACCTCCGGTTCCTTTTCATACTCTGTTACGTCAATTTGTTCTTTTTTGACTCGTTTGTCTTCCCTATACAACTCCTCCGTGTATTCTCTCCATCTATGCTTTATCCCTTCTTCATCGCAGATTACATTTCCATCTCCTGCCTTCATTGAGCCCATTCTAGGTGCAAATTTTCCCGTGATTGTCTTTACTTTTGAGAACATTTCCTTGGTTCGTCCCTTCCTTCCCTCGTCTTCCATTTCTCTGCATAATTCGTTTAGATGTATTTCTTTATCTTTCCGTGCTTGTTTTTGGAAGGCACTGTTCAGTGCCCTTACCTTATCCTTTTCTCCTGCCTTCTTTGCAGCCTTCCTATCAACCGCCATGCATATGGCTTCTCTCGATAGCCATGTCGTTGTTGTGATTTTCTTCTTCTTTGGAATGTGCTTATCTGCGACTTCGACTATTGTTTTCTTCATCCTCTCCCATAGGTTGTTCGAATCCTCTTCCTCTTCTATCTCATCTCTCTCTAGTACTTCAAACCGATTCTTTATTTCCATCCTGTATTCCAGTGTGATACCCTTGCAGTCGTATCTGATCAATCGATCTCCTTTCTTTATCTTTTTCAATTTCGTTCTCAGTGTTGCTACCAATAGCTCATGGTCAGTTCCACAGTCCGCTCCTGGCCTTGTTCTCACATCTCTTATTGTGCTTTTCCATCTTTTGTTTATCAGTATGTAGTCAATCTGGTTTCTATGCTTCCCATTCGGTGACGTGGTAATGCAGAAATAAAAAATATTAGTGGTTAATGCAGAAATAAAACTTTCCACACAGATGTGAAGTTTTTCTTACTATTTCTTTAACAAATTATATCATCTGAAAAATTGAGTGAAAAATGCCAGCCATAGCCAGTGTTGAGATAAATAGTCATGGTGCACTAATGACTATTTAAATATAATAGTAAATAGTTTCTCTGATAAACCATTTGAATAGTATTTAAAACAGCGAACAGTTGTGGACTATTGCAAATACTACGTGGCTATTTAAAAACTATTTACCTATTATCAGTTTCAGTTTAAGATAATTGGTTAAAAAGCTTGCAATTCTCTCTCGTAAGAATATTTAGTTATTAGATCCGGGTAACTTTAAGTAAGCTCAATAGAGTTTTACAAATATAGAGGTCAAGTATATTAACTAGAGTTAAAAATCTTAAAAGTAATAATAAGTAAGTTATTACTGTAGAAGTAAATTTAAATTTATTCACTGCATGCCGATTTACTACTTATTTTGTAATAAATAGTAAATAGACAAATACCATTTAGATACTTTATCAATTGGTCCTTCTACACAACTATTTTGAATAGTGGCATATATAGTTATAGATTATTTAAATACTATTTAAATAGTATTAACTATCTAACTAATACCCAACACTGGTCATAACGGTTGCTACACAAAATTTGTAGACGTACTGTCTACAAATTTTCTGTAGCAACCGTTCCATTAGTCTGCAATTCTCCTACTAAGGCACAAATCCAAGGACCCGAAAATCTAGCGTTCAACGATAAAGTTGGGAATAAACGTACTGTACATGTATTCAGAGTTATTTTACATTTTACCTGTGACCAAGTAGGTCAAATGTCTACTCAAATATGGACGAGTCGAAAAGACCGACCGTACGTAGCTGTAGCCTTTATTTCATAGACTATCTTCGCTGTGACAAAACTTGTTCAACGACGCCATCGTCATTGGGTCTAGGCTCAACGCTCGCACGTTGCAGACCCCACGCGACTCCTTAAATTTCAGCTCCTCTCATGTTCCTGTTGCTCTTGTCCTTCTCCTCCGACGCATCCTACTTAATCTTTGTTTTATCTTACTACTAATCACCTTCATTGTTTCTTTATATTTCTCCTCTAATTAATAAAACTTAGTTTTCCTAAAACCATCCTTCGTTGTCTGGCTTCTTGTCTGGGGGTCTCACCGCCAAAAGAATCTATAAACCGAGTAATGGAAACTCATGAAAAATAATCGTATATCCAGTATGCTTCCTTGTCCACAGATGTCGCCCCACTCCAATTTTTTCCCACAGATATTAAATAAAGTATTTCATCCTCCACAGGTTTATTTATATCACGATCAAACTCCTTCGATTTTCTTCCTAAATCTAAAAAATAGCAATGCATTTGTCACGTAAACAAGACGCGAAATCTTACCCGACCACCAGAGGACCGCCTGCAAACATGACGTTCGAAGGACTCCTGCGTATCATATTATTTTGTCCTTGTTTGACAGTCGAGACCAATGAGGTCGAGACACAAGGAATCTATATATAGTTTATTGGTCTTTGACCTGCCTGGACCCAGCCGACCCGACCGAATTTGTTATTGACGCATCCCCTGTGAAAAAGCTGCTGCCTACAGAAAATAATTTAAAGTCATTGTAACGACTTCAATTAAAAGTCGTTACATTATTTTATGTATAGTTGTGTACTAACATAAGATATGAAAAATTTATTCGGTTCGAGTTGTTCTATAAATAAATATGCACTTATTGCGACTTCTTTCATGTCTATCCGGAGGCTTTGCAGGTATAGGGACTTTGCAGTAAGCATTATGGTAGTAAGTAAGTGTAAGGAATCGAAAATAAATAGGCCTAAGATGTTTTACGGTAAAAAAAATTATAGTGACAAATATTAACTTACTACTCTAATAGGTTTATTTAACGTTGATCGATGAAATCTGGACAATTAATTTATAGTGCACATCAACTTTAATAGTATTATTTGTGCCCGTAAATAACATGAGTTACAACTTAGGCCTACACATGTTGCGATCCTGCCTCTTCACGTGTGGGGATTGACTTCCCATACACGGGGACCTTAAATGGTGTTGCACCCAATCAAACGGGCAGCAGTGGTGAAACATCTCACCCGATCAATTCATTTTTTAAAAGAGCAGGGTTCAGACCATACGGTAGTCATAGCCGAGCCGTGTTGAACGTGTCAAAGCACCCTTGTAACGGCACGACGTGTCGTCAGGCCCGCCGAGAGGGGGGCAGGGGGCAAATGCCCAGGGGCTCGGCGATTTTTAGGGGCCTGGGCCGGGCCCGCAATCAATTTTTTCATAAAGCCTAATGATAGTTTAAGGGCCCGTGACTGCTGTGCCTAGGGGCCCGGAATTTCTGCCGGTGGCCCTGTGTGTCGTGTTACAGCTCTGCAGAAATCGTATTCATCATCATCATTGTCCACGTAAAACTAGACTACTGTAATGCGCTCTTCTTTAACATGGACATCACCCAAATAAACCGCCTCCAAGCCATTAAAAATGCTCTCGCCCGTTCTGTGAGTCTGTGACTAAAACCCCCAAACACCACCAGATCAGTCGTGTCCTGAAATAACTCCAGTGGCTTAAAATAATTTTATCTGAACGAATAGAATATAGTCATAACAATTACCTGCAATACGCTTCAAACCTCCCAACCCTCCTATCTCTGACAGCTGTTGACGTTCCAACCGCTTCGCTCAACCCGCTCCTCTTCCACCTAACACTTCTCCGCCCATCCGTCACCTCATCACTAAAATTTGCAATTCTCTCCATGTCCATAGCTCTTCCACCTCTCTGGAACAAACTCCCATCACTACTAAGACACATATCAGATCCATCCTACGAACTCGCCAAAACCTCACCTCTAGCTATCTCTCTACAGGTTTTTCCATTCAAAACTGAAAACGCTGCTCTTTTAAAAATCCTATCCCGATTCATCCTCTTCCCCCTATCTCCCTCGCCGCTTCAATTCTAAACACCATCCACCTTAGCCGTCAGACTGACTGCCTGACTGACCCATTTGGAGATTGACCTAGAACCGATTTCGTCCCTCTGCCTATCGATTTTGATTTTGACTGAGCGTCTGTAAATAAGCTGGTTCCCGCGACTTCGCTTTTTGGGGTGCTGTAGAAATCTTCAGATTTCGTTTACGATTACGATTATAGAAAAACGTATACATATATGCATGTGTTTATATTCAACCCAGTTATACGCCTGCATGGAGCCTCACATTTGACTCCCATCTGCAGTTCTACGTATTCCGAAATAAAAAGCAGTTATGGGGTCTATCTCTGTCCAATGGGACCGTGTCTTCCAAAGAGTCAAAGAGACCAAAATAATTTAGTCCCACAATCCATAGGCGCCGACTTTTGCTTTTGTCTGAAATTGTCTCTGGATGCATGAATTCTCCCTCCCTGCCCCCTAACCCTTTCCCCTCCCCTCCATTCCCCTTCCCCTCCCCTTAGTTAGGTGAGTTTTAGCTGATTTTCGGAGAAAGAAAATTGTTCTCTTGTCAACGGTTACGAGGTTAGAAAAAGTATTTATTTATTATTTTAAATAGTAAATAATTAAATAAATAATTTATGTAGGCCTACTGGCTGTTATTGTGAGATCATGCAATGTTGGGTATTTGTGTTGCGCAGTTCTACTTCTCAAGTTGTGAGATTATACTTAGGTGTAAAAATTTGATTTTAAGGTCCGAATTCTTCTGGGTGCCACGCACCCACTGAACTTTCTCTCTGTGTGTGCATTAATTCGCACCGAAAGCTCTCAAGGAGTCGGCGCCTGTGCCACAGTGGAAGGTCTAAATGAGAACTCGTTGAAAATGTCGCCACTCCTCAATCCACGTATGAAAGATCCAACGCGATGTTGACACTGGTCACGGTTGTTTGCCGATCGTGTTCCGAGAGCCAGTACAGACAGTTGAAAACGACCCCAGAGTGTTTACATTCAGCCCCGTCGGTTGAAGTGTCTGCCCCTCTTCGTGGCGAAGGCTTTGTTAGTAAATTGTTACAGAAACGCACCCTATGGCTTTGGCGAGTATAGCAATGAACCTAGCGGCAGCTTAACGAACATTCCGAAACCAGAAAATAATGCTTGGCTCTTCCGTATTCAGAATGGGTTGTATTGTATTGTATTGTATTTGGATATTTATAAAGCGCTTCTAGCGGGAGGGCCATTCAGAATGGGGTGTCCCGTAAACGGCCAGTAGGCCTATAGGGCCTAGACAAACTGAGTATAGCATAACATAAGCCTAGTATCGTATAATTTAGTATAGCATAGCACAGCATAGCCGCAGCGTAACATTTTAATTGTAGTACTAGTATTCTAGTCAGTGTACGAACTCTGAAGTGATGGCGGTCTTCATTGAAAGGTCGGGAGCATAGGCGTAATTTGTGGGGGTACGAGGGGTACCCGTACCCCCCCCCCACTTTTTGAACTGGGGGGTACCGTACCCTCCACTTTTTGAACAATGCCAATGAATATTTTATTATTGCGCCTTCCCAGAGATCACAGTCTCAGCCTTGCTTCGTGTATGTAAGAAACTGGTACCCACCACTTTTTAGACCAAAGTTACGCCCCTGGTCGGGAGGGCAAATCAGATGATAAAATTTCCTATCTGAATAATTATCTGTAATCTTGATTCTAGGTCTGATCGTCTAACTTCCTCAACGCCCACAAGCCTAGTGTTGTGGTTAGCGTGCTGGACTGTCAACCGAGAGTCTGGGGTTCCAAACCCGCCGCCAGGATAGAAATTTGTTTCTGCGTCACCTGCTCCGCCTAGCCAACTGAGCTATAATGAGTACATTGACCGCACACTGTCTGTGGGAAGATGAGACTGCGAGGGAGAGGAATGGCCACTCGCCCTCATAAGGCGAGGCTAAGAAAATTAAGTTGCTATAGCGTTTCCTACTCATGGCAGCTTTTCTTCCTAATTTCCACATGAGTCTTGTGATGTTTCACACACAGCTGGAGTCGTTCCTCAACCTCAGGCTCAGTGTCCTGTTCGCCAGAGAACCGTTCTTCATTTCAGATCCATTCAGATCCGTTCTCTTCCTCGCAGTCGTATCACACCGGTTCTTTTGATGCGTTCTTATGATCGGAACGAACCTGTTCTTCGGCGGTTCAGATCCGTTCTTCGGATCCGGTCTGTTCTGGAGTTCTTGGTCAGCTGACACGACGTCATCTTTCACAGTGTCGTCATCGGTGACGTAGATAGTGTTGGCGCGAGTGAGGTTGGAGTTGGAGCGACGATTACTGTTTGTCGACGCCCGGCTTCCTCTGCTTCCGCCTCCCTTACCTGACGCCCCTCGGCGAATGGAATAGTCCGCTTCGGAGTAGCGATCCAGTCCCGATGAGGAGTGGCGCAGGCCAAGGGGTGAGAGACAACGGCGGAAGAGACGATGGAAGCCCTGCTTGAACTTCTCCTGTCAGACAACAGCAAAACGACTGTTATTGTAAGTGTAATTACAAGTGTAACGTGTAGCTGTAAATCTAGTTACAAGTGTAACTGTAAATGGAAATCTAATTACAAGTGTAATATAAATGTAAATCTTATTACAAGTATAAATGCAAATGTAACTGTATTTTTTTACAATGCAAATGCACGAAGAAGTAGAAGAACCCCGAAAGGCTTCCATGTGTATGAAGTGTTAGCGACTTCATTTTCTTAGCCTCGGCATATGAGAGCGGGTGACCAGTCCTCTCCCTCGCCGTCTCATCTTCCCACAGACAGTGTACGGTCAGTGGACTCATTATAGCTGAGTTGGCTAAGGTACGTATACGTAGGGCAGAACTCTCGAACCAAATTTCTGCCCTGGCGGGTATTTGAACTCCGACCTCTCGATTGACAGACCAGCACACTAACCACTGCACTATCGCGAACCACTAACTGGAAAATCCAGGTTGAAATAGATCAGGAAACAGGAAGTGATGCCATGGTCTGCATAATAGTCTTAAAATGTGAGTCTTAAGATCTAACTGACAGAGCTCGTGAATACGCCGGTGACCTGCGCTTGGCTTTCGAGTGGCGCTTTAGAAGTTTGGAGATTACGATTACGATTACTATATTAGATGAGATTGGATTGGATTGAATTGGATTGGATTGTACTTACGTTGAGCAGTCCATAGATGAACGGATTGCAGCAAGAGTTACTCATCGCCAACCAATTCGAACTGAACCAAATGATGTTGATGTACTTGTAGCTTATGAAACATTAACACACAAGTACATTAGCACACAAGTGCATTAGTATGCAAGTACATTAGCATACAAGTACATTAGCATACAAGTACATTAACATACATTTACATAAACACACGAGTACATTAACACACGAGTACATTAACACAAAAGTACATTACCACACAAGTAATTTTACTCACTAGTATTTACACATGTACAATCTCAGATCTCAACACTCCCCCGCTTGACTGAAAAACAAAATTTTCCAGCTATCCTATCCTGATTCTTTTCCACTTCATTCCTCCTTTTCCTTCCTCCTCTTTATTCTTCCTTCTTTTCCTTCTCCTCCTCCCCCCCCAATAATTGAGATGGACTGTACATTCAATGCAACAAGTTTAGAATAAATGACCAAATCCCCCCCCCCAATATTTTGGACAAGTTTACGCCAGTGCCAATAATAACAGAAAGTATTGTATGCAGGCATTCAAAAGTGAGGCCAACAAGTCCCACTAACATGGTTACCCAGTTTCTTATCACAGAATCATGACGGCATTTTCAACAATGTCACAATTCTTCAGGCTTTGTTAACTTTACACAAACAGCTTTATATTAAAGATTTTCTATAACAAAGCACAGCAATTTGTCAATGTCATCATACATTGTGTAAATATTTTTATAATTGCAATTCCTCCTCCTCATCTTTCTTCTTCCACCTCTTCCGTCCTCCACTTCATCCTCCATCTCTTCCTTCCTCCCTATCCTTGAAACTTCCTCATCCGCATCCTCCTTCCTCTTGCAGCGTCCTCCGCTAACCCGGGTGTCACATTAATCAAGTCTGGTGGCCACTTCCGGTGTCGTGCGCATGTCTCGTGACCTCCGTCGCCCGAGGTCGGGCCAGGAGGTGCCAATCACCCAGAACGCCAGGTAATCAGTCAGTCAATCAATCAGTCACGTGACAGTCGAGATCGATTGATCGATGGAGGAAAGGCGTTGCGGATGAGAGGAGGAGAGAACGGATGATGGAGAGAAAATGAGGTCAGCAGAGGTGAGGATTTTTTTAATCGGATTATGTTCGTTGTCGAAGTGATGACGAATGTGACGATGATGAAGGTGTCGTTGCAGCTTAAGGACAAGAGGAACAAGAATAGGAACAAGAAGAAACATCAATAAGAAGAACAAGAACAAGAAGAGAAAGAACAATAGGAAAACAGAGAGACAGAGACAGACAGAGACAGATAGACAGAGAGACAAAGGCTGAGAGAAAGAGAAAGAAACAGAGACAGAGAGTGAGAGAGACAGAGAGACAGAGAGAGAGTGAGAGAGTGAGAGAGTGAGAGAGTGAGAGAGTGAGAGA